>BJBW01000905.1:83880-113428 GCA_004320125.1 Scolopax mira
CACATTCGATTTAAATTAGTGCCAGGAACTCTTGAACACTCTAATACTTTTTAATTAAGTGAGATACTTTTTAATAAAGCCTTCATGAGAGCATCCCAGGGATATTAGTTGCCATTGTTGAATCTTTAAAACAGAGTGATACAAACTATTGTATGTCTTTTATTTGATGAGACTGACACTACTTCTTCTAGGCTTGAGGCTGACACAAAAGAAAGCACAGGCTTCACCACACAGAGTTAAGACCGTGTGAGAAGTAGCATATGAGAAGTTGTGGAAATTCTTCTGTGGGTTTCCTGTTTAGAATTTGTATTAAGCACTAAAGAAATAGAATTTCTCTATGTTAATCTCATTGCAGGAGAGGTTAACTGCCTCTGGTTAGAGATGGGTTGATGTACCTAGGAAACATTAATGACTCGAAGGATGAAGTTTCTCTGTGTGTTTCTTCTCCTCGTAGTTTGTGGTATCCAGCAAACAATTGCATTGGCTGAACTTCTGGAGAGCCAAAAGCACAGCATCGCTGGGGATCTTATTTACTCCAGAACATAAGTTGGAAATGCACTATCTTGTGCAGGAATTACAATACTGTGGTGTTAAAGAAATGTTAACATCTGCCATTCATTTCTGTTCCTTGTGATCCCTTCCTCAATTATGAGTCTTAGCCCTGTGCAAAGAATTTATTTTTGGCACCTTCATCTCCCAAGAAATTACCACATGCAATACACCTGGTAATAGAAGGTGACTTACTCTCTATCAGAGAAGAAAACTTGGATTGTAAATACTTCACAAATAACAATCAAGATTACAGATTTTCATGGGCTAGAATGTTTATTTGCTAAATAGAATTTAGAGCAAGATCTTTATATTGTATGATTATAATTTTACCAGTTCCAAAGTGTTGGTTTGAAAATGTAAATGAAAAGTCTTCGGAGACTGGCTTTCTTTTTGTCATATATATTAGACACAGACTGCTGCCAGTTTTCTGTAGGTGAGAGGCATTCTCAAAGAAGAGTGGTGGATTTTACATGCAGCCCTGAGGATTTTATAGAAATTGGAAACGTAACAGTAGTTTACATGGTGTACATATTCCCATGAGTTATACCTGTTAAGTGATGGCTTAAAGAGAAGTCCTAAGATGTGCAGAGTTTTAGCTAAACTATGTTTTTCATCAGTTTTGATTTTTCATCTGTATACCTGATCTAAAAGTTGATATGGAGAATTTTACTACCTGTGCAATAAGGAGGAATTGTCCTTGACCTTTAAGTAGAAAGACCATACATATATTAGATTGAAATCACATTGCAAGTTTAAACAAGGTTTTCAGAGTACCTCCAACAACATTTAAGCGTTACTTTCGTCTTGCTAGGTCATAACATTTTGAAACCCTCATAAAGACGAGGTCAGATTGAGTGAAGCAATTTAATTTGCCAGCTAACGAGTATGGACAAGCATAGGAATCTCCTAAGGCAGTTGCTGAAATCTGTGGAAGAGCCCAGCCAGGACATGCATGGTAATTCTGTTGTTCCTCCGAAACAAAAATGTGACCAAAAGAACCAGTAAATAATTCTTGTCTGGACAGGAGAATTCTTCAGCAGACTTTTGGAGAGTTGGTCCTGAGAGCAGCCCTCAAAGTGCCTTCAGTGAGCTGCTGTCTGGAGAGCTGGATCCCTTCTGCTCTGTTGCACCCTCTCCCTCTGTGTCACTGCTCCCTCACAGAGCTGTTGCTGACAGATAAAATACATGCTGTTGGACAGTCAAGAGCCACAGCCTCTAATTTTAGAGGTTGTCTTTGTCTTCTTTGGCCCAGCAGCACTTTGTGTTTCTAGGTTTTGGTTTTGCTATCATTTTTAAAAATATTGAATCCACTAAAGGAGCGATTCTTAAGCTATTAGATTGTTCCTAGAATATTTAAGATGCAAAGAAATTCAAGTCCAAACCAATTTAATCACTGAGAAGTGCCCTTTCCCTAATTCTGTATAGCTTCAATTTCTTGAAATTCTGACTCTAGAAATCATAGAATCACAGAATGGTTTGGGTTAGAAGGGACCTTAAAAGATCATCTTGTCCCAATCCCCCTGCAATGGGCAGGGACATCTCCCACCAGAATACGTAATTGCTCAAATTACATGCTCTAGGGTTTAACCAAGCCTTTTGACCATATCCTGCCATCACCTCTATTAGAGAGCACATACACTATTAAAGAACATTTAGAGGAAAGTAGCTTTGGTTGTATTTATTTTATTATTTTTTTCAGCTCCAAAATTCATTTAAGAAGTCAAGTTTTATGGTTTGAAAGAATATTCAGAGTGTGTCATATCTGGTGCTCAGGGTAGTAGTCCAGCTCAGTTAAGAAGAAACTATTTGTGCATTAAGTAGTTGGAGAATAGAAGCAGCGAGTTCCATTTCAAAGGTGACTTTTCATGTAGTTGGAGAAGCAGGTCCATTGTGAACGTTGAAAAGAATGGCTTTAGTGAATACTTGGCTAATTCTCTAGCTAAAAATCTGTTTGCACAAAGACTGGAGTGACTAAAATAAGCCATAGGGTTGTAGGACCCAAGTCTCTGTTAGAGCAGGGGTGTATGTTGTCCAAATGCAGTTTGTCAAGTTGAAGATGTGCTTCAAAGGCCAATTTAAACATTCAATAATATGCCTTGAAATGGCAGAAT
The DNA here is from genome assembly GCA_004320125.1 of Scolopax mira. Lineage (NCBI taxonomy): Eukaryota > Metazoa > Chordata > Aves > Charadriiformes > Scolopacidae > Scolopax > Scolopax mira. The sequence continues at coordinate 86,544 of BJBW01000905.1, forward strand.
GATTATCTTAAGACACTTGAGTAATTTCCATATCTACATTTGCACTTTGGAGATAAAATCACAAATGCTCAAACTCTGAAGCATTTTCCCAAATCAGTGTTTGTAGGGCAAATGGGTGCTCTCCGAAGCAGAAAAGTATAAGCAATACTTGGCAGTACGTAAACCATCTCTGTATTATCAACACTGCTTCCAGCACCAATTCAAAACGGCCCCATAGTAGTTTCTATAAAGAAAATTAACTCCATCCCAGCCAAACCAGTACATTCTCCATCCCTTATTCAACACTATTTATGTCATGCTCAGGTCCCGCGTGATCCAGTGCATCCTCATTAACCCCCCCTCTTCACATCCTTTGATAGAACACATGAGTATCATTCCTTGAGTCTCACTAGAACACCCCTGTATCTTCAACCCTGTTTTCAGCCAAAGGTAGCCCCATAGCTCCTATGAAGAAAATTAACTATCCCAGCCCAAACCAGCCGGATGCCTCAGTATTCTGAGCCACGTACCGTAGATGGAGCATCTGGTTTTTCTTTGCAGAAATGGGGTTTTTTTGTTTATTGTGTTTTTATCTGTGTTATTATTCTCAGCATTTACACCTCTGTAGTCTTTCATGTTTTTGTTTGGGTGCTTTGCTTTGATGTGTTTTTGTTTTGTTTGAGGGGCCTCTGAAACAAAATCTTGTGGATTTTTAAGACTTCCTTTTGATCTTTTTCTTTGTTCGTGTTTTTACTCCCATTTTTAAAATGGACAGATGGTATGCTCCAGTTTGCTCAGTCTGTCTTTTGTACAAGCAGCTGATTTGGCAACAGATGAGTGCATTTCTGCTTAGTGTTTGTATAGAGTGTACATTTCTCTTGAAATTTTTGGGGGAGGACTGCATGCCTGAGTTGTGAGTGAAATGTGATTTCAGAAATGAATGGTAGAATACAAATTCTAGTGACTTTTTGTCACAGAGTCACAGAATGTTTAAGGTTGGAAGGAACCTCTGGAGGTCACCTAGGCCAACCACCTCAGCTCAAACACAGTCATCTGGAGCCAGTTGCCCATGACCATGTCTGAGAGCCTTTTGACTATCTCCAAGGAGGGAGAACCCACCACCTTCATGGATGGCCTGTGCCAGTGCTCAGTCACCGTCACAGGAGAGAAGTGTTTCCTGATGTTCAGAGGCAACCTCTTGTATTTCAGTTTGTGCCCGTTGCCTGTTGTCCTGTCACTGGGCACTAATGGGAAGAACTTGGCTCTGTCTTCTTTGCACCTTCCCTTCAGGCTCTTCTGTACATTGATGAGATCCCCTTGAGCATTCTCTCTTCCAGGTGGAACAGTCCCAGCTTGCTCAGCATTTCCTCATCTGCTTCAGTACTTAATCATCTGTGAGGCCTGTTGCTGGACTCTCTCCAGTATGTCTGTGTCTGTCTTGTACTGGGGAGCCCAGAATGGAACAAAAGAGGAAACTGTTATTAGAGGTGACATTCTTTGAAAATGGTTTTAAGACCACATATAATGCATAACAGTAAAGACATTAAGTGACTCCCTATAAAAGGCAAGTTTAACCATGACAAATTTACATAAGTGCTACTAGGGAAACTTAATACTACAAAATCTGTGTTCTGAAAGGAACAGATGTGATTGGTGGGACTCATAATTTCAACAAAAGAGGACCTAAACAGAGGTGTCAAAGAAAGAAGTATCCAGATTTTGTGTCCTCAACTGGCTGGAGTCAGGTCTTGTTGTGGCGTTTTATTAAGGCAAATCTGTTCACTTTTCAGTGGAGCGAGAATGCTTTGCTTTTAGGCTTTATTCATGTTCTGGGGAGTGCTGGGGTCTTCTGAGTTTTTTTGTGTGGTTGCATAAGAAACTATAAATAGTTGGTATTGAAGTGTTTTGTCTTAATGGTCACCGTGTAACAGCCATAAACTGGTTCCAGCAGGGCTTCTAGAATATGACACTGGTATATGTAATGGCAAATCAGGGTGAATTGTGAAGAAGGTGCTCAGTGGGTCCTTTATTTCCCCCTACCTAATGCTGAGTTCCTATTTACTAAACTTCTTGCTAAGAACTCATCTGCTTTGTTCTTTTTGGCTCTGTTCAGCCTTGAATTCCAGCAATTTCCAGTATTTCCAAGCTGAAAAGGAAGCAAGAGCTAAGGGATACAAGTGCTTACCTCTGTGGATGAGAAGTTGGGGGTTCTATAAACTTCATGTGCCAGAGTGTTTTTAATTCATAAATGCTTGTTTGTGACTTATAGTATGAGTTTTTCATATTGAAATTAAATTATAAGAAATTATTTTAAAAGATGCAATACCAATTTTTTAAACTTCCAAAAACTTTTTTTGGGGGTGTTTAAACACTGCATTTTGGAAGGGACATAATATACCTCGGACGTGAATTTAAGAAAGAAATAAAAGTAATTTTCAAATATTGTTTCAGAAATGCCATCTTTAAAAGCTAAAATGATTGTAAAAGGTAAAAAGTAAATATAATTGAAAATCAGAACCACTAGGTGTGTTTGTTAAGGATTGTAATTGTTCCTTAAAAAGCTACTACTAATAATTGTGCGTGTTTTGCAATGTTTTAGTGGGCCTTCTTGCCAGCAAAGGGTACCTGAGATCAGAAGGGTTCTGCTGTACCACCGTATCTGTTCCTGTACATCTCCCCAGTCTGTTTCTTGTCATTGTAGTATCTTTTAGCTGAGCTTTATTACACAGTGTGCAAACAAAAAAGACATAATTTTGCAGATGATTTGCTAAATTTGCAGCTGATGAAATAATAGCGGGTTTTACCCCTTTCTTTTGCTGCATAAGCATTAAAATTGGTTTCATAAATCTCAACTTGACTGCATTATCCTTCCTCTTTGGAAGAGGTAGCAAGTGAACAACAGTTTCGTTTCATAGTTTTCACTCACATTCCTTTTCCTTCTTCCCCTTCTTTCCCCTTCCCTCCTTCTCAGCTGAAGGAAAACTGCACAGAGGGATATATGGATAGCTTTAGATTGGCTTATGCCAGGATGGAGAGCTAGGAACTTCTGACAATTTTTTTTTTTGTGTTTTTGCTTTTTTCCCCACTATTTTTCTTTTAGATAACACTTTCTGGAAAAGATAATCAAAGAGGAACAATAGTTGTGTCAAAAGAAAGTAGAATCATGAAAAGTTTATTTTATGTTTTTTGTCTCATCAATTAGTATTTCAAGTTAATATTTAAGCAAAATGAGGCCTTTAACTATTTTGAACTTAGAATTTTACCCCCCCCCAACCAGTCACAGTATATGTATTTTAATAAATACAGTTGAATAATATGCTGTTGGACTGTTTTAATTTTTATGCCTCAGGGTACCACCGAGAACTGTTTCTACTTTTAAAAGCTTCCTCTCATTAGTGTAGTACATTCTCTTATATAGCACCTGTTTTAAACTCCAAATCTGAATCTACAAATGTAAAACCTGACTTTTGAAATATTTGCTTTTTTGAACACTCTTCTTTAAAGGACCTGTCAGGATCTCTCCCCAAAATGCTAGAAGCTTGAAGGATAAGGGAGGAACAGTCTTGCATGGCCCAAACACATGTGCTTTCGTCATTAGCAAGGTACAGCATGACCTCATGTTGACCTCAAAGGTAAATCGTTAACAGGGAACAATTAATACATGCCTGTGAAAGCAGCTTAGTTTTGAACATAATCAAGGCAATAACTTCAGTGTGTAGAATAAAATTAAATTTACAACTCTGTCTGTCTGTCTGCCTTTCTCTTTCTCTCTCTCGTCTCTCTCCAAGTCTCTTCTTGAGAGAATGTTGTGTTTTTTATCTATGTGTGTGTTGCGAAAGAAAATTACTTTTCTAGAGGTCGTAGTAAATTCCTAAATACGGGGAACCCAAAGGATCTTGTATCTAATTTAGTCAAATTGTACATCGTACAGTGAAATGCTTTTTTTAATGGAAAGGTTTTATTTGTTGTCTAGAATATTGATATTGCAGCCTTCAGAATGTGTGTCTATTGGGGAATCTTGGGTAGCTCTGAAACATAGAGATCATTTAGAGTTATGGGAAAGTTTTTAAAATATCAATACTTTAATTTTTGTGTGCTTATCTTAGACTGCCACACAAACCTATGACACTTTATTTTTTCATAGAAGACTGTAAATATTCTGTAGCATTATGTGATACATCTCTACATGTGATGGAATAGGATTTAGCTAGCAGTTCTGAGCTTTTTGGAGAAGAATGCTGCCAGCATCTTGGAACTGTTAGCCATATCTGTCCCGTATGATTTGTATAATACAACTGTTTGATGTGATATTTTTTTTTCTTTCTTTTTGCTAGAATGAGAGAGCATATTCCTTCTGTGGGACAATAGAATACATGGCTCCAGATATTGTAAGAGGAGGAGATACAGGTCATGATAAGGTATGTTCTAAGTTCATCACTGAAAAGGAATAAATTCTTTAGTTATAAATTAATTCAGTTTGAGGAGGTTTTTAAAATGTAATAGTGCCTTATTTCAGGTTATCCTAAAGTAGATTATTGCCTAAATTTAAAAACATTAATATGATATATTTTCAGTCATGTCTGTAAGGGTATTGAGGCTCATTTGGGTTCTATTCACAATTTGTTGTAAATGTGCAGTGAGACAAAAAACTTAGCTGACATTTAATTCCTTTTAATGAAAAAACTATTTAGTTCCAAGTGAAAAAATGACTGTTTTGTGGCTAATTCTGATATATTTTTTTTAAGGTGTACATCAGGGAAATCTGTTGTCTTTCTAGAAGCCTGGAGTGGGTTATTAATGTTATTAACAGATTGTAAAAATTAATTGCGTTTAGCTCAAGGCTCAAGTTTTATTAAAAATTGAAGTGTCAGTAATTGATGGGAAAGATCAAGACAAATATAATTCATAGATGATACTGGAAACAGAAAGCCCCACTCTACTCCCCGTAAGAATTCTACAATATTCCTTGATAAATTCTGATTTCTCTGAAACGTCTCAGTATAGAGAGCATATTTAGTCTATGGGTTTTTTGCTGTAGATTGAGTTGACTTGTCTTTGTGTAGGGGGTCACAAAATACAGTTGATCACAGCTCCTTTTATAACAGCTTTTTTAAGCACTGGAAAACGTTATGTGGCTCCTTTTTCTAGAGTAACTACAGTCTGTCTGACTTTGCCCGAGGAGGTCCTTTCTTCTCCTTCTCTGTGCATTCTGCTTCTCTCTTGGTCTGAGTTTGCCCATCTCTTTGTTCGTGTCTGGAGAACTGTAGTGGGCACGGTGTTTCAGTTGTGCAATTGTTCAATGGGCAGTTTGGAGTAAAGCAGAATGGTTCCTTTTCTGATTCATGAATTGGAACGTGTGGTGGTGTTTCACTTCGTCGCTGTCTTACATCTGCTTTGTTTTCCACTATAACTTCTGCATCTTTTTCTACTGTAGTGCTTGCCTAGCCATTACTAAAAATGGGGTTTTACAGACTTATGAATTGAAGCTCTTTCTTGCACTCTGTTTCTTACTTTAGTCTTTCCACTTTCTGAGCATCTCTCTGATACGTCAGTCACTTTGAATTGTGATTCTGTTTTCTAAAGTGTTGACAAATTCAGTATTGCTGATTTAAAGTGTTTATAAAAGTGCTTACAAAATCAGTTGCCAATTTAAAGAGGAATCTCTGTTCTGTTGTCTTTGATTCTATCTAATATTTTCATTAGATGTGATGCAGAGCCATACAATATTCTCTAAGAAATAGCTTTACAGTTTGATACCAAGCATCAACTGATAAACGAGGGTGATTTTTTTAGTTACATATGATGGTGATTGTTTTCACCCCACACTCTTTGCCTCACCATTGGAAGTGTTGTGTGATGCAGTGTTGAAGGTTTTTAGTATATTTACTACGTATCTAGAAACTTAAAGGTCCTATTAAAAAAGAAGAAATGGGATTGCTTTAGTATACTGTGCTCTCATTAGTCAATGTTTTTGGTTTTGGTTTGTAATCTCTTCTAGATAGCCATATTGTTTGTCTAAAATACATGCTCTAGTGTGTCAGTATTTTTTTTTGTTTGATTTCTCATTCTGCTAAAACTCCTTTTCTTTCGGAAAAATATGCCAAGAAAAAAATTCTTCTGGGATTTTCTCTGATCACTGTATTTGCAAAGATAATTACTAACAGTACAGAGGCTTCTTCAACTAGTCCTTCTGAGCTATATTCTTGGCTGAATATATGAAACATTAAATTTTGTGTATCTTGAAACAAAAAGCAAAAAAAAGGCCAAATTGTTGTAATTTCACTAATTGTCTTCCAGCATAGTATTAATGTTGTCAACATAAGTAAAGCAGAACTTGTTTCACTGGTTTGCAAATTTCATGGAAGTAAAACTGAGAAGTTCAAACACCTGTAGTTAAATTAATGTTGTTGAAATGACTAAACTGCTTCCTTTATTATTCATAGTAGCATCTTTTCTTTTGAAGAGAGAAGTAATTTGTAAGTTATGAGATACCAGAAATACAAATAATACAGTTAGTATATAGGAAGCCAAAGATCATGTGCATTACCAGGGAATATAAGAGAAAATTCCACAGCATTTTCATGTGCCCTGATTAACTGTGACTTGTACTCTTAAATTGTGCTTTTTGAAAGTTCCTTAGTTACATTCTCAAGCTCCTAAAAGCTCGGGTTCCACTACATAGTAAGCTTTAGGTTCCTCTCTGAGTACGTTTTAGAATTCTTATTCCTTCACAACAGTAAAAATAAAAATGAATTCTGAGGGATGAAAAAAAATATGGAACTTTAGTATTCAGTTAAAAGAGTTCAACATGAGAAATTAGTTGAAGAAGGTAAGTAGAGAGATTTCCAAATAAAATTAATTTATCATAGAAAATACCCACAATCAGTACTGCTTATGCTTTATTGTAGATGTTTGCTTTTGTATTGATGGGCTCTTACTTTGCTAGTTGATTTCTGGATGTGTTCTTCTGTTTGTTAACAATTTTACTTCAACATAACATACATAATTATTGTTGTCCTATAGGCTGTTGATTGGTGGAGTGTTGGTGTTCTTATGTATGAATTATTAACTGGAGCATCACCATTTACAGTTGATGGAGAGAAGAATTCCCAAGCAGAGATTTCTAGGTAAGATTCAAACCAATGAAGTACACGATTGCTCACAAAGTGATGCTTATGCCATAATATGTTTTGTGAGAATATTAATCTAAAATTTATGAATAAAGTGCAATCAGGGTAACATTTTAGGTGCTCCAGTTCCATTTAACACAATGACACCTGGAAGCAGATAGGTTTTATTAACCTCAACAAGTTATTGAAAAAATAGAACTGACCTTTACAAAACACCTGTTTTGTTGAAACTACAGTCAAACCACAGCTTTGTACATATTGAACCCTGTTGCACATTTAATCTTGAAAAGGAACTCAAGTTAAATATGAAACTAGTATGTAAATAGAATTAGCCCATTCAAAATCTTAGTGCATAATGAAACGTATTCTTAGTTAGATTTTTTCTCAACTCTGCTAGATCAGTCCATCAGACTCCGGGTTTAGAGAGTCAGATATATCCTACTCCCACTGTTTTGATAGAGATAATATTTATTTTATTAGTGTATAACATGAAACAAAGATCGCCATCTGTTCTAGCCGTACTTGCTAGATATAAATCTGATAAAATCTGATAAAAAATTAACATAATACTTGGGGAAATGAAATAACCTATGCCATTCTTATATTTTACATGTAAGCTTTTCCTGATTATCAGTGTTGTTACCTTCAGTCATTTCTAGGCTTCAAAGGTTTGTTTTCAATACCTACCTAAAAGCGTTGGACCGTTTTAAAAAGACAACGCAACAAGCTTGCTTAAAACACATTACTGAAATCTCCCTGTATTTCGTTTCACCTATTTCTCAATAGGAAAGCAAACATTTCCTGTTACTGGATTTCTCTTGGAGCAGGGTGTTGAGGCCTTAAATTGCACCAATTAGTAACAGCCTTCAAGAGGAGCTTGTAAATCCAGTCCCCAAATTAAGAATAGTCTTGCTCCTGTTGGAATGTATTACCATGGTTCTGACTCTTACCTGAATCACTTGATATTTAAGGTTATAATCTGTGACAAAACATACATCAATTATTTAGATAATTTGTTTTATTTCTGTTATGAATTCGGGCAATTTCTTGGAAGTTTGACACTTGTTTATTGGTTTCTAGGTCTCTACCAGAACAGGAAACTTCAAGGGCTGCTAGAAAAAAAATACATGGGGGAGGGGAATCAACCATCTTGGTCATTATGATGGAGTTAAAACTTAAGTTAACTCTCTCTGAGTTAGAAATTTTGTTGATTGCTTACTTAATGCTATGTCTGAATTGGTAATTTTGACTCCCAAGATTTGCTAAATGGAATTCTGAAGGAGTTAAGAGTTTTTTTTAGAGAGAGCCTTGACCTGAATTTCACAGATACAGTTGTTCCCAGAAACTGGTAAACTTGTCAGATATGTATTCTACAGAATTTGATTGTCTTTTGGTAGGTCCTTATGTGCTCTTTAGTATCTTAATCTTTCTGATAATTTAAGATTAAATTCAGAGCTGAGAAACTGCAAGGTTGTAAGCACCCATCCTCTGGTTGCTAATAGTCTAATTTCTGATCTAAATACAGGAGTGGAAAGTTTACTGTGGTGTTGCTCGGTGTGCTTTGTTCTGGCTTGTGTTTATGCTACACATTTATGGACAGCAATCCTGTTGTGTGTCAGCTTTTATTTTGATAAATTTAGAAGGTAAATTCTTACAGTTTTGTTATACAGATAGGGACTGTGTAGAGTTTGCTGCCAGTTGGGAAACTCTTGAGCTACTCACTTGAGAGCACGCCCAAAAGAAATGGTCCATCCTTCCTGACATGCTGGCTTGGTAAACTTAGAAATTCTTGTTATCATATTGATGACTTTTCAGAAATGCCCTCCTTTTTCTCTAGTGTCAGTACACTGAGCTCCTTGAAGAAATAAAAGCTGTGTTTTCAGTACCTGTCTTTATCCTAAGCCTGTCTGACCTGGGAGCTAGGTTCTTTATTTCATTTTTTCTTTGATAATTTTGTTACTGATGATACATTTGCAATTTTCACTTAATGCCCTTTTAAAAAAAAAATTGCTAATCCTTTTGATTACGAATACAGCCATTTCTGTAGAGTTTTCTGTTGAATTAGGATGCAGACTCCAGATAATTTTATACCTATAACTAAATCAGTTCCAAATTCACTCCTCGACTATCTTTGATCTTTCTAGTTTCATTTCCTCTCTAAACTGATGAAAAACTGAACTGTAGAAAACTTCATCAGATATTTACAGTTGCCACTGGTAATGAAATCACTAGCCCTGGCAGAGAGACACCAGTTGGTACAAACTTCTTTCTTGATGGCAAAGTTATTCTGAACAGAAATTGTGTTCTCTACCCTAAATACGCTTTAACTTGCCAATTGCAGCAGACTTAGATAATTCAGTTTCCTCTTACTCAATCAAGCCCTGAAAGTATAGTTTCCATGGTCTTTGATTTTTCTGAGTTTTAAGGAAAGAAGTAATTTTCTAAATGAATCCAGGTCCTTCTTTTGTTTTACCTAGATGGAAAGTAATCTTCAATATTTTTAGATAATCTTGTGTGGCGCAATGGCTATCTGCTGTTAAATTTGAGCCTGAAGTTTTGAAGCCTCTTGTCCAGCACAAGAGGATGGAGGTGATTCAGGAGAGGAAATGATGGTTGATGCTAAAGGCTGTAGCTTTTTTCAAAAGCACAGAAATCTGGGGAAGGACTTTAACACATGCAGCTCCCTTCTTCCTGAATGCTTTATGGGCTACATTAGTTGCCTTGAGCAACTTTATCCTTCAGTTGTACTAGTGAAGCCAGATTCTCTTTACTTGATCGAGCTACTTAGTCTTAACCAATTTCTGCTCTCTCACATCTTCATCCCATATGGTCCTTCTTTTCTGGCAGCTTGCTTTCCATCCTAATTAATGCGTAGAGGGCTCCGTGTACTTCAATTGTAAGTAGTTCCTGGAACTTCTAAAGAAATTAGCTTCATTCTTCACTACTTCTGTAGTGTGTGGTTCTGTGAAGCAGTCTAGAGTATCATTAATATTTTATAGTATCAATCAACCTCAAAAGTATTTTTGAACAAATGCCACTGGCATTTATAAGTGCAGCTTATGTGCTGTCTGCTTCCCACCAGGGCTTACACCCTTGCTTACACCAGGGCAAAATGCTGCCTTTTCTTCAGCGGGCTCTAGGAGGGTCAACAGATGGAAGATATCCCTCAATATAGTCATAGCAGCTTTTTACATAGCTAAATACCACTTCATGGTTAATTCTGCCTATAAAAGGAAATAATTTAAATCTGTAATGTAGGGAAAAGGCAGGAATTACTGATGCTGTTGTCATGGAAGTTTTCCATTAGGTGAAATACATTGTTATACCACACTACTATTGGCAAAATATAGGTATGCTATTTTTTTTGACAAATAATCTTTATAGGGGATTCCTCCCCCCAAGAATTTAAGGAGGGGTTTCTACCCGAAAAGCAGAAAGTCGAGTGATATGAAAAGTTCTATAAATCTCTATAAACCTGTCTTGGCTTCAGCTGGAACTCTCTGCTCAGTTCCCATATCAATGATACACCTGATTGCAGTTCTCATGCTGAGCCAAGATATGGAACTGGAAATTTGCAATTAGAAGGATAAGCACAGGGTTCTATAAAAGACTTTTCACTGCTTATGTTTCTTCCACACTCTCTTTTTCTTACACAAATGCTTCTATTTGCATCAGAAGCCCGAGACAAGGGGAAGAATCTGTTTGCTAACAGTCACTAGGAGCAGCATGGCTACAAAGACTGAGCTTCTGAGGCTGCATAGAGAAACTGGGTTCATTTGCTCTGTTATTCACATTAATTAGGAAACAGTCATTCCAATTCAGCGTCAATTTCCAGAGCCATTTTCAGATTTTTATCTGACTTGCCCATCTGTAATCTCTGACATTTTTCAGACAGGAAAAATGCACTACAATTTCTCTCCTGAATTCTAAGGACATCCCAGAGTCTCAAGTCCATTGCTTTAGAAATCAGTTTTAAAAAAATACTGGCTTACAGTTTTTTTTGGCCCTTCTGAGAGCCCGAAGAGAACTTCTCTCTTTTCAGGATGTTATATACCTTTCTGATTCTGTCCTCAGAAAGGTTGATAAATACATTTCTTTGGACTCCTCTAACTGAGGTGATTTTCAAGCTAAGAAGATATTGTTGGCCCTCCTGTAAATCAAGCAATTTTACTATCAAGATATCCCATCTTCTGTCGTAAAGAGGAAGGTTTTCTTACTTCCTGACCCGCTTACCCTTTCTGAAACTGGATGATTTCTGAAGAGGCCGAATCTTTATTTCTCTACCAGTCCTACAGTGTAAGAATCCTCCTGCTTAGTGATGTTTAAATTTGGTATTAACATCCCAAATTAAGAAATCATTTAGCAATATTGTGCTTTCTTCTCCTTTTCTGTAAAGTAAAGTGTGTCCAGAAGCTGAAGACAAGGCTTATGTTTGCTGTTACTTCTGCTGACAGTGGCTGGGATTTAGACCCTTATTGGCAGATTATCCTTAAATCATGCAAAGATACAATTCCACCCTAAATCTCAGACAGTATTGTCCTTCCTCGTTTCACTATTATTTAAACCAAGAGGTTTGCTTGCTTTGTCTTTTTGTTTGCTTGAAATTGAATACTATATCAGCAGAAACAACCCTTGGGATATGTGCTTATGGAACTTGGTTTTATTCTTCCATGTGAGACGAGATTATTTAGGAAACAATCGGGTTGCATCTATTTTGGAGTAATCCAAGAAGTTACATATTTGAAGATAAAAGATTTCCGATGGGATAGCTGACTGTAAGGATGTCATCAGTAACCTTAACCAAGATTTGGAAATAGCCTGCAGTGATCAGCTTAAGCTCTGCCAGAGACATACAACAATTCAGATTTTAGTGCTGCCACAACCTCATATTTCAGCCTCACGGTCTCTCATAGCTTCAGGATCTTTCTCTGTGTTTAGTGGTGTTCTAAGTGCCTCTTCTGCATATCATGAGAGGACACCTATAAGGAGTATTCATACAGATAAATAGAGTGTGCATTTAGATGTATAGACACCAAGTTGTACACGAGCCAGGAATGTGCCCTTGTGTCAAAGGCAGCAAATGTTATCCTGGGCTGCATTAGACAAAGTACCAGCAGGTTGAAGGAGGTGATCCTTCCTCTCCACTCAGCAATGGTGAGGCCACATCTGGGGTACTGGGTCCAGTTCCGGGCTCCCCAGTACAAGAAAGACACAGAGATGCTGTAGACAGTCCAGCAGTGGGCCACTGAGAAGACTAAAGTACTGAAGCAGGTGAAGAAAGGCTGAGCAAGCTGGGACTGTTCCACCTGCAGAAGGGAAGGCCCAAGCTTAATGTATAGAAATGCCTAATGGGAGGCTGAAAAAGGAGGGAGCCAAGTTCTTTTCAGTTGTGCCCAGTGACAGGACCAGAGGCAATGGGTACACGCTGAAACACAAGAAGTTGCCTCTGAACATCACGGATTCACAGATTTGATGGAGTCGGAAGGGACCTCTAGAGATCATCTAGTCCAACTCCCCTGCTAAAGCAGGTCTTGAAAACCTCCAGAGAAGGGGACTCCACAACCTCTCTTGGCAGCCTGTTCCAGTGCTCTGGCACCATCACCGTAAAGAAACACCTTTTTCCTGTGAGAGTGACTGATTACATTAATAATTTATCTCCTCAGATGTCGTCTTTCATGTCCGCTTTTTCTCAAACTTTTCATTATTTAAAAGAAGAAGAAAACCACGTTGGTTTCACATTTGTCATGCTCCTGTCTTTGGGTACAATAGAAGTTTAAATGAAATGTTAAACACTACCATTATTATGGTAACTCTTAGATTTCAGATTCAACACATTAAGTAATTACCAAATAATTGTTATGTTTTACAGGAGAATATTAAAAAGTGAGCCACCTTATCCCCAAGAAATGAGTGCACTGTCTAAGGATATAATTCAACGTCTTCTGATGAAAGACCCCAAGAAGAGACTTGGTTGTGGTCCCACTGATGCTGATGAAATCAAACAGCATCCCTTTTTCCAGGTAAAATAAACAAGAAAATTCCCCAGATACCACTTACTCCGTGTTAGTGCCTTTGAACTCCAAGTCTAAAGAAATTCTGTTGTTTTGTTAACAGAATAGTTTAGAGGCATGTTAATTGCATGAGTAATTGCACTGAACTTAGTAAGAATATCCATGTGCTTATGTATATGGATTTTTTAGTACAAGAAGGATATGGTAAATATTTAGTATAGTCTGTTTCTAACAATTACTTGAAGCAGCCAAAAGAGACACTAAAAGAGAAGGTTTAATGGAAAACACTTTAATTAAATGTGTATTTTTTTTGAAAGAAAGTTTGCCACTAACATTATTAGTAAAACTTGAATGTTGATAAAACTTACTCATAAATGCCTCTTCCGTATTTTCCTTTGCCCAATTAAATATTTAGTCTTGTTTATTAGATTTTAATTCTGTTCAGATTTCAGTATGTTAACATTTGATTTCAAAAGCTGATGAAGATCAGATTTGCGTGTAACATCTGTAATGTTCTGTCCATTGTGGTTAAAATTGTTTATGTGCTTTCTTTGAAAAAAACTTATGTATTTCCAGTACTTCTGAAGTATTTGGAGTTTTTAAATTTGGTAGTGGAAATTAAACCTTTCAAATAAATATTTTGGGAGTAATTATCATACCATTCAGCATGGGCAATATCTTGGCTTTTTAACTTCTGAGTTTCTTCTCATCCCTCCTGCATTTGTTTTCTCTTGTAAGAGAGCCTGACAAAGTAGATTTAAACTTCCTTTATTCATTGTTTGTTTTGGAAGATACATTCTTTATTCTTCATACAACACTTCCTAATCTGACTTCAGTTCCACTTCTTTACAGTAATAGGGTTATTTTTTCATAACTACCATATCTGTGCTTCCTACTTCTAGCCATGCATTTAAGTAACACCAACTGTTTGTTTCTGGACAAGTTCCTCTTCCCAGTATCTGTTTCTGTTAAATTATCATGCGATTCAAACTTGTTTTCTTTTTTTTGGTTTAGAATATAAACTGGGATGATTTAGCTGCCAAAAAAGTATCGGCTCCATTTAAACCAGTAATCAGAGATGAGCTGGATGTCAGTAATTTTGCAGAAGAGTTTACAGAAATGGATCCGACGTATTCCCCTGCAGCAACCCCTCAGACTTCTGAAAGAATATTTCAGGTATTTTCAGAATTGAACAGTAATTTTAAAAATTTAAAACTTTAAAAAGTTATTTATTGAACAATTCCACGTATATAGCTAGCTTTTTTCCTGCTGCCTTCTGAGTTATTAGCAATTAATGTTGGAATTTCCAATCCCAGTTCCCAGGGCTGTTTGTCCAGCAATGTCCATATTATGCTCTAGCTGAGGAAGTACCAAAGCTGCAGAGATGACCAGCAGTTCCAGTTGCGTTCTCTCCTCTCCCTCTGTGCTTTGGTGGTTTTTATTGGCTGGCTTTGAGCAGCTTAATGCTTAAGCATACAGAAATATAGCATGATATTTTGGAAGCTGTTAAATTTGTAGTGATTGTAGCAAGCAATTTATAAACGGCATAATACAACCTGACTCATCCTGCAGTGGTATCACAGCTCTTTTGTTACAGCACCCAAAGTGGGCACATCATTATTGTGAGACGTACTTTGTTTTGCTGTTTAAAATAGTTTGATGCTTACATCACAACATTAAAACTATTTCACATCTTAGCTTAAAGATGTTCTGTGAAGCTTGAAGTATGAGCCTTCATCACTATTGCAAAACAATTGAATCTGAGCCAGGTTTTTTAGCATTATTTACCCGATTTTTTTGTATTATTATTGCTGTTTCTATAACTGTGGAGAATCATATAACTAATTTCAGGTAGATCCTGCTCACATTGAACAGAGTAACATCAATAAGCCGGTTACAGTTTCTGTATTCGATTATGAAAATACTGATTTCTTTGAAAAATTCTTCTGAAACTTGTCATGTTTTGTATGCAGTAGTTTGTGTGCAACAATTTCAAGCCATGCCCTTTCCTGATGTCTTAATTTCATAGGGATATTCTTTCGTTGCACCTTCTATTTTGTTTAAACGCAATGCAGCTACAGTAGATCCTCTTCAGTTTTATATGGGGGATGAGCGACCTGGAACTACAACTATTGCCAGAAGCGCTATGATGAAGGTAATAACAGTAGCAAGAGTTGAATTAATTTTCTTAATTTGCCAGTGCATATAACTTTCAAAGTAGCAATCACAAGCGAGGCTTCAGATTACAAAATAGTTATTATTCATTTATCTGTTCTCTGTAATGGCTCCTCAGATGATCTAAGTGTGTAATTTGCATGTGATGCTATTAAGAAGTGGCTGAAGTTTAGTCTGAAGAAATTAGATGACTGTCTGGTTTTTCCAGAAGACTGCAGTATAGTGGTAATAGTAATGTGACTCTTGATAATTCTTATTCAGCCAACCATTGTAGATATTTTTGAAGCTACTTTAATTGTATCAGAATTCCTTCTATGATGTATTTGCCCAAAAGTGTGTATAGTTGTGTAAAGCCTTATAAGAGCACATGCTACTGTGATGTCTTCAAATGAGCACATAGTTCTGTGGATAAATGTATGTACAGCCATCTTTGATCCTGTTTGTCTGAATATTCTGTATCTTAAGCTATTGTAGCAGTAATGATTTATTTAGTGATTATGTTTGTTTAATGTAACATAAGATTTACTGTTTAATTGTTAGAATAAAGTTTATGCATTTTATTAAATAGAAGTTAAGATTATATTTTATCAAAAAGAGAGCTCTTTTATAATTTTAAATGTAGATGAAAAATTCTTACAAAACTTTACTCTTTGTCTTTGACTGTGTATACTAAAAGTATTCTGCAGAACTAAATACAGACAGTTTCCTAACAGGACTCTCCATTTTATCATCATTATGAACTGGATCTGAAAGAGAAACCATTGGGAGAAGGAAGTTTTTCCATTTGTCGAAAGTGCTTACACAAGAAAACTAGCCAAGAGTATGCAGTAAAAATAATTAGCAAAAGGTATAAATATTCTATAAGACAATGAAAATATTTTCTTTGCGTACTGTCACCCATGGATTATTATAATGTTCGCTACATTTTTGGAAGTGGAAAAATAACTTTAAAATAATTTCCTATTTGAAGAATCGTCAGAAACTTAGAGTAACCTCATGACCTTTAACAGATTCTGAGAGTCTTTTCAAGAAAATGTTATTCTTGCTGGGGAGGACACAAAAAGAAACCTAAAGAGTACTTTTCTGGTTCCTTGTATTCTACCCTAATTGCCCCTAATTTTGCTTCTAATCAGAGTAATGTACAAGGCCCTCCTTCACTTTAGACCTAAGTGAACTGAATGTAGGCTTACACTGGCTCCCTTTCCTAAGTAGCCCCACTGATTGCCTAGGACATTGCTTTTAAGAAGAATCTGTAGTGTGGGTTGCCTCAGATCTATTTAAGTGTGTGTTTGTGAAATGAAATTAAACTATGGAGTTGTAAGTTGCATCTTGTTTCCTGGATGTTCTGAAGAGAACACCACGCTGGAGGCAGCTGACTTGCTTTGTACTTGGGGACCATGTGGTCCTCTTCCAGAATAGATACCTCTGGCAGTTTCTGCCCAGAGGAAAATCAAGAAAAGGGTTGCTTTGTGGGGTGGATGGATTTGTAGCTTCACTTTGCACTGCTCATTAGTAACCATGTCCCCAGTGTGGTGTAGATACTGGCAGGAAAGGAAGGTGTAAATGTTCTGCCATCAGAATGATAGTTCACAGTGATCTCTTCTCCAAGACATTTGGCTGTACCTCTGTTTTTCCAGACTCTAGAAGTAACTGTCAACCAGATTTAAGTGTTTCATCATGTGCTTTTTGGATAGGATAACATCAAGAAATAAGACGCCAAAATAAAGACATCTCTATTTTCTGAGATTAATGGCGGCCTACTCAAAACTACTAGCGGAGCCTACAGAGGGACTGGAATGACCAGGCACTAGCAGTGGGATTCAGTAACTTAAACATAGGCCTCTATGTAGTGCCATTTTAGCATCTGTTGGTGTCTTCTCTGTCCTCTAGTTCCCATCAGTCCTTGTGACTACTACCTTTATGTAGATGTCTTCATGACTGATGTCTTCCAGGCTCTCCTATGCTTAGGGCACTGAATCCTACTCTAGGTATGTATTTTACAGTGAACTAGTTCAACGTGTAAGATTCATTAACTCGTTATAATGAGACCATAGACAAGTAGGATGCAGTAGACACCTACATGGGGTGTTTTGACGTGGAAATCTCTGCCTTGTGTCTATATCCAAAGTGGGTTTTTTGGTGCTACATGCAGAGCTGCAGATCAGAGCTCCCGACACATCTTCAGCTAATGAATTTTTGTTTCTGGGTCACAGTGAGCAAACCAATATCAACTTCTCCCAGAGAACTAAACTTTTAGGAATTATGTCCCTAAATTATACTACTCACAGGTTCTTTTGCTCTTTCTCATTCATCTTGGTGGACCAGGCTAAATGAAGGTAAGAAGTGATCTGTATACAGAGCTCATTTTAGGATTGCAGGCTGTGAGCAGAACTCAGAGCACAGTTGTGCAGTATTTAGAGGTAGCAGTAAACCCACACTCTGAATGATTGGACACAGCCTTGAATAAGAAACTCTTAAACTGTATATAATATTGCTCTGAGTTATTGCTAATAGCTCTTGCTGAAAGGAAAAGTCTAATAGGTTTCTAATAACTTCTTTGCCTCAGAGTCAGACAGAGTCTTCCACTCTTACTCATCAAAGGTGACAAAAAAGTGAATCCTACGTGTAGGCTAACTTTTTCATGATACTTGAGGTGAAAGCTCCGATCAAGAGTTGCTCTGTGGTGTTGCTTTGTGTTGCTGCCTGAAAGCAAATGAAACAGTGAAGTCCTGTAAACTTGCTTGAGTTACTGTTTCAGAGGTTCCTATTTATTTTTCATGATACTGTCTGTTTAAAATCTTAGATGGTAACTATTTATAGAGGGGAAATACTAGAAAAGTCCGCTCACAAATGTAAAAGGTTTATGTTCATGACACTGAACCTTTTTCATCTGTTTCCCAGGTCCACCTTCTCCTGATAGTCTTTCCCCCCTAAACTACTATCTGAATCATTTCTTAAAATTTCTTAAGGACCTGAGATCACTCTGAGTTTAAACAACATCAGCAAAGATGCAGGTGGAACAGCTTAGTTTACTTGGTGATCCTATGAAGCCAAGAATTTGCAGAAAACCAGAATTCGCACAAAATTTTCATCACAGTTTTGGTCCTAATTAGAAAAAAAAAAAGTGCAACCAAAAGTTAAGAACATGTCGGGTGAGAGAGTTTGTATCTGTGTTATCCATAAGGCTATTCTCTAAGTCAAAACTGTCTTAGCCTTTATTTGAGAGAGTTTTGGCAAAAAAATTCAGATGTGATTTGCCCAAAATAAATCAACATATGTATTTAGTGGAAAAGAAAATGTTCTGCTCTGGCCCCACTGACATAGTTTTTATAATATTCGCTGTGTTTTGATTTTTTTTCCCCCTCTAGATTTCAGAAAAGAGAATCAGATACAGGTTTCAGAAAGAGAATCTATGTGATGACTTTTGCTCTGAAGCTATTCTGTTCTTATCGCTTCCATTTATGATTTTTACAATGGCCTGTTTAGGGGTTCATTTATGTAACGTATTTTATACATAGATGGTGTCACTCTTTTCTGGTAGGTGCTCATAGTTTCAATAAAGCTTTAGAAGTACTTATGGAACAGAAAAGAATTGGGCCAGTAATTTGAATCTTCAAGATAAAGTTGAACTAAAAAATATTTGTAGGAACAGAGGTGAAGTCAAATTGCCCTGGACTAAGGGAAAGGTTTGTTTTAGGTAGAAACTATCCTATAATATCATGTCAGGTTTGCTATACCAAATTGCAGTTGCATCAATAACATTATTTGATTTGGGTGTGGTTTTTTTAGAAGTTCTAACTTTCAGGGTTTTGCTCAGCTTACTTTGAATTTACTTTTAATTGTGTTGAAGCAGTTGTAATATTAAAAAGTTTGGATTGCAGGTAGTTTGCTCAGTAGAATGGGTAAAAAATGACTACTCAATTTTTCCAGAATGGAAGCCAACACCCAGAGAGAAATAACAGCTCTGAAACTCTGCGAAGGACACCCGAATGTAGTGAAGTTGCATGAAGTTTATCATGACCAGGTATTTTGAAGAAACTACAATCAGCACTTGCCAAACACATTGCCATGTATTTTCCCAAGAACTTCTGGGAGTTAAGCATCCTGTATTACTGTGGGGGCAGCTTTTTTCCTAGGTCTTTTGCCTAGTCAGTGTAGAAGATGAAGCAGAAGTTCTGCATTCAAGCAGATCTAACAAATCAAAAGAGTATTTGGAAGAATTCTGGTTTTGATTCTGTCCTTACTCTGCTTTGTTAATCATCAGACAAAGTATTCATGGTCCAGTTTCTATGATACTGAGGTACCTAATCACCTTCCCTTAGGGTTGTCATGAATCTTAAAATAATATTTGTGAAATAATTTGAAAGTCTTGCATATGAAGATTACATATCTAGACTTTTTTTTTTTCTGACATATTAGTAACTTAATGGAGATAACCAAGAAGCTTACTAAATTACCAAATGTGAAAGTAGAGCCTCTAGTTGAAAATTTATTGAGATATTTTTAGGGTTTATTTAGAGACATTAGATATCCTTTTCCTTAATGTAGTAAGTCATAATTTGATCTGACTTGGGGGTTGGCCCTCGTTTGAGCTAGAGGTTTGGACCAGATGTCCTGCAGAGGTCCCTTCCAACCTAAACCACTCCATGATTCCAGTAATGGAACTTAGGCCCTCTTCCCTCCCCTTACTTTTGTCACTGTCATTCAGGGGTAGGAAAAAGTAGAAGCCATCGTGTGCCCACATCCATTGCCTTTGAGGAGTGTTAAACTTCACACTCCTGTCCTGAGAACTCTGCTGTTTGTTTGTTTAATGGCAAGGCATTTGAGTGGCAGTTGATAGTGTGCTAATCTTGTCATCCAGGAAGTCACTGCTTATTGATTGTCTTGAAAGAACAACCATCTAAACAACCATTACGTTTTTAATTTTAAAAAATACTCTTTGATGTTTGGACAGATGTCTATTGTGATTCTAATGCTTTGGCTACTGCTCTGAAGGGATCAAATCAAAATAAATTCTAGATAATCTTTGATTTCACAGTAAAGTTTCAGAGTGCTTTTAAAGGATTTGGTAACATTGAATGTTTAGCTCCTTATGCATATTAATAGAAACGTATCTGACATCAGGACAGGCTTAAAACTAGAAAAGTCTGTCTTTTTCCAGCTTTATTTGCTAGCCCAAAGAAAGGCATTTTGTCTCCCTACAAATTTATCCATTTACGTGGCAGCATTGCATTTTTGTAAATAAATTTCCGTGGATGTGGGGAGGACGTCAACATTCTTCAGTCTCAGTGAGATTAATGGGAAAATGTCACGTGAGATGCAATTTGGTGCTTTTTATTCACCTTCCAAATTGGTATGAGCAGCAGAGTTCTTTCCTCAAACTTTGGGAATCGGGGAAGCACTTCACTCCTGAATGAATGTTGGTCTGTAGTATTGAATTTTAACATCCCATATTTTTCTTCATCATTTCAGCTTCACACATTTCTAGTGATGGAATTGTTGAAGGGAGGAGAATTGCTTGAACGTATTCAAAAAAAGAAACATTTCAGTGAGACTGAAGCCAGCCATATTATGCGCAGACTTGTTTCAGCGGTGAGCCATATGCATGACGTAGGAGTAGTCCATAGGGATCTGAAACCTGAGGTATAGTGACTTGCTTATATATGTTTAGACATTTGGTTATTAAGTATCTGGGATGTGACATATTTCTATTCCTCCAGCTTTTTCTACTTCTGTATTTTTAATAACACGTTAGAACTTTAACTTAGCAAATTCTGTAGATGTTTATCAGTTCATAGGTAAAAGTAACCATTAGGGAATGTTTTTAATTTTGTAAGCAATTTACACTCCAGCTTGTTCAAAAACATTTCTTTGCCTATTTGGGGACAGTTTTTACTAGTGGTAAGTATATATTTATTGCATGAAACGGTTCACAAGTAGAGCTCAGTTGCAGCTATACATATCTACCTTTCATTTCATCTTAATTCCCTCAGTAGGCCTGATTTTGGAGGTACCTGCAACCACCTTTCTCCCAGTTAAACACAAAATGAAGCACAGCCTAACGCGTCAACTAATAAAAATGTGTGATTTGAGTTTCAGTAGTAGTTTCCTAAGAGAAACACTTATTTCATATGTTTTTTTCAATAATTACTTGTTCTGGTATTTATACTGTGCAGCAACATCCACCAGACAACTCAGTTTACTACATTAAGGTCACTCACTGGCTTTGTTCTGCTTCCTGGAGCCAATATTTGCTCCTTTTTCTTTGTCAGCAATGGGCTTGTATATGTGTTAGCTTTCTTTAGCCCCAAAATAGTGTAGGTTGATGTTATTTTATCCAGTAAGGATGTTATATTGTATTGGTGATTCCAGTTATCATACCTCAGGAACTAGCTGCTCCTTTTGTATCTGGAGTTTAAAATGATCCACCATTCCTGATGGTGTTTCATCCTTTTCTAACATACTTTCTGGTATATTACAAACTTACTTATTTTATAGTAATTTCAACGGTAGAGAATTGTCTGCTGGGTGTTGGTATTAAACTGTTTTTGAAACATCAGTCCAAAATAAATGCGTTTGAAAACATCTCTGTACTGGAGTCCCTGTACTAAATAAACAATTAAATAAAGAAGGAGCTATTGTGAAATTCTAATGTGTCGGTTGCAAATGTGACTCTTGGAAGAAGTTTCTCTGACGTCATGAAGGAAAGAAAACAGCTTTGGAAGCGAGTCATTATTAAAAGGACAAACCCCAGAAATCCTTTCTCTTTTCCCATTTTCATCATTTTTAGTCTTACTACCACCTTGAACATAAAGGCCAGGTTCTGTGAAGCAGAGCTTCAGCTGTAGGGTAAATCAGGCCATCTCTAATCCTACATTGTGTTCAGGAGCAGAAGTCTGGGAAGTCCCTGTAATGAAGGGTTTCCAGACAGCTCCAGAATATTGGACTTATCCAGCCTGTCTCCTTCCTGCTTGTGATTTTGAAAGTTCCAGTTTCAGGTTCAGACTTGAACTTGGTATGGGATATACAGGCTTCCCAGTACAGATACGTGTAGTGCACCTTTCTGTAGAAATGATAGAGGAATTTTGTTGATTTTCTAACAATTCCAATCAGATTTATTTGATGTTCAACTTTGACATTTAATGTGACACCGATAAGCCTATTTTAAAAAATACGGTTGGTCACTAAGGATGAGGCATTTTTTCATTGCACGGACTGGAGGACTCTTCTAGTTCAGCAGTAGTGATTAGGTCACATGTGTTGCTCTCCAAAATAGAGGAAAAGTACTGGATAGAAAATAAAGAATTCACATAAATAAAGAATTCGTGTAACATGACCATTTGGTGCATCTCAGAAGAGGGTTTGAGGACTGGTTCTGTGATCATTAAACTGTAGACTGGGTTCTAAAGATAGTAGAAAAAACATACCAAGGTATAGATCCTTGACATATATGTGGAATATACCTTTAAGTGTGGGGTAATAGATCCTTGAAATATATGTGGAATATACCTTTAAGTGTGTGGTTTTGTGAGACATGTTTTATTTACCTAATGAACAAAGTAGCATGAACCCAAATTAGAGCATTTCTTTCTTTCTGTACATCACCAATTTCATTTTGTGTTAAGGAATGAGGTCTTTTTAAACCAATGTTACTGCATAGAAAAAAGATGATTGTCTTAATCACCTATCGTCATTGAAATAGCTTAATTTTAGCAAAAATACTTCCTTCAGATCCATTTTGCACAACATTTTAATATAAGAAACTGACTTTTCTGATTGTGCATTAAGCAGTACAGGATGCAGAATTGCTGGTTTATATGTGCTATTCTCTTTTATCCACAATGAATGCTCTCAGGCTCTCCTTATTGAGCTGCATGCAGCCTAGCAATAATTTTTTCCTGTTCTTAAGGAGTTTGTAATGAATTACCTTGTGTTGAGTCATTCTCCTTTTGTATTACAAAACTATTAGGGCTCTAGGATTTCTAAGAGTTAGACTTTCTAACATTGCGTAAATTAAACAGCAAAACCAAAAGCTTTGCTCTCCTTTTTTCTCTCAGAAGTTCAGGGGAGGAGTAGAAATAATTTATAATTCTTCTTGGCCTCAGCCAGTTTTCCTAAGACAGCTTCACTCTTGTATCTTTTGACAAATGTAGATACCAAGGGAAAAGAAGAACAGATTGTCTTAAATCTTTTTATGAACTGATAACAACTTCTCTGTCTTCAAGTCCAATGTTTCAGTCTTTAAAGCTGGAATTCTCAGGGACTTCTGTATCAAAGCTTCTTTATGATGATGCAAAAAGGCCATTGGTTCAAGGTTGTCATTTGGAACATGCCAGAAGGAGGGAGAAGCTTAAGAAAACGTGCTTTGTTTAAGGAAGAAGGCAGCTCTCCATTTCTGTTACTCTCTTGTCAGTGTTCTCCAAATTATTTTCCTCATTGCTCTCTGCTAAATACCCATTTTCATTAATAATCTCAGAAGTCTCCTGACTTGTGGTTGTAGAGGAGACAGATAAATGCATATCTGTAAACAGATGCATATCTGTTCTTGCATCCCAGAGTACTGTTAATTCTTCTTTTCCATGGTTTTTTTCCCCAGTGTTTCCCAGTTACCCTTTTCTCTAGAAAATGGGAAATTTCCTGTGGTAATACGTATAGGGAAAAAAATAACTGTTAAGTATTTTAACCGATTTTCTAACCAGTGCTGATACTGATTTATTTTTCTTTGCTTTTCAGAATTTATTGTTTACAGATGAAACTGATAGTTCAGAAATAAAAATAATTGACTTTGGCTTTGCTCGTTTAAAACCACCTGATAATCAGCCTCTTAAGACTCCGTGCTTTACTCTTCATTATGCTGCCCCGGAGCTCCTGAATCACAATGGTTACGATGAGTCTTGTGACCTGTGGAGTTTGGGAGTCATCTTGGTAAGTAATTTAGGCTTTTAATTGTAACTTTATTGTGTGTATTTACTTTTTGTTAAAATGCAAAGGACTTGACAGTTTCAGACTTGAGCTGGGTAGATGCTGAATTCAAGTGAGGTGAAAATACCATGCCACAAATAACAGGGTCCAAAGACACATGTTTTCCAGGGGTGGAGATTTTTTTCTTTCCCTTAGACAGTAAATTAAATTCAACATTTCTGGGAATGGAAAAAAATACTTGATACAGTGTCATTATTAAAAAGAGATTCTCATTAGGAGATTTTGCAGGCATCCATATCATCTTCCTACAGTTTCAGTACAGAAGAGGAGTCAGCCTGCATTCTGATTTACAGAAAATGAATTTCAGTAGATATAAACTGGGTAGAAATACTGTTGTGTTTTGTTTGTATTTTCCTGAAATATATGAAAGGTATTTTTCTAACAAGGACTCTAGAGAAAGTCTTGCATAATTTATATTTTTCTAGAGCCTTGAAGTTATGCTAGTCAAAGTTTTAGTGCATAGTGCTGGTGATGCAAACAACAGCACTCCATATTCAGTTGTAGGATTGTCAATAAATACACTGTGTCTGTTAATACTGCTTTTATTCTCGTGACAGTATACAATGCTATCAGGGCAGGTACCATTTCAGTCTCAAGACAAAAGTTTAACGTGTACCAGTGCATTGGAAATTATGAAGAAAATAAAAAAGGGAGAATTTTCCTTTGAAGGAGAAGCTTGGAAAAATGTTTCTGAAGAGGCGAAGGAATTAATTCAAGGTATGTATTCAGAAATATTTCATGTACTTTATATTTTTATCTCAAAAGATAAAATTTAGAGAACTATGCAATATCTGGATGCTGTGAGTACCTGACTTGACAGAAGCTTGAGCCATGTACAGACCCCCAGTAAAAGTTATGGAGAAAAGTGACACATCACCATTTACAATTGCTTGTATCCCTGACAGCGAACTTTGTGACATCATGAGATGCTGGTAGAAGTTAGTGGGGTTAGAAGTAACTGAGGAGCTTTCAGAAAAACAGGAGTCACTCTTAAAAACGTGTCTAAAAGCAGAGTTTTTCTTTTATGTTATTTTTTGCTTTTGTAAAAATGCCAGGTTATGAGATAAATGTTTTAAAAGCTGAGCTTTTGCAGAAAATTAATATATTACTGTCATTTTTCCCTTGGGCTGTTTTTAAATGCGTTTACCAAGACTTGTATTTCTGAGTGTTTCATTCACATTTGCCATGCTTTGATTCTTCTTCAGATTTTGAGCATCTAATTATGTTTTCAGCATTAGATAGACACTGATCTTAATGCTACTAAGATTTAGTTCTGAATTTCTGTAGAAGCAGGCTCGTAAGGCATTTTTCTTCCAGATGTGGGCATCTCCAGATTCAGCCTTTAGTGAATCCTGCAGAGAATCTGAGGCTAATTCTCTTGAACTTCATCCTAGACGGGCTTTAAGTGAAGGAATCACTTGGTAGATCGGAGTTTGTGTGAAGAGATGCGAGTTATCAAATAGTTCAAGAATAGTTTCTTGCATTAATGATTCTTCTGGAGAGGATGATAGTATAACATCGTGTGAGCCTTATCTAGGATAAATATTGGCTTACCTAGAATAAATATTGTCATATACCAAAGAAATGCACGAGATTTTCTTAAAAAAATAATTGCATTTTCTATTAAAAGAAGATAAATAGCTCGGAGTTTTAAGAGAATGTAATATATTTCTATTAGGACTTCTAACAGTGGATCCAAACAAAAGAATTAAAATGTCCAGCCTGAGGTACAATGAATGGCTTCAGGATGGCAGCCAACTGTCATCCAACCCTCTAATGACTCCTGATAACTTAGGCTCGTCGGGAGCTGCGGTGCATACATATGTCAAAGCCACTTTTCATGTAAGTTCTAAGAATTCTTATGTCATGGGCTATTAAAAATAAGTATTTGTCCTTAAATATCCATGATTGCCTATAGCTGCAGTTTTTTCCTCCGTTCATAACATCTATGATTGAGTACACTGAAAACATGAATGATGAAGCAAGAATAAATTTCTTGAAGACATTTACACTAGTAGGGTTTGGGGGACTGAGAGACAGCTATTCATGAAATAGCTATTATAAGTATTATGTTTCTTTGAGAAATCTATTAAAAGGTCTTCAAACATTTATAAAAAGAGAAGAAACTTTCTATTTAACTTCTATTTTAACCATTTGACCTTTTGGTTACAAAATTGAGGTAAAATTTTTGGAACATCTCTAATTCATGTTTTTAATATCATATTTAATGGACTTGCCTGTCTGCTATTGTATATTTACTAAAAATGTTTGAACTGCAATTGTATTATACAAACAAAGTGTTGATTCTCATGATTCCTTCTACAGAGAATAAACTGGAATTAAGCAGGTTTATGCTGAAATACTTGTAGAAACGTAGTACTGAGAAAAAGGAAGGAATTGTTACTTGGAGAGGTCCCAGTAATGCAACATAATTTGGGCTGAAAACAAAACTAATCCAAGTCTAGTTTCTGAAACTGTAGTCTTAAGTAGGTTTAAGGCTTAATAAAAAATACTTCTAAATTTAAAAGAATAAAGAAGGGAAGATGCCAATTAATAATTGACAGTATTATGTCACAGTGAGGGTGACAGAGCCCTGGAACAGGCTGCC
>BJBW01000905.1:113503-179371 GCA_004320125.1 Scolopax mira
GGCCCTGCATTGGCAGGGGAGTTGGACTAGATGATCTCTGTGGTCCCTTCCAACTCCAAAAAATTCAGTGAAATTCAGTGAAATGTTACGTTTTGGCTCTTAAATATGTGTACAGGCCAGTGAAGTTAGTTACAGCTACAATAAGAATTTGTAGGGATCTGTCAAGAAATTACAGTTTTATCTTATAACTTACCATAGAACATTGTTAATAAGCTATGAGCCATAAAATGTTTCAAACCTCTTGAAAAGCTTAGCATTACCTTTTATTTTTAAACAGGCCTTTAACAAGTACAAAAGGGAAGGATTTTGTCTCCAGAATGTTGACAAGGCACCTCTTGCAAAGAGAAGGAAAATGAAAAAAACAAGTACAAGCACAGAGACACGTAGCAGCTCCAGTGAAAGTTCACATTCTTCTTCCTCTCATTCTCATGGTAAAACTACACCTACAAAGACACTGCAACCAACAAACCCTACAGACAGCAATAACCCAGAAACCATCTTCCAGTTCTCTGACTGAAAAGCAGAGGATGTCCCAGCTTGAAGATTTAAGCGGTTATAAACTTGGCAGTACCTGTACCATCTTCTCCCACCTTTCCTCCATATGGCTTACAGGCTACAGGACTACGTCTGTCGCTTTAAAAAATGTATTTCAATCATACCTTTTTAGCTTTGTATTTCAGTACATTTCTTTTTAGCATTAAGTTTGGTATCACTGGATATGGTATAATACTATTATACAACCACATTGTATTCTCTTAGGGCTAAATTACTAGTGTGCAGTCAAGCTCAAGGTAAGGAGCTATGCTGCTCGTGGTGCAGCTTCGAGGAAGACTGTTCCTCAGTGTCAGAATCTTCCTCTCAGTTTCTTCCCCGCTGTTCTAAGATATGAAAGCTCCAGAGTCACCAGAGTGTAACTCTGAAAGTGGAGCATACCCAAGTAGCAAATGTGCTGATGATACAAAGCTGGGAGGAGTGGCTGACACACCAGAAAGCTGTGCTGCCATTCAGAGAGATCTGGACAGGCTGGAGAGTTGGGTGGAGAGGAACCTAATGAAATTCAGCAAGGGCAATTGTAGGGTCCTGCACCTCTAGGGGAGTAATCCCACACACCAGTACAGGCGAAGGCCTTGCCTGCTGGAGGGCAGCTCTGTAGACAGGGACTTGGGAGTCCTGGTGGGCAACAAATTGACCATGAGCCAGCAATGTGATCTTTTGGCCAAGAAGCGCAATGTTCTCCTGGGGCACACTAAAAAGAGCGTGGACAGCAGGTCAAGGGAGGTCATCCTCCCCCTCTACTCTGCCTTGGTGAGGTCCCATCTGGAGTATTGTGTCCAGTTCTGGGCTCCCCAGTTCAAGAAGAACAGGGAACTAGTGGAGAGAGTCCAGCAGAGGCTACAAAGATGCTCAGGGGCTGGACTATCTCTCCTATGAGGAAAGGCTGAGAGACCTGGGTCTGTTCAGCCTGCAGAAGAGAAGGCTGAGAGGTGTTCTCATCAATGCTTAACAATATTTAAAAGGCAGGTGTCCAGAGTATGGATGGGGTCAGGCTCTTTTCAGTGGTGCTCAGTGATAGGATGGGCAATGAACACAAGCTGGAACGTGGGAAATTCTGTCTCAACATAAGGGGAAACTTCTTTACTTTGAGGGTGCCAGAGCCCTAGAACAGGCTGCCCAGAGAGAGTGTGGAGTCTTCTTCTCTGGAGGTATTCAAAACTCACCTAGATGTGTTCTTGTCTGGCCTGCTCTGGGTGGCCCTACTTTGGCAGGGGGTTGGAGGAGATGACCTCCAGAGGTCCCTTCCAACCCCTACAGTTCTGTGATTCTGTAACATGTATAGAACTCTTGATCTTCTGCTCTTGCACAGCTCTATGAAGAATATCATAGAATTTGATTCTTCATGCATGTAAGGAACTATTGGTACAATGCACCAAAGCAGTAGTACTTTAAGGCCTTTTAAATTTGTGGTTACATTCTATCCAATTTATTTGAATTTTAAGAGCAAAAAGAGGCGTTATGGAACTCTTACATTGTTTTAAAAGTAACTCCATGTATCTTGTTCTAAACAGCTGGTAATATAAGTCTTAGATTATTTTTTTTATTTATTTAATTTTTTAAAAAACATGTAGGGTAAAAAGATGTCTGATAAGGTGAGGTGTCTAGTACTGTGATACAATAATTTTTATTTCTACTTTTTGAAGTTACTAACTTTTAAAGTGTTTTACAGATTCTAAAATGTAATGCTATAAGAGAAAGTGAAATTTCCTATTGAATGCTTTGGAAAATTGTCACATGTTAAAGTATCTATTTCAAGAATTAATTATAATTTATATTTTCTTTTTGTATTTACACAATAACTTTAAAATACTAAGATTTTTTTAAAGATGCAAAAACTCCAGTTTCAACATTTGTTATTATAGGGTCCATACAAAATGTGCACCGAGTTATTTGAATTTTGCATTGTGCAAATACGGCAGTTTAATAGTGACTGTAAAATATTAGAATATGTGTTTCCTTTGTTTTTTGCACTTTATAACATCGAAAGCAGATGTTTTATATAAAAGTGCACTCAGATCTCTCTTCCTACAAGGTGCTGAGCACTGTTTTACTGGG
The DNA here is from genome assembly GCA_004320125.1 of Scolopax mira. NCBI lineage: Eukaryota > Metazoa > Chordata > Aves > Charadriiformes > Scolopacidae > Scolopax > Scolopax mira. The sequence continues at coordinate 116,114 of BJBW01000905.1, forward strand.
TTGAATGACCCGAAATCCACTGTACTTGGTGGTCATGGTCATCGTGAAGGAGAATTCTGTACTTTGCAGGAGTGAATCCCTGTATATTACCCACTGTTCTCATTCCTTACTTTAAACTGCAGAGATCTTTCTAACTTGCTTTTACCTTGTATATGACAAAGACTAGCCCTGGGCACCTTGTGTAGTGTAGATGTTAAGAACTTATGCACTGGGAATACTAAAGGGAAATTCTCTTGAACACTGTGCTTCACAACTTGTTCACTGTGGTGTTCTACAGTGAAGTATTTCCTACTGTGATAGTATAGTATGTACATAACTGTTTGGAATCATAAATGTGACTTACAGAAACATCAGCATAAACTTTTAAATCAGTATATTTTATAAATTTATGGAGAGCTTTTTTATTGCTCATATTCTCAATGACTAAAGGGTGACTTAAGTGCTCAAGATGACTCCGGTTTTGCAAATGGTTACACGTGAGGGTTTCCACTGAAGTTGGAGAAACTCCCTGTGAAAAGTTAATCATGCACCTAAATCTGTGTGATGGAAGACTAATTGACTAGGGATTTTGTTAAAAGCTTGCTCTAGCTTAAAGTAACCTTAATCCAAACCCTATGCAAGAAAGATTATAGGAATTGTTTATATCAGTGGTTTTATTTATAGAATTATATCAGATATCAGTATTGACAAATACAATACATCCATGTTTACAGGGATTGTGTGTATCAAAATAAGGCTTTGAAGCCCAACATGTTTGTTCTGTGTTTCTTTAAGATTAATAATGGCATTCTGAGGTTTTGGAATTGCTCATGTGAAATAGTTTACTACTTTCTTGATGTGAATGTCAACAGTAATTGCAGCATTAATTTCAGGTTGATGTGAATATTGAGATATGCACTGTTTATGTAGAAGTAGTATATTTAAAGATCAGTGTATGTGCTAATAACACAACCAATTCTAAGTGGCCGGTGTTAAAATATTGAAAAATAATTGTCAGTGTAATATATTCAGGTTTGCTTTCTGAATGCTGTCTTTGGAAGTAATCTCAGTAGTGAACATGGCTCATTTGTAAAAGAATTACTTGCCCTCTCCCCAATAAACATGCTGTAAATATGACAAACAATCCACCATTAATACTTGTTTTGCAGACAGCACAAGTGAATTGGGGGGTTGGAGAACAGCTTGCTTGTAAACTTTCCTCTTTGAGGAGTTCTTAGAATTTCTTGTCTTCGGGGTGAGGACAACAAAAAGCAATTTTGGGTTTGATTTCATTTAACTATAAGAAACTTTTGGATGCGAGGTGAATATAGTGACCCAGCTGAAGTAATTTGTTGAAGTCAGGAACACAGAACAGTTGTTTCCCTGTTGGGAAATTTAAATTGTTGCTTGACAAACTGATGAAAGAAGAATAAGAATGCTTGCACGAGATACTAAACACTGGAGATAATGGCTGTATTGTCAGAGTGTTTTTTCACACAGGTTTTGAGAGACTGTTGTGAGACTACAGTTAGAATACATCACTCATATCAAAAACAGCCTTTATAGATTAATATTTCTGTGTCCTGTTTGCACTCTAGCAGTAGTTATTAAATAAAAATTTAAAAGCAGGAAGATTATTTTTGGCAGGGGTGAGTACATTTAGATGCCACCTTGCCTTTGCTTTGAAGCAGTTCCTGGGGGCAGCTGCAGCGTTTTATCACCTCTGACTTTCTGCTGCCCCCAGGCACCAGAGCTCTGGAGGAGGTGGGTTTGACGTTAAACTGCCTGAGTTTTCAGATTAGCATCTTTCCATAAACAGCTGCTGATCTGCAGGCGACTGAGGAGCATCCTTGTTCAGATGTCCCTGCAAGAGACCAGTTACTCTGGGCATAAGGTTGTTGTCTCAGCTTCAGCTGTTGCCCAACCTGGTACCTCTGGGTCATCTAAGGACCCCGGGCCAACTTTTTCATATCCCTGCCACTCTTTCCGATCTGAAGTGTACAAGCCAATCTTCATTACTGCTATAAATACTTTGTATTGTCTTGGTAAAGAGGTGTTGGACTGTAAATTATGTTTATATCAAGTTTCCTCCACAGTGCTGCTACGTGTCAAGCAACTTCAGTGTCTTGTGGTGGTATCTCTGTACAATCAGAAATGTCGTGCGGTCAGCAATATTGTGGGCAGGTTTGTCTGAAAGATACATTTCTTATCAGTAAAGATTTAAATAACTAGTGTGGTTATAATCTCATCTTTAAAGTATTCTATATTCTGTAAAGCTGTTTCTTTTCGGAACTTTCAGAAACACAAATATTAGCCAGTTTTACATAACACATAAAATTCTTCTAAATTAACACGTAATTCTTCTAAAGGATTTAGAGGAGTAGAAAGGAAGCAACATGACTTGCTCTTCCTCTGCCTTAGTGAAATTTCTATACCTTGTCTAAAAGCAGCTGAAATATTTATTGTTTATTACTAGAAGTCTCAGTGCATTTGGCATATGTATTGTCTACTGCTATAAAAAAAACCCCACCATTATTAAATGTTTTATTAAACAGTTTGGGGAGGGGGGGTAACTCAAAAATACAGCATTACATTGCATTAAAATGGGTTGAGGATTCAAGTCGGTGTTGCTGATGGATGTGTTTTTTCAGCCCTTTTCCATCTCTGCTTTCCTGAGCAAGATAACGATGCCTCCAGAGCGGTGTATCCCAGCCATCATCCGGGAGCAGAACAATTCCTGGCAGAAAACACTGGCAGAATGATGGTGCGTGTTTGTTGGTCGGGATGAAGTGTTGCCACAAGGGTCTTACATTTTTAAGATGTGCATGTATGTGGATAACGTGCTGCATCGTGTGTCTCGGCCTCGCTGTGAAGTGATAACGCCTTGTTTTAGAGAACTTGTACTTAAAAGTGAGTTCTCGGCCTGTCCCAGGTGTTTTTACCAAATTGGTGGTCTTCAGTCTTTTCCTTCACATCTGAGGTCTTTCTCAGCACTATTTTACATTGTGAACATGACACTTCCTGCCTTGAGTTGATCATCTCAAGTTGACTATTCTGGATTGAGAGAACAGGAAATAACGTTGCTGGTTTTTTGCTGTAAAAAGAGAAAAGTGTTTTGACTTTTGTCTACCCGTGAGAACCCTTCTCTGTTTGCTCCTTTGACCCACAGTAAGAAATGCAGAACTGTTGGCTGGCTGTCACCTGCGTTTTTATCTGTTACTCATTCGATGGATTCTTGCATGTTCAGAACATCACCTGTGTAGAAAAGAAAGCTGAGGATGATTCCTGTGGTCTGCACTAGAAAATAAAGTGATGCTTTCAGTGACACGGACCAGCTGGAGCAATTGTCTTTGTTGTGCCCAGAAGCAGCAGGAGCGGCGAAACCTAAGGTGCCTGCAGTAACGTAAATTTGGAGAGAACCCATGTATTTTGACAGCCTTCATGTTGCGTGTGAAGGGGAGAGAAGTCTGGGCATCAGTGGTAAGTGTTGAGGTAGATGGGATGGTAGGTGATTGCCTCCTCTGGAGACATTCAAAACCTGCCTGGACATGTTCCTGTGCAACCTGTTCTAGATGAACCTGCTGTGGCAGGGAGGTTGGACTAGATGATCTCCAGAGGTCCCTTCCAACCCTACATGATTCTGTGATGGTGTGGCACGGGCTTTCCCTACCCTTTCTTTTGGCCACGTGTTCCCCCCCTTGTCTTGGTTCTGGTGTTTGTATCACTCTTCAGCCTGGAGAGACAGCGGGAAGTAAAGGTGTTCTGTTAACTCAGTTAAGACATTTTGGTTAACACCACACTGGACTAATTGATTTCATAGTAAATCCAAAGTAAAAGTAGCAATGAAGCATTGCACAACCTAATTATGCTCTGATGCTGTGATTTTTGGAGAACTAATACTTAATTCGGAGGTAGGAAGGAATCCATACTATTCACACACAAAATCACATTTTAAAATTGGCAGCTAGTCTGGCTGTATTCACAGAATTCATGTAGGATCCTGCTAACTTCCTTGGAAGTGCCAGCGGAGAAACAGGGCAGAGAAAACCAGAGCTTCCTGGTAATTGTTCAGGAATTGTGCAAAAACCTATCGCAGATGGAACTGCCAACTGATTGCCAGCTTCCTGCAGTTTTCTTAATACAAAGAGAATTTGACTTTGTCAAGAAATCACACTTCAAATCTTTAAATTGTCTTCTTGTTTATTTTAATCTGATTTTTTTTTTTTATTTTTTTAGAAATGCATAATTGTCTTAATATGATTGTGACCAAAGGCTTATTTTCATAAGAGAAAATCCAAGGATTTAGGCTGAGGCCTTGTGAATAACCAAAAGAAGTCTGAGAAAGGTAATAACTATATTTAGTTCAAAATATGTCAAAATACAGACATATTACTGTTATTTCCTGATATGACTCCACCCAACCAAGTAGGTTTTGCACGGGTTATGGGTATGATTGGGTGTGATACATTCGGCTCTGCTAAAAAAGCTTCCAAGTGTAAACAGTCATTGGAATCTCAGCAAAGTGAGAAGAGGGGAACTTGGATTCAAAGAGGATGATGCCAAGAGGGGACAAAGCCCCGGGTTTGTCTCCAGGTTACACTGACAGAGGTGACAAGGCGACAGTATCATTGTTTGTCTGTGGAAGTTTACTCATTAATAACGGCACATATCCTCTTTTTTTTTTTTTTTTTGCCTTTAAAATCAATATATGCTGGAGAAGAGGAGCTAAATCAATTCACGAAAGCGGGAAGAACCTCAAAGCTGTTCTCAGGTGGCTCCTAAATGAGTTCTCATTCTTTAAATACAAAGCTGAGCCGTCTGTGGTGTTGCTCTGAAGCTGGGCCTACTTGAGGGAACAGCATCCCTCTCTCTAACGATGCATCCGCTGCAGGGATTGTACAAATGAGAACTCGGGCTGCCAGAGCCATCCTGCTTTTAACTTCAAGTGTTAATACTCTTCTACTTAATATGTATCGCTGCGTCAGCCCATCCTGCAGCCCTGGCAGGTCACTTACTTCAATTTTAAAGCTGTCAGATTAAAAGGAAAGCTGGAGATGTACTTCAGCACCAAAGCGAGAACAGGCCTTTAATCTAAACCTACGTCTGGATTACAGAAACGCATAAAGGCTTGGCATTGGCTTTCAACCTTGACAGTCTTACTGTTAAGATGCCACTGTGGCTAATTTTGATGCTTATAGATATCTTCACTGATCTCTTTCATCTGTTGAGAGAGGAACCTGCAAAGTTATTGCCTCTCAGAAGAAAAAAAAAATACACCTTTTGCTAAAGTCCCATCAGAAGAGATCACCTGTAATTTCTGCCTTTACCTCCGAGGCTGTAAAGGCAAGAGATAAACTGGTGAGGGACTCTGGCAGCTGATTATAAAGGAGCAGTCACTGTTAATTTGGAGCAGGATACACCATTGCTTCTGTCGCTGGGGGCAGGGAGAGGGAGAAGTGAATGCTGAGAGCTTTGCCTCACCGTGATGTACATGACGTGCTGGTGGCACATCATTGTTTTTGAAGAAGCAATGGTCTCCATGTTTAACTTAAAATCTGTAAGGAAAAAAACCAACATTCACTTGTCAACTCTTTTTCTTGGAGGGAAATTATGCCATTTTCAAATGGTAACGGCGGCAACATGGACACTGATTTCCTTAACTCACTGCATGCCAGTTAGCAACAGATCACAGTGAAATTTTCTTTCTGATGAGTAAACAGAATGAAAGTTTTTAAATTCTTCTCAAATTCTTAGTTGCATCAATGAAGTGCAAAGCTCTGTGGCAGAAGTTTACCAAGATAAGTAGATGCAATGCTTTATTTTACACAATATCAGGCTATTCAGAAAATGACTGAGGACAGGATTCTGATTTTGAATGTGGAAAATTACTAGAAGAGAGGATCATTTTGTGAAGGCAACGGTGGAAGAAACAGAAGAAAGCTGTTTTCTGAAGACCACTCAGAACCCATCAAAGACTTGCAGAATCAGAAGGCAGCAGAATGCTCCTGTCTTTAGAGCTGTTGAAGCCAAACCACCCTGGTCTGGAGGACAGCAAGCCCAGCCTGTTGTTGGCCAGTCCTGTCAGAGCCACGGGTTTATGAAAATCTGTTGTTGGGGTTTCTATCCTGAAGGTACTTCCCCTCATTTCTAAGCCTTGCTAAACACCAGGGAACGAACAGCTTTGGCAAATCAGGTTGGAACGATAACTGTAATGAAGGTTTTGATCTTCAGTCAGCCTGCTTTCTTCTCCAGGCCATGGTGTTCGGCAATAGGAAGACCGTTTTTGTGTTGCCCTAAGTTGCATGGTTAACCACTGAGGTGGCTTCAAAGTTAATGCAAAGCAAGCTGGAGAAGTACATAATGTATTATTAACAAGTCGACCTTGGTTTCCCTTAGGAGAGGTTCTTGCAGAGCAGTAGCTGTGGGTGTTCCCCTTGGAAAGCTGCTGCTCTGTGTTCTTCTGACTTATGAAGTTGTGCTGAGAACTCTTTTGGCAGAAGAATTAAAAAGTAAGCTGAGCACCTGAATGCTTGGGTGAAGGCAGTTTTGTAAGTAATAACCAAGGATACATCATCCACAACCTTTATGGCAGCAGGGAAAAGTGTCTGAACAAGTCTCTAAGCCAGTCTGATAGTTCTCGAGCTATTACTGATCTCCAGTACTGTCAGGAGCTTGGTTGGTTTTGGTGAAAAATGTGTGAATATGCCTATATGGTTAAGTTCCATGGTATAATGCTGTCAGTATGCCTAAAGAATCCCACATTCTTCTAGCACACATGTGGGTTAAGTAGGTTATGCAGGGTTTGTTTGTGGGTTCATTTTTTTAGATTATTTCTTTTTACTCCCCACATTGTATACTTAGTTCTGTCCCTTTCCTGAGCTTTCTATTTATGTTAACCCTCTTACCTCTTTGATTTCTCTAGCCTTTCTGCTTGTCCTGAAAGACAATGCATGGATCTTTCTGCCTGGAAAGAAGTGTAGATTCCAATGTCCAATATGTAGGAGGAATGAAAAGGCGATGCAACAAACCCATCCCTTTGTCAGAAGTGTAGAAATACTGAGCTTAAAATACCCTTGTCAATGAACAGGTATCTTACTCTTCAGACAACTGTTATATTTGATAAAAGGAATGAATAGTGTTAGAAGTAGAAAAAGAACAGTTTTAAAAATACCCCCAAAAAGGAGTAAAAGATTTATTTTTTTATTTTTAGAATGAGTGCAAACCAAAAGGTACAAGCTCAAATAGCACCTTCAAACTTGGATCTAAATATACTCTTCTGAACAGCAGGCGTGAGATGTGGCTGATTTGCCTTTCTCACTTTGAAGCAGGGGAAGGTTGGGAGGCTGCAGCAGAAACCGACTGGGTCCTACTGATGTGAAACTCCAGATTTTCAAAAAACCTATACTTGGACCCAGCAGGAGCACTAAAGAGGCTGAAAGGTGGCAGTTATTCCCTGGAAACTTTTCTCATGAATCGTCTGTGTGAACTGAGGATAAAGCCCACAGTTCATGTCCATCCCAAACCCACTGTAGTCACAGTAATGTTATTGCTTTCTCCTTTAGTTTTTATCAAGCAGATAAAAAAAGCCCATGCTCTCTTGTTACATAGTCTGCCTTGATAGGCAGAATCATCTCCAGGGCAGTGAAGCAGACTGGAACTTATCCATTCTGTGGTTTCAGGCAAATGCTAGACTTTTTTGGAGACTCCTTTGATCGTCTTCATTGTATTTTGAATGAACTGTGGCTCAGTCCTCATCTTCCCTGGAAATAGCTGGTTGAACCTTTCATAAAGAGGAGCTATGACAGCGGAGTATGTGGAGAGGAAAGATTTTGATATCTGGAGAACCTGGGAAGACACAAGCAACATTTGTCTTTCTGCCAATGACAGCAAGTGTTAGACAACAGAGTTCTGAAAGGTTGAGTAGGGTCAGATGAAGTACGCTGCCATGTCTAAAGCCAACAGAGTATTGCAACAACATCAGAAATGTCCTCCTGAGTCAGATCAATGAGACCAGAAATGCCCAGAGCATTCAAGGTGCCGTGGTTTACAGAGCAGCAGAATGATCACGGAATTGTCAGAGTTGGAAGGGACCTCTAGTGATCATCTAGTCCAACGCCGCCCACTGTGTTGGTCTCCGTAGCCTTCCCAGGGATGCCCAATGTTTTGGAGGCTGCCATGGCATGACATAGCAAAGATTTTCAGGAATTGTCAGTGATGTCCTACCTGACATCCTGTGTATAAAAGGGTATCAAATGTAAATCAGTCTTCTGTAAAGCAAATAACTTGTGTTTGACCAATTCATGATACTGAAAAGCATCCAGTCTTGTTTTGGAGATCATCGAGACTTGAAGAACCCACTGACTCTTTGGTATTTGACCAAATAGTTAATTATCCTCACAGCTTTTAAAAAGATCTGATTTGTTATATAAATGTATTTGTCATAGGTCTCCAACTCTGTTTTGAAGTTTAATTTCCAAAACATGAAGCCAGTATTTTTTTTCTTCTGGTGATTATTATGGCAGAGACAGGCTGTTGGTCTCCTGAGACTCTTCACTTGTATTTGCTGTGTAGAAATAGCAGCTGACACTCCTGTTACTGGGGCCACATTTTGCTCAGTTCTTAGTGTTTCTGCCCAATTGGAGTACAGATCTCTTGGAATCTGGCCCAGTTGATCCTAGGAAGTCTCCTTCTCCCCCTCTCTGCCAAGGATTTTGTTTTTGGAACATGGTAATGTAGCCTTGTCTGTAAGTTCCTTTTAAAGGTCATCTATTCCAACACTCTGCCACAAGCAGGGACATCTTCAACTAGGCCAGGTTCTTCAGAGCCCCATCCAACCTGACCTGGAATGTTTCCAGGGATGGGGTATCTCTCCATCTCTCTGGGCAACCTGGGCCAAGGTCTCACCACCCTTGGCTTAAAAAATGTCTTCCTTATGTCTAGCCTAAACCTTCCCTCTTTCAGTTTACAGCTATTACCCCGTTACTTCTGCCTTCCTTTGGCACATGGTGCAAGCCCAGTGTCCTCATGATGCCTTTGTCATTCCATGAGCTATTCAGAGGGATGTGATGAGACAAAAGAAGGCGACCTTTTATTTTAGGACTTTTTGTGTACTAATTCTGGATCTACGGATTTTTAAGCCTTCTCTCCAGTTATTGATGTCATTGAAAAATCTAATATAAATGCATGATTTTCATTCTTTCCAAACACAGAGCAAAAATAGTTGCTGGACACTCCTTTCTCTACATCACAGACATTTTTTCTTTCGTCTGAACTGATGAGGTTGCTCTAATTGTTTCGTTATCTTTATCCTCTGCAATTCCCAATTGCACTTCTGCAGGTTCCTCTAATTTGTTTTGGTTTTCTTACCCGTTTGTCATCGTAGTGACAACATACAGCAATTTCTGTTAATGTTTCAAGCTATTACCCCACAGGTTTAGAAACTTTTAGAAATTATATGTAGATTTCGACTCCCTCTGGTGGTGTGATGATGTAGATGGCAAGTGGTTTAACTGCTAATTCTGACGGCAGCAATGAAAACGTTTGGATGCAGTTATGATGCTGTAGATGCTTCAAACAGTGTTGTTTGTCCCAGATGCATTTAAATAGCAATGGGAAAAATATTGATGTTTAGTAATAATAAAAATAGATTTTATTACCAATGAGTAGCTAGGAACACTGCCAAAAAAAAAAAAAAAATCAAAGCTTTTCTTCTATGTAACAGTTTAATTTATTTAAAGGGATTGAAGTTAGGAACTAGAGATTTAACTCAACTGCTGCACTCAGCAAATTCAATGTGAAAAACACTTGATCTTCATCTTTTCTTAAGTGGTCACAGAAGTGCAGTTTGAAACAGCAATTATGAGAAGTCAGTGACTCCTGTATAGACAGAAACTGAGCTGGGAATAAAGCCTAAGTATCATTTTAGCCAATAATGTAATTAAATCAAAAGATTGTACTATAGAAAGAAGAGGTGCTGCTATTGCTTTGCTACCTAAAGAGACTTTATTCACATTTAAGAGGAGGCTCATATTCACTAAAATCTAGTTATCTAATTTCTTAACATGCAATAGGTATCTTCTTTTTCCCCTTAAGAAATAGTTAAAAATGGTACATGGCTTATTTTCTGTGCTGATAAAACAAAAGGAACTTAAAAGCAGTGGGTTATCTGAAGTGCAAGAAGCTTTCATCTTTCTAAACGCATAATTTTTTTTTAAATCCAGGTTAGTTCTGTTCTGGACACTTTTTACATAAATGAGTGAAAAGAATAGGAAAATGTCTTTGCCACGGAGGTTCATTGAACTTCAAATCCAGCCTAGCAATAGTAATGACTGTAAGCACTGTCATTTATTAAAGACTAAGAATTCACATCAAGGGGCTTGATACAATAGTAAAAAATAAGTTTGTGGGGTTTTTTTTGTACAGGCATAACATTCCTCTTTATCAGTTGTACTGCCTATCGTTTGGCAAGTGCAGTAGGAATGAGTCAGTATGAAAGCAACAAACTCCAAAATCAAAAGTCCATTGTGAAGAAAAAAAACACTTTCCAGGTTTTCTGGATTGTTTTGTGTGTGCTGCTAACTCACTTTCAAACAGCAGTCAGCACTTAAGGGTTTACAAAATAAGGGACATTCACGGATGTAATTAATTTCTCTTTAAGAAAATAAACTTGTCTAAGCACAAAACTGTGAAATGTTGAAATATTTTGATAAAGCATATTTAACTTCTTGTATGACTGTATTCCTTGCTATGAGCCAGGTGGCAGGTTTTATAATGTGCATGTGGTCAAACTGTTGACTTTGTGGCTGCTGCTCAGTCTCACTTTCCCTCCCTTTAAAGTGCATTTTGATATTCTCAAGAAGGAACTGTTTGTAATAGTTTTCTCTCACAATTTTCACATGGTCCATTCTAAATTTCATCGAGATCTCTGGCTTCGGTGGGAATGGAGAACTCTGAAGTTACCTCATTTCACTAATGGTGTTATGCTGAAAAAAAAAAAAAGACTTATTGCTTCTGTAATGCTTATGAGCTCTCTCTTCGCTGTAGAGAAATTACTTCTCACACTAATGCTTCTTGGCCTGAAAATGTTTGCATTTCACCTTTGAGAAAATGGCAGATGGTAGTGGAAGTGGCATACGATTGCTTTAAAATACAAATAATATTTGAATTGCATCTCTGATTGCTTGCAATAGAATACATTCAGCATCTTAAAGGACATTAATATGTTGATTTGAATTGAAAGGTTAGAAATTGGTAAAATAAGAATTTGTGCTGAGGAAGTTTCTTTTTGACTCTGTAATTCTATTTTATACTTTGTGGAGATAAAATACAGACTTCTGTGCTGTCTTCCGTAACACTCTGTTTCCCACAAAATCATGGCCTTTACATCATGATGATGTATGCTATAGAAACTCAGAGGAAGAAAATGGCTATAATAATCAGCGCTGTGACAGGAGCTTCAGACAAACTCTCCTTGGAGAAAACCCCAACGCCTGGGTCAGGGTGCCAGGCTGAAACCAGGGGAGTCAGTAAACTTGCATATCACACACTTTTTTTTTTTTTTTTTTCTGTAAGTAGTGAAACAACATTTGCCATCAAGCATTGGTAGCCTTTGGCACAAATGGGATGATAAGCTTTGACCTTTCAAGGTCAAAACCAAAGTCGGCTTTTTTGGAACAAAGGTGAGGTTTGATTCCTCCCCTGCCACTTCAGCAGTGAATAGTGTTTGCCTAAAAATCCAAAAACTCAGTCTAGAATAAAACCCAGTGATATTCTGAGTTTGCTTCTGGGTTTTTTGTGTTGTGGGTTGGCTTTTTTTTTTTTGTTCACATGAATTCTTACCATTCCATTTGAATATGTTACCTTTAAAAATACAAGTACTTTTAAAATTTGTTTTTCAGATTCCTTGTTATAGAATGCTTAATATCTTGGTAGAGATTAAAGTGTTACTTTATTTAAGTCAGTTTATTATATTCTCTCTAAGGTTTTACATTTTTAACAGGTTAAACTCTCATCACTGCTGTTTCTCCTAGTACTGTATGGGCTACTAGTGCACAAAAATTCTTGATCTGGTTTATGTTCAGGCCACCAGAAGTATCGGAATTAACCATATGTGTGTTCCTGTGCACTGGGAGTTCCTGTTTCTTCACACCAGCCTCATGCAATCGCAGCTGTTATTTCTCTTGCTGCCCTGGGCTTGGGGGGGATCGGAGCAGGGGAGATGGTGTAAGGCAAAACGGTTGACCAATACATCTTAGTTATTTTTTCCAGCATTTTAATTTTCCATTGTTTTCAGACACCAGGTATCTCTGTTCCAGCTCCTCAGGTACCTCACCTCACAGACAGACCCTGTTTCTAGTGATGGTCTCATGTGCTTCAGTCCGGGCCAAGAGTTCCCCAAACAGGCTGTTTCCAGAAACCAACACTTTGTTTCACTTTGAAAAAATAAGTGGCAAATGACAGAATACGCTCGATCTTCTTTTCTACACTTTTTAAGGCTATTCATTCCACACCTATTATTGCACACTTAGGGGTCACTTACAATGGGATCTTCTCAGAGTGGTCTTAAGTGTATGAAATTTCATCAATTAAAGCAGATTTCCTAATTGTTCCGATGCATTTCAGAACATACTAATTCCTTTTGCATAGATGTCTCACTTCATAAATAGTAGCTATTGAGATAATAAACCTGATGAACTGTTATGTAAATATTTTAATACTATTCCTCTGCCGGTAGCTTGTACTGAAATGATGTGATCAGTGCTAACAAAATGTGTTAAAATTGTTGTGAATACATACGAATAATCTTCATCAGGAAGCGCTATCTTTTCAAAAGTTGAAATTTTAGTTTTCATAGTCTTATGTGAAAAAGAATTAGTAGTTACGGTAGCAAAGATTTGGAATTATCATTCCTTTCGTGCCTCATTTTTAATTTTTAATCGTCTTCTCTCTCCAGTAAAACACGGTGCCCTAATCGGTTTAATGTTCTCTGGATGCTCTAAAACCTCAGGTAAGCAAAAAAATGCTCTGTCGCATAGTTCTCCTTTTGCCAGGTGCTCTTACCTTCTGATACTGTTTCTACTTCACCTTTGACAAGCAGGAGTATACTTTGTGTGAAATTGGACTGTAACCCGAAAGGGCTGTTACAGACACTTGCTAGAAAGGCAGGTGCCAGTGGGAGGGTGGTAAGACACTGGGACAGGTTGCCCAGAGCAGCTGTGGCTGCTCTTCCCTGGAGGGGTTCAAGGCCAGGCTGGATGGGGCCAGATTTTATGAATTATCTTTTTTGGGTTTGGGTTTTTTTTCGGTTTTTCCCCCCGGCTGTATCAGCCCCCTCCCGCTCCCCCGTCCCTCAGGCCCTCTCGGCTGCGGGCCCGGTTCCCGCCGAGCACCCAAGCGGCCTCGGCCCCGCCCCGCGCTGCGCCGCCGCTGCCCGCCAGGTGGCGCCTCTCCCGCCGCGGGGCCGCCAGCGCGGCGCGGGCCGCAGCCCTCAAGTTCCGCCGCTCCGGTCACCGCCGCCGCCCAGGCGCCCGGTGCTGCCGCCGCCGATCCTTTCCCCGCCTCCTCCCTTCTCGCCGCCCCGGCCCCTTCCAGCCGCCGGGGCCCATCGGCCCGGCCATGGCCACCAAGAAGGCGGGTTCGCGGCTGGAGACGGAGATCGAGCGGTGCCGCTCGGAGTGCCAGTGGGAGCGGATCCCCGAGCTCGTCAAGCAGCTCTCGGCCAAGCTCATCGCTAACGGTGCGGCGCGGGGCGGGGAGGCGGCAGGGCCGCGGCGGAGGGCCCGCGGGGGGCGGCCGGCGGGGCCGGCAGGTGCAGGCCGGGCTGAGGGGCCTGCGGGCCGCCCCGGGGAGGCGGGGGCCGCCAAGGGCCTGACACCGGCGGGCGGGCGGGCGCCTGGGAAAATGGCCCCGGGCGGGGAGCGTTCGCCCGCCGGGTAGGGCATCGCTCCCAAGTGTGGGGGGAGGCCGCGTTTCGGGGCGGGAGGGGTCGCGGTGGCGGGTGCCGTTGTGCGGGAACACACGGTGAGAGCGTGCGGGGAGTCCGGAATGCCCTTCTGCGCCCCGCCGGGGAGCCCGCACGCAGCCTGCGGTGCGGAGCCTCCCGCCCTCCTTCTTCTCCTTCTAAACCTCCCTCAGCCACACAGCCCGGCTCCCTTTGCCGCCTTCTGGGAGCTGCAAATGGCTTGTTTGGTCTCTTCGTTTCTTGCTTCACCGGGTTTGAAGCGTTGAGCTGGAGGCTTCGTTCTGAGGTAGCGAAGAAGAGGAGGGGGACGGGATGCAGGGAAGTTCTCTGTGGCACGGATGCCATGGATGCTGTCACTCTCTGCGTGTCCACCCCCCTCTGGGGTCACTCCTGCACTCGAGGGTGGACCTGGAGGTATTTTTAGAGAGGTACCAAGTCTGCAGAGTGAGAACTTTGGGGTGAATTCAGAGGTGGTAAGGTAACGTAGGGAGAGGATGAGGCATCAGGTTGGCCTCACTGGGGAGTGCAAAGGCAGTGGTAGCTTTGCACGTTTATCTGGGAGGAAAAATGCTTAATTTGGAGTATAAATAAAAGAGGAAAAGCCAGAATCCAAGTCAAGAGAGAGAATTTAAGAATAGATGGATGGGTACTAGGTAACTTGACATACCTTGGCCTTAAGAACAATGGGGTGATGGTCTTGAAAGACACTGGAGTTATATTCAAACTAAACACAAGTGAAAAGGTGGAAGGTGTTATGTTTAGTTTAAGGACGTGTTTCATTGAGTTGCAGACTATTAACTAGTTAGACATCAGTTCAAGCGAAGGCAAATATTTTTTGGCTGTCTAGTTGGGCAGCAGCGTGATCACTGTAGTTTTAAGATGTTCTAAATTATTCCAGACAGGTAGAGGTAGGGAGAGCTCGGCAGAAGATGTTATTGTCAGTTTGACTTAAATTTCTTTGACCTGGGTAGTTCTTACCTAACTGAATCAGAGAAGATCACGTAGTCTGCATAACTTTACACTTCAGTGATTTTCCTATTATGGTATCTTCTAGATTCTGTACCAGCCAAAATACAAATTATCGGAGTGTTTTCTGATCTGTAAAAACCTGGGAAAGTATCATATGTAGATTTCATTCTCTTTCTGACAGCACGGGAATGATTAAATCAATGTCCCTGGCGTCCAAGTTGTAGCTAATTGAGAACATCGTCGGTAATCTGAGTGGCTGCAAGGGACTCTTCTTTTGTAGTGGAGTAAGGTAGGAAGAGAGTAATTTATTTAATGAAACTTGTGCCCCTGCTGTTGAGAGAGTCTAAAACTGTGGGTTTGTGTTGTGGAGCGTGGTGTACCTGCCAAGGTTATCAGCCAGAGAGAAATAAAGGAGAGGCAGTGCCTCTGTTCCACCCTCCACTCCTGTCCTACCTCTGTGAAGAGAGAGATGAGCTGAAAGGTGCCCCCCATGCATATCCCTCTTGTTAGTTAATCTGAAGCAATTAATTGTAGAAAAAAGCACTGGGAACTTCACAGCTTCCTTCTGTAGTGATGTTCAGTTCTACAAATGAGCTCGGGAGTGGATGACAAAAGAGCTGTGGTTTTGCTTAATATGGAGCAACGTGTCACGGAAATTATTTAGAAGTGTGAGAGGAGGGAAAAGAAGGGAGAGAATCTTCATTCTGTCCATCTATTGGTGTGTAGGGAATTGGCTGTGACCCTTCAGTGCTGGAGCATTTTAGCTGAGGGTATCAACATTACTAGGAACAGTCATTGGGCTTTGAACACAGATGGGGAGGAATCCTTTGGGGAAACCTCTTGTAATCTCCTCAGTTTTACACTGTTGCAAAAGAATAGGCTGTTACTTTACCAGAACTTAATTACATCTCCTGTTTGGAAATGGGGATTAGAGAATTTGACAAAAATTGTAATGGGCTGGATTATTGTTTGTGCTGTCTGGCATTGATACGGTATTTCCTCTTCTCAAGTTCCCATCCCTTGAAGCTCTCAACCCAAATGAGATGAATGAAGAAAAAGCAATGACAGCTCCCAGAATAAAGGTCTCTTGTAGGTGCATAAGGTGACAGTACATACTTCTGAAGAAGTGCAGCACTTGAGGGGTGCCCTATTTTGGGTGGACTTTGATTATTGTGTTGTTCATCCTGTTTTGCTCTGCTGATGGATCCTGTCTACTCCCTCACAGAATTAGGTGTCTGTATAAAACCTGGCAGCGGATCAAATATAAAAGAAGGTTTATGTAGGATTTTGGATGCACAAAAATGACACTTACAAGAACCAATTTCTGCATCTGATGGATTTTTTGGAAAGGCTTTGTGAGCTTACTGAGCTTGGAGGTGAAGTGGGAAGAGAAATGTTAAGGGATTGGTCGCTGCCTTTGCTATTCAACAAGTTAATAGTCACAATTTGGATCATGGAAAACGTGTGCCCTGCGTCAAGCCTGTGACTTGCATCATTTTTCACAAAGGAGAGATAGATGAAAGAAGGGTCTTTAACCTAACTCTGAATTGTTAGGCACTCGCTCAGTTTGTATTACCCTTCTGTCCTTCAGAACCAGGGCAGTACCAGGCAGCAGTAATAAGATACTTATACCTTAAGTAATGGGTGTGCCGTGTAACACAAATCTCTGTTTGAGCTCCTGCTTCATCAGCACTTCCATAGAAGACTGAATCAAAACTGTGAGGAGCAGGCTGGGGGGTTAACCTCGGGGAACAGCAAAGCTCAGTCTCTCCCCTCCCTTAATGGGGCAGAAAATGGGATGAGAAGACTCAGACAGCTTCAGATAAAGACAGGAAGATCACTTGCTAATTACTGGTGAGGGCAAAACAGGCTCGACTGGGGGAAAATTAATTAAATTTGTTGCTAGTAAAAATAGATTCAGATAGTAAGAAACAGGAAGATGAATATGGAAGCAACACTTTTCCTTTCCCCCTTTCCCAGGCTCAACTCCACTCCTGCAGCCCAGACTCCTCTGCCCCTTTCCCACATGGTGCTGGGGGCAAAGGGTTGCAATTGGTGTGAGCTGGTTTCTTTCTGCTGCTCCTTCCTTCTCCTGCTTTGCCTCTGCTCTGGCTGCAGTCCTTCAGGAAAAAAAATCTGCTCTGGCACAGGCTCTCTCCATGTGCTGCAGCTCCTTCAGGGCACATCCACCTGCTCCAGCTTGGGTCCTTCCCAGGCCGTGGTGGTGGATATTTGCTCCTGGAGCACC
The DNA here is from genome assembly GCA_004320125.1 of Scolopax mira. Taxonomy (NCBI): domain Eukaryota; kingdom Metazoa; phylum Chordata; class Aves; order Charadriiformes; family Scolopacidae; genus Scolopax; species Scolopax mira. The sequence continues at coordinate 133,270 of BJBW01000905.1, forward strand.
TCCTCCCCCTCCTTCTCTGACCTTGGTGTTCCCTCGGCTATTTCTCACACTTTTTTTTTGTTCCCTCCTCCTCTCTCTGGCATTTTCTGCCCTTTCTTAAACACGCTTTCCCAGAGCTGCTGCCAGCTGTTGCTGAAGAGCTCAGCTGGGTCTTGCTGTGGGAATGTTGGAGCTGCCTGGGACATGGATGAGGACAGGGCAGCCCCTGGCCTCTTCCACAGGGGCCACCCCTGCAGCCCTCACCTCTGCCAACACTTTGCCCTTTACACCCAATTCAGCAGGATTTACAAGAACTGCAGCAGCTGGTGTAGAAGTCCTGTAGAAATCATTGTCCTGCTCTGAGGTGCACAAAGATGTGGTCCTTGACTGGTCTGTCAGCTGTTTGGTTGCGTCCAAGGTACCGTCCTCAAGCGTTCACATCCTGAGTATCACTGCTGGAATAGGACCGAGACAAACCACAAGTTGTTATAAATAAAATCTTGAAGCAGTTTGCACTAATGAAAACCTTATGAGTGTTCCCAGCTTGTTTAACTCACTCAAAAGGGTTCCTTCTAAGAAAATGACCTGAAGAAATTTTGATTCCATTTGTTGAATTCTGTCTACTGTTACAAATGAAGAGTGTGGCGGTGAAGCACGGTCATGAGAGATGGCAAAAGCTCCGAGTCAGTGCTGAATATCTGAAATTAATGAGAATGTATTTTAAAAATGTGCCCAGAATTCGGAAACATTGGTTATAGTATTCTTTATGTTTTAAGCCAGTCTGAACGGTCTACTTTATTTAACAAGGCCTTAATCTGTAGAAGAGCTCTGTACAACTTTGTGTTGGAAAAAGTTGTTTGTTATCAAAACCACAGTTGTGTGAATGAAATGCAACATGCCCCAAGAGGAAGATTTTTCTCTAAGACCACTTTACTGAAGCAGTTCCCAAAATACCTAGCGATGACCAAGGCACTTTGATGTTAATAATCACATATATTTGAAATCCCCATTATCTATTATTTTTTCATTAAAAGCTTTTGTTTTTAATGGATCTGTAAAGTTGCTGTTCTCAAATACTGAGAAATAAGACTTGTGAAATACCAGTGATGATTCTTTTTCAGTAATTTTATCATGTGTTGGTCTTGCAGGTGACTCATGTATTTTACTGAAGTATTCAGGTTTATGCAGGATGTGTTTTGAAATCTCTCTGCAACACTTTAATCAGAGTATCATGTCAATCATAGCTTAATTGGGATTCCTAGGGTGCTGGGATTTTTTTGGTGTTTAAATGATAATTTGGGAAGGTAGCAATTGCATTCCAAAAGCCAATTGCAAGTCCTTCATGAATTTTTGATAAAACAGTAGCTTCTCAAAGGAAGCGGCTACAATGGATGTCAGGTGAAGGTTGTGCCTTCTCAGAGCATTCTCAGGACATCAAGTGGTCTAATGTTTCTTTCTTTCCTTTGGAGACACAGTGAGGAAACCTTAGGTCAGCTCAGTGACAAGCTGAATGGATGAAATAAAGGATCCGTGAATTTCCGTGGCTGTTTCCGGCCATTCATCGTTTCTGCAACCCGAACGTGACCTTGCTCAAGTTCAGTGAGATGTATGGCTCCATCTGGAAAAGCACTGAGGAGGCAAATTTTTACAGTTCGAGTGAGGTAGAATGATATAGTTCTGTAGAAACCTCAGCCAGTGTGAAATCCTGTTACTGGGGGAGAGAACGTGCCCCAGAAGCTCACAGATCGTTGTGACATTGCCACGGAACATTACCCAGTTTCCCAGTGGAAATAACCAGTCTTTTTAAAACACTGCTTTCTTACCAATTAAATTCCTTTCTGCCATTACTATCCCACTTCTGGTTGTTGTTTTGGTTTGTGTGTGGTCTTTTATAGTTTCTTATTTTCTCTTCCTTCACATTTAGCCTTGCAGAATAAAGGGGCAGAGTCGCAAACGCAAAGGAGCAGGAAATATTTTACATGTCTGTTTTCTGTTTGGCACTTTCTATGCTGCTTCTGTAACTGGATCTAAGTAGGACATAAAACCAGCAACATCTTACGAGTTTTCATTTGTTTTGCTCCCTTGTGAAATGCAAGACCTCAGATGTATGGTTAAAGCTTATCCTCAGAGTAAACCAGGGATTTATAAACCTCTTAGGACTCCTGCCCTACTTAGAAGTTGTTTATCAAATTTGTTTGGTTTTTATGCATACAGCTTGTAATGCAATTTATAGATGGAAAGCTTGAGATCTGTATCTCTACCAGAAAAGTTTGTGGACTGTGACGGGCCGTGCCTTTTTGTATTTCTACAGAAGTGGAAATGAAGTGCTTTCTTCATTTCTTATTTTTTTGTTTTCCTTCTGTTGTGTTCACTATTGTATTTATAGGACAAGTGTATGAAGGACACACGTTTTTCTGAATGAAGATGAAAAGTGGTGGCAGTACTAAGATATGTGTCATTTTTGACTGACAGCTTTGTTCCTTCAGATAACCAGGGGTGTTACAACAGTGTCGGTGAGGATGTAGATCTGCTGCTTGTGTTCCAAACTGACTTGGCATCTGGAGGAGAAAATGCTGGCGTAATCAGTATGGTTTCACAAGTAACCAAGCTGGTCTAACACCTTGTGTGAAGGAGCTCTTCATTCCTCCCTTTAGGTAGGAAGCTGCTGCTTCTCTGGTTGCCTGTTCCTGGCCTCTCCCTTGTGTTGGTGGGCACCAGAGGTGAGACTTACTGTGCTGACCCAGGCGAGGGGAATGTTCTTCTCCCATTGTGAGGAAGCATGGAATTGGTCTGAGTGGAATGAACTGAGTAATTCTGGGTATTTGGAGCTTATAGCTGCTTTATTATGATACTTCCATATATTATGAATGTAGTTATTGCAGAACTTGGACATCTCACCTATTACTGTTGGGTTGGTTGTACTCCATTGCTTTGTTCAGAAGTTATAAGAAGTGGTAGCCTGATTTACCAGTATGTGTGTACTGGTATATGTCTGTATTACAACTGCTTCAAGTTCCTTTAACCTAACTTCAAGGGTTAAGGCTTAGTATTAACTTTTCTATAGGAAAATAAGTTAATTAGCATAACTCATTGATCATTGATACCACTTTAGAGTCTGATGGGTGTGGTAGTAAAGAAGGGAGCAGAAGGTCCTTAACCGTGCCAAATGTGGGCCATTCTCCTTCTCTGCCAGATCCAGGCTGTTCCTCTCCCTGCATATCTGTTTAGTAAATAATCAGATTTTAGAATTCGATGTTTAAATTCTCTGCAGCTCTCTCTGCACGGAGCAGCATTTCATTGGTGATCTGATAAGGAGTGACTGAAGACAATAACTTTGTGAAAAGTGAAGTGGGAGGGTGTTTGAGATAAATTGGAGAGAGTGAGGATGTCTGGCTGATAATGCTGTGTTTGTTGGTAGCAAGACCTTTAATCATCGGAGGGCATTTGATCTCTGCTCCAGGCTCGGGAGGGAGAGTGCTGACTCCGGACATTTCTCCCGTGTCAGCAAATGTGGCAGAGTGCATAGTGGCAGTAATTAGTGAGCTGCTCTGATCAGAGTTGTTATTGGCTGCTCTGTTGCTTCAGGAGATGCTGCAGGAGTTTCTGCAGGTTCCCACCCCACTGATGATCTGTGTGCGATTGGTACGATTCCACTCAAAATGTGTAAGCGTAAGCAGAAATCTTTTACTGAAATCTCATCTTATCTTTGAGAAGAGAATGCATGAAAGGGGATGGGTTTTGTAATGTAGTTATAAAGTAATTTTAAATTTCCTTTTTGTAGATTTTGCTGTAGCTTTGTTTTTCCAACGGGATCTTGGTTCATTCAGCTCACGGAGTAAACCAGCCTCTGAAGATAAAACCATAAATCTTAAGGTCTAAATGTAATGAGTTCATCAAATCATTCACGCTGTCTTTATAATTCCCTTCATCACCACCTGTGGAATTACCACATTAAAAAAATCTCTAAAATCTGTAATGTTGTAGTAGGGAGAAAGCTGCTTACCTTAAGCACTCTGTTATTTAGTTTGTCACCCAGATTAGTTTTAACATATTAACATAAAAACAATGATTAATCAACACCTGGAATTTCGGTACAGCTGCTCTACGGCTGATGTTTGTGATGTGTAACATGTAAAGGGCCATGGACCAAAGGAAGGTCTTTGGAAAATGTGCTTGTATCATCTAGAAAAGGGGAGAGGATTGGGGTTTACTCTGGCAGATAATTAGTAGTTGTTTCTTTGATAATGAAAGCAGGTCCTGAATGTTTAAGCTGCACTGAAAGAAAGGAGGACTTCTGTGTTACAGTGTTTGGCAAGTGCTGCTCTTCCACTGGTAGGCTCTACACAAATCCTGAATGCAGATCACCTGGGCCCAGGAACTTATTTTTATCTCCATAAAATTTATGCAAAGGCAAACGATAAGAAAACACCAGCAGCTCCCAGACTCTCCCCTATTTTTTCTGCAATTAATTATGTGAACAAGTTATCTTTCAAGTGTGCCTTATTCCAAACTCAAGTTTGCCTGGGCCCAGCTTCCAGCCACACTTCTGTTTTGCTTTTTACCATTTAATTACAGTCTCTTTACTTTAATGGGGAGAAAACACTGTGCATTAATCTAGATTTTAATGGGATTGCTTTAGAGATCAGTTTAAGGAGAGACAGAGTGGAGGAGCTATTGCCTTTAGAACAGCTGATAGAATTAACAAAAAAACCCCAAACAAAACCACCAAAAAAACCCACAACCACCACCAAAAAAACCCCCAAAAATGCTGCCCAAAGTTGCTACAAGATGCTTTCTGTCTAAAAACCGAGACAATAATCTCCAAGAGTGACAGGGGTAGGCTACTGCTTTTCAAGAATTTACTTGAGATTTCCTGGGGGGAGGTGGGGAAGGGGACAAGAGGAGGCTTTTTTTTTTTGTGTGTGAATGAGTGGCTTTTGGAAATGGTAGAGAATTACAATATCTCTTCTTCTGGGGAACAAAGTCTCATGTGTGTTATCATCTGAGCTTCAGATCAGCCCATAGATGAAAAATGTTCATCTTCTGACCTAATCAGTGATTAATACAGAAAGATGTCCAGGGAGTAAAGGTGCAACCAAGATCTCTAGATGGTGAGGTTTAAGAAGTGTGACGTGTATAAAAAGTTGGGCAGAGTCAGAATCTCTTCAGTCTCTTATTTCTCCTTTTTTTTTTTGTCAATCCTTTTCTTTACATTTTTGGGAGAACAAAAGTTGGATTCTGTTGTCATCATCTGTCAAATTTGCACTGTGCTGCAGTGGAGGTATTTGGTAGAGCATAGACAAGAGCCACTGTCCCTATGATACAGTTTGGTTTTGCCTTCCATCTAAGTAGTTTCTAGTCTGTTGTTGTTATTAGTAGTGACAGGAAAACTGGTTTGTCCTTTGAAAACCAAATCATGGCAAGAAGCAAGACTGAAAAGCTTGCTATCCAAGCTATCACAGCATGTGCTTTTCCTGTTCTCCAAGTCACTCTTTGATCATCTCTCTAAAATGGAAAGAAGCTGAATTTTGATCTTTCTCCCTCAGTATGCTTACTAGAACTCCTCCCAGTTAAGCACCCAAAAATGGTGGTGATCCCATTTCCCACGCTTTTGCATCCCCGTCTTGGGATCACAAGACCTGTATTCTTATTTCTTGGTTTTACATTGCATTAGACTGAATGGGCCAGGTTTAATTCAAACATAAACCTGTCAATAATCTAGATAATACGTTGTGTCTGTCCTGGCTTGATTACATACTCTTCTGATGGTCTTAACGTTTCACAAAATTTGGGAGCTTCAATATAAAAAAAAAAGAAGAGCCATAAAAATAATATAATTTGAAACAATTGCTGCAGTTTTCTGTTCTTCTTAAAATGTGCCCTCATAAAATAAAATTTCTGTAGTAGTGGTACTTTGGGAGTAAATTTGCATATGCATAAATAGTCTGGGAAGCCTATAATATTTTTCTTCAAAGCAAGTTTTGCTGTCAAGCAGGACAATTGCCTAGATACTGCATAGCTGCACAGTGAAAGGCTGCCATGCCCTCTGTGTACTTAAGAGGCAGAGGAATGAATGACTGTATAATTACAGGTGTTAATAAGTAGAATTAAGTTTCTTTGAGCAGCTGACGTTGTGTTTTCTGCTTCTGGTTCTACATGTGTATTGTCTGCAGCCTTTCTGCCAGTGGTGGCTATGGGACTGAGCATGGTCTTTAGCTATTCTTCTGGTGTCCCCAGAGACCTGACTGGAGAAGACCTGTGCAACCTGCTCTAGTTGACCTTGCTTGGAGCAGGGGTGTTGGACTGGATGATCTCCAGAGGTCCCTTCCAATGTCAGCCCTCCTGTGATGTGAATCCTTGCTACTTAGCAGTCAGCGATAGAATCGTAAATAACATCTATATATCAATATATTGTTTTTCTTTTATTTTCTGTAAACCTTGTATAAATCTGAGATTAGTTTTTAGCACTAATTTTAATTTACATAACTTCTGATCAGAGTCACTTGAATAAGTACTTGCAGACTCCTGCTAATACTCCTCTTCAGGTACAGCCAGTGCTCTTATTGATTGTTACACGGATCACAAACAAAGATAATGTCTTTGTTTTAAGGCAAAGTGTGGTCACTTGTTCCCAGTTAGAAAACACGAGTTTCATGCTGTTTCTGCCAGATGAATATGAAATCAGCTCTGGATCCAGGACTTCCAGACCTTCCTCTGGAAGAAAGCTCCATTTCAAAAAGGCTTCTTAATAAATGTTCTGTGCCATGCTATAAGATTTTTCTTCTCTTCAGCTTATTTTACAGAGACTTTACTCTGAACTTTTTGTCTGGGAACTGTATGGAGCAGTTGACCCTTTTGGGATCCTTCTTGATGAATCCCACTCCTGGATAAAATTTCTTCAGTTTGCTTTTTAGATTTAAGGTTAATGATGACTCAACATGTTTTAGGAAGTCTGAGAAAAAAAAATCTTCTCAATATGCAGCCCTTCAGGTGCTCTGAGCCTTCAGAGAAAAGAAGAGTTTCAGGAATTGAGTAGGAGGAATTTCCTTTCTCACTCCCAAGCCAGTTTTCCTCTGGGAAGATTTGAAGCAACCACAACAGAGATTATGAGGCAAGTCTCGACTTGCTGGAATCCTGCACATCAAGTTATGGTCCCATTGGGATACTGGAAATCTCATACTTGTCCTCTTAGCCCTTGACTCTTTCCTCTACTGTTTCGGTTTGGATTGGTGGTGTTGGTTTTTTGTTTTGGTTTTTTTATAATTTTTAATCCTGAGTTAAGAATTGAATTTTTTCTTTCTTTCTTTCCCTGGTATAGGGAAAGTGAAGGAGCAGCGTCTTCTGTTCTTAAAACTCCATGCTTTGTCTAATTGATTTCTCTTCATGCAGTATCTTCATTTGGAACTAATGATAACCATTTGGAACAAATTATAATTATCTTTCAACTTCAGTTCCTTTGGACAATGTTTTTTAAAGGTCTGAAATACTGAAGATTTTGGTGGAGAGTGGGTGAAGTTTTCTGCTTGCTTACAAGGAAAGATCAAAGTTTGTTTGGCCACTCGCCTCAGATTCTGTAGTTGTTTGCTCTATATTTCCTGTGCCTAAATACTTCCTATTCAAATTCACATCCTTGGGGCTTGAGTCTCTTTGCTTAAATCTTTGTGGTAGGAGATTTTATCATAATTCTGTACATTTTTTCTTGCAGCTGTGTAATTGAAAAGACTAAAACAAAGTACTAAAATACTTCTTTTAATCCATGGCATTTGGTATACAAGGAAGAAAACACTGTTTTTTCCCAGACTCTCACTTTAGATGTTGAGCTGCTGAGGCTCCATAATGTATAATGATCTTTGTTAGCACAGGATCACGGGTGTTCTTTCATCTCTTAGTACACTGAAATATCTTTTATTTTGCATTTTACTGAACAGACTTCAATGAAAGAATAGCCAAATTAGTGTAAATTGCTTCAAAAATTCCTGGAACTACACTGATAATACTGTGGCTGTATGAGGACAAACTGGGTCCTTCTCTACTTTTGTTTCATCAGAGGATTGGAAATTTCAGGTATGATATATTAAAAGAAACTTCAAATAGTAGAAGCTTTGAGAGCTTACAAAATTAAAAATGGCAATTGAGCAAATTGCAGAGGAGTAGTGTGGTGCAGGATGATGAGGTGGGTGCAATAGAAGGGCATGTTTCTTGCTGGCTGTCGTTGCTCTTCTCCAAGGCCAACTTCTCCAACTGCGGTTGTTTGCCCTTGGCCAATCTCAGCCTGGTCTTCAGGCAGGCTCTGAGCCTGCCAGGGTCCTGGCCTGTGACTAGCAGGGGGGAGACAGCCTGTGACCTCTGGCTTGGGACCTTGACTAGGAGATCCAGTTTACCGTGACTCTGGTAGCTGGTGGTGGCTGATCCTGTGGGGTGTTAGAGCTATGGAGGCTGCAGACAAGAAAGTTCAAAGCCTGGTGTTGGTCCTTCCAACCAAGATGCTGAGAGCATCTGCTGCCCCTTTCCCTGCTTTGTGCTATCCTCTGATATACTGTGTGGGTGAAACTCATGCTGAAATAAGTAATTTTTTTTTCTTCTTGTTTTCTAAACACAGAAAAGACTCTGCAAGCCATGTGAAGTCCTAAATGTGCTCAGTCCTGATAGACCAAGTGCTGAAGTCCTTTTTAACTCACTTGTTTCCTGTTGCAGCAAACAATGGGTTTCTTGTGTGTTACCAAAATAATTCTTATTTACTGCAGAACCTTCTCATTCTATTTCCATTCAGAAACATTAAGTTTCCGGTGTGCAAGCAGATTAGCTGAACTTCAATGCAGTGTACCCTGAGCTGTGTCAAAAATGCTACACCGTGCTAACTTCTCTAAGTTAGAACTTCTCTTCTTTGTTTTGTTAAACTCTACATCATGTGTTTGTGATGAAAACCATTTCAGTCACATCTTATAAACCGGTCAACTTCTTTGTTAAGGATGTAGAGATTGTACCATGGACTTACTGATGCACATTCATTGTATGAGCACTGAATAGGGAAATAAAAACATTAGTTTGGTTGGCAATTGATGGGTAATAACATTTCATTGTTATATTGTAACTGGGTTATTGAGTAAAAGTAATACTTTTCTTCCTTTTTGTAATTAATCTGGGAATTGTGTGCCTTTAATGTATATTTGAAAGATGATGAGTATCATCATTTTTTCAAAATAATGGTGCACCAGGGAGATAGTTTGCTGCTGTCACAAGGATAAAAGGCAGAACAGAACGTGTGTGAGGAGGCATTAAGGTGCTCTTTAGAAAAAGTGTGTGATGTGAGATGAGTATAGCTGAAGTGTCAGGAGAAACTTTGCTGGGCCAAGGAATGGAACTGTTACTGCAAATTTGAGCTGGATGCATTTGACAGCTCTGGTCTGAAAGGCAGAAAATTAAGCAGAGTGGTAGCCCAGCAGCGTCTGTGGATTGTCTGCATTGGGATGCTCAGATCTTTCCCTTCTGCAATAGCGTTTGAACAGTAAAATGTGAGTGAATGGTAACTGAGAACAAACAAAATGTCCAGATTCCCATGGCTATCTTTTCCAGAACATGAAATAAAAAACACAAATGGAAAAAATAAGCACTGCCTTGATGCTATTTGTCCAGTCTCTTAAACCCTCTTGAAGAAATTGTGGTTTAAGAATCAGCAGTTAGCTGGAGGTTTTAAGAGAAAAACAAATATTTTAGGTGTTTGTGTTTCTACTTGAGAGGACATATTACAGGACAGCACTTGTCCTTATAGTTTACTGTATAACAGCATTGTACACGAGTCATGGAACAGTCCAACTGACACAAGGCTAAAATTTGCTGTACTTAAAAGGTGAGATAATGCTGTTGCATTTATACTTCCTGAGGGAAAGCTTTTCCTTTACAGTACCGCTGAGTCTTGTGTGTCCTGGTCATTCTGTCCCTTCCCATAACCTCTCTGGACAGTGCTGAAGCTGTAGGGCAGTGAGCACTTCCCTGGTTGTTAGCTTTTTGCCTTTCCCCTTTTTAAAATCTATTTTATTTATTGTTAATTCAAATTTAGGTTATTCAGATGTAGTTTGCAAGACATGAGCTGGTCTTTTCAAGTCCCAGAGAGTGAGCTGATGACTTTCACAGCTCTTTTCTCACTAGAGGAGCTATTCAAGACGTTTCAGTAGAATAAGTGTAGTGGTGCTAGTTAAGGGGAAGGTAGAGGACGACTAGTTTCTTGAATTTCAGGAAATGTGCTAGTTGTAGTGTTGCTGAGCAGCCTGGAATTATTTTCTGCCTTTGAAAAGTGGTGGTAAACCTCCTGAGAAAGGGGAAAGATAGATGAGAAAAGGACTTTCACACTGAAGACCTGCAATGGCTGGAGTCTTAACAAGGTTGGAGTGGTATCTCCATTCTTACGAGATAGGGGTGGTGATCTGAGACATCATGAGAGATATGTAACTTAAAACTAGCTGTATAAATTAATCCAACATCAGTATTGACATTTGAAACTGCGCTAGGCATTTTGTGAAACACACCTTTTGGTTTTTGGGGTAAAGTGAATGTCAGAAGTGTATTTTGTCACTTTCAGAAAGCTGCGTGAGTCTTTTGAATCGAGTGTTGCTTTTTAAGGAGGAAGGGGAGAATACTGACTTTAGGTTAATGTTCTGATCCATTATAGCTTCAGACTTGAATCGGGCAGGTAAATTAGAAAGTGAAATGAAGTACAGCATGACTTGTGTTAAAGCTAAATACTCGACACTGTTTTAGTTAGTTTGTATTTAAAATTCAGGCAACGGCTGCCTCCACTGAAACGTTAATCAAATAAAATTATTTCTAATACTTCATGTGTTTGGTTTTGTTTGCAGATGACATGGCAGAACTTCTTCTTGGGGAGTCCAAGCTAGAACAATTTTTGAAGGAAAACGCTCTTAAACAGAGTAGTAGTCCCCGGGGGCCCCGGCCAAAGCTGACTGAGGTCAGGAAACATCTCACGGCAGCGCTTGATAGGGGAAACCTGAAGGTATGTAAGTCAGAAGAATTGGAAAAGCTAAAATGGACTGAAATACTCTGCTGATCATGGAGAAAAACATGGAAAGTGCTTGTGCGGTGTTTTGTTGTTTCCCAGACCATCATCAGCACTATGTTATTTCATGGCTCTTTGTTTCTTTGTGGGTTTTTATTCAGATAAATTCCTCTGATCTTCTTTCATTAAAAGAATAAGAAAATTGTCATTGACTTCTGGGGTGCTTAAATGAAGTACTTACAACCTGTTTGTGGAAGTTTTTCTTGGAGTATATAACTGCATCGTTCTCTGTAATGCACACAAAATGCTTAACAAGTTTCTGTAAAAGTCTCTCAAGTATTCAGTAAAGGTTCCTTAAGTTACATTTGTGGTTGTGGGAAGTGAGGTTAATACTTGAGAGCATTTTCTGCCACAACATTTTGATGTTCTTAACCATTCTAGCCCTTCTTTAACTTAACTATTTTTGTAGCTGCTACATAAGTATCTCTTTTCTGTACTTGATGTCCATCTTTTGGGATCAAAAGGACCTTGTTTTACAGCCATCTGTAATGTTTTGTTTCCTGTGATTTGTGGGAGTACTAATTTCTTTTCCTTTTCCCTTTTCATTCTTCCATGAATCCTGTTTTCAAGTCATTTCTTCTGCCCTCATACTTTGAAATTGTGTGGATTAAATATGTAGGCTGTGGAACATGTATCATTAAGTTTTGATGACATGTTATTTTCACCTGTGCTTGGGGTGTCAGAAAGAAAATCATTGGAGGGGTTGTAATGACAGGCTGCCTTTAAATAGTTTTGTTACCTGGCAAAGCTGGGTTCTGACTGAGAGGTGTTTCTGGTGCACGTGTAAATAAATACCTGAATATATAAAATGTCTGGGGGTGCTTTTCAGTAGCTTGATGGAATGAGATTTTATGGATTCAGCCTGTACTGCAAACTTCCCAAATCATAGAATGGCTTGGGTTGGAGGGGACCTTAAAGATCATCTTATTCCAACCCCCCTGCCATGGATAGGGACCCCTCCCACTAGATGGGGCTTCTACAGTGAATATATACATCAAACAGACCAAATAATTATTAGAAAGGATTAGTTGTATTTTCTCAGGAAAGAAACCAAAACAACCCTTTCTCATTCCTCTTCCTTCTAGCCAGAATTCCTTCAAGAAGCTAACCTTATTATGGCCAAGCTGAACTATGTTGAAGGTGACTACAAGGAAGCTCTGAACACCTATGCCAGAGTTGGGGTTGATGACTTGCAGCTGGCTGCGGTGCCGCCCTACAGGCTACGGATGATTGCTGAGGCATTTTCTACTAAAGGTAAGATTGCTCTTTCCCGTATAAAGATGTGGGAATAGTTTTTAAAAAGTTTATTCATAACTTGTCCGAAGTTCAAGAATATCACGTTTTTAGATACATAAGAGGATAGCTTGGCTCCTTTAGATTATTCAGAGTTTGTCCTAGGTCGACAAGACTTTTACCTCAATTTTACTTCAATTTAATTTTTTGATGTGTGCGTTTAAAAGTCCTCCCATATGTGAATGTTACAATAACTGTGGCTAGATACTGTTGCTCAAATTTATGAGTTACAAAAGTAGTGCAGCTGTTGTGGACAGAACTGGAGAACCTTGTTTCACCATGATGCCTTTTACTGAATGTTAAAATGTTCAACCTAAGCTAAATTGCTACTTAATTGAGAAAAGTAGTAAAAGCATGAGAGAATGACTTAAAGCAGTGAATTTCTTGCAGTTTTATTTTTTAATTTTTCTTACCTGAATGCCTTGTTTTTTAAAGAAAAGAAGTCAGAATGTGAAATTAATTTTTAAAAATGGGTTTTCTTTACTAGTCTGGTAGTGAAAATTGTAATGTTGGCCTTGTGTCTTAAGGTGGCAGTGCCACTTCAGTTTAGAAAACTCATTAGCAGACTGTTGGCTGGGTCAGTGTGTTGAGGAAAGTGGCAGTTTATACGCTATACGTTTATTGGAACTTACTGTATCTAAATGCGTGCCTTGGTCTGCTGTCCGTAAGTTTGGGTTTGATGGTACATAGATACTTTTTATTATGGTAAGTGGAGTGTCAAAGTCAGCAAACACAATTCAGGAGAGGTTTAAATAGCATTCACTGACAACTGTCAAGGATTGTTTCTAACATTAGTCTTGGAAGATAGAGAATGTTTTCCACAAAGAGCATCCTGTAATAAATGTTAGAGAAGCATGAAGCAATCTCTGTGGGTATTTCAAGGAAATAAGAGAACTAACTGGTAGCCAAGATAAAAGGATGCTTCCTAAATCTGGGCAATATTTAGATTAAAGTGGGGAGTTCTTATATATGATGTAAATCTAGCTGGTTCTGTCATACAGCACCTCTGTGGGCTTTTGGGCGATGCGTAGATTTCCTCTCAGCATGGTGTGTTTTGTTTGTGTGTATGTTCTTTCTTAATACTATGAGAGTATCAGTTGAATTTGTCACGTTTTTTTTCCATGAAAATGCAACATTGGACTTGATAAACTTTAAATATCTAAGTTTGCCTGTATCTCCAAGGAATCACAGTAATTTAATTGAATCTTATCCCAGAGCTCAACTTTTGTGCCTGTTTTATTTGACCTCATAAGGATATATAACAGCTGGAACACAAAGGTATTGATTTTGCAGAAAGTATTAGTATTATAAATTTTACTTAATGTAAAAATAATTTTTTATAAAATTGTAAAATATGTATTTTTTCTACCCTGGAATGTTTTGTAGGCTCAGTTTATTAAAAAAAAAGAAAAAGGGAGAGAGTCTTCTACCTAGATGGTGAGGTATTTGTAACTTCTGATTTCAAGTTTTATATTTAACATTGCAACCTGTCATATCAAGCCTCATCTAATCTTGATCAGGCTTCGTTAGTCTGGTCACTTCTACTGGGTGACTGGCTATCACTTTACCTGAGCAAACTATTGCAGTTTTGATGTTGTTCTGTTCATGTTCAGAATCATCTTTTTTTTTTGCAATGTTTCCAGTTTCAATGGAAGATTAATAAGAATTAATATCTCTTCTTCCCATGGTAGCACACTGCAAGAATATAGTTTTCTATATGTTCTAGAATGAGGTAAAAGTTGCAGAGCAGTCTTAAATTTACTTTTTGAAGTCTAGATAAGTTTAAAGTAATTGACAGCTAAATAGCAGAAGGTGTATCTTTCCATTCTTTGTAGCAAAGGAAGATCCAGCATCTATGTTTGGGTGCAACAAAGCGCAGAAATACGGAGGTCAAGTTCAAGCTAAATTTTGCTGGACTTTTATCTACTTATGGATAGAAAGAAGGAGAAGCAGAAGAGCAGTAGTGATGGTTGTGGGGAGAGAAAATGGAAATGGACCATGGCAGAGGAAGTGAGATCCCTAAGTGCTTGCTCAGCTGTGCAAGGTGTGTGTGTATTTATATATGTGTATATAAACATATATAAGTGTGTCTATACTTATTTATGATACTATAAAGTAAGAAAAGTAAGATGTGACAAAAATCAAAAGAGGAGAGTTCGTACTGCCTCTTCAGACTCTCCAGAGTGAGCGTGTCTGAAGGCATCGCCCATCAAGGTTGTTCATAAACTTTACTGAAAAATGTTAATTAAATTACAGTAGCCTTCACTACACAAGTTGTCATTACAACAGTCCAGAACATGAGATTTAGTGTCTTCACCCCTGCAGTCTTCAGCTTGGAATAACTCTGTCATTAAATCAAAGAACTAAAGCCATCTACTCCCTGCAGTGTGATCACAAAGGGGGTTCCTCAAATTTTTTATTACATAAATGAATTAAATGCATCTATATCTTCAAAAGAATGCTGCTTATAGCTTTAGCTGAGGACAGCATATTTAGAAGAATATAAGTGAGAGGCATACTATAGAATGAAAGCAAGTCAGGCAAAGGATTCAAAGGATCTCAAACACAGTAAGGAAAATAAAATGATTGTTATTCTTTTCTTGGAAATGTCTAGTTATAGAAATGCTGCTTCAAATCTTCCAAACAAAGATTCTTGATGGATTTGTCAAAATGCAATGGTGGAGAATTTCAACAAAATTTGAGAAAAATCCTGTCAATTTACCTTTGCAATATTTCCTGATTCCCTTAGACGTGCCTCTTTGCGGCCTGTGATGGGCAGGGAGTTGCAGGGCCTTGGTGGCCAAGCAGGGCTGGGAAGGGGTTCCTGTCTGTCCCTCCTCACAGGGAAAATACTCAAAATTGTTAGTCAGATAAAGGAGCTACTGTCTGATTTTCATCAGACCGAAAATCTCATGGGCGATTGGTTTTTTTGTTCATCATTAAAAACAAACAAACCATGCTTTGGAAAGAAATTCAAGGAACAGGCCAAGTTGTTTGGGCTTGGTTTTTTCTGGCTTCTGACCACAAAAGCCACTTGCCAGTAGTGATGTCTTATGTCTTACCTTACCTTGACTAGAGGAGGATGTAAGAGTGGTCTGATGAGGAATTATCTGTTCCTGTGTCCATTAAAATGGCAGAGAGTAGACCAGCCATATGAATATGCACAAGGCAAAGCCTCAAAAACTTAATTAACAGAGGTCAGGATTCAGCACCGTTTAGAGATCCCTCATGTAGAAGTTATGAGGAGGTCACTACCACACAGTACCCTGTATGTAGTGTAATTCTGGTATTTTTCTGCCTTTCATCACCGTTTTCTCAAATTTACAAACTAAACAAGAAGGTGTAGTGGAGGACAGTTGTCTTTTATGGGGTTAACTTTGTGGTCAGGCCAACGTTTTTTTGCCCTCACACCGATTTATTTTTTGTGTGTGACCTTAGAATACAGTTCTGGATTAGATGTGGTGTTTTCTTCAAGAAAAGAGGTGATTTTGATGCTGTGCCTCTGAATAATGACTCTATGTGTATTTGGAAGGTGTTGTGTGGAACATATTAATAAAATCAGAGTTTTGATATTAAGTACAGAATTTTCTTCGATTCAGAGTCTTGAAGAAATTGAGCTGGGGCAAGTTTTTAAATGTCATATACCACATAGAGCTGAAAAGATGGAGCTTTTCAAATCAACGGGCCACTTAGTATTTGCAAAAACATGAGAATACTGGTTGAGAATCTGTTGGTTAGGTTTTTTCCCATCTGCTTGTAGTTACATTTGACATGAAAGCGGAGGAGAAGCATCCGAGGAAACAGCTTTCTGTAGCGAAATGTCTATGGTTGGAGGTGCCAGCTTATTTCAAAAGGGTGTGATGAGGAAAAGAAAAAGAGGCATAGAAGGAGGACATGGTTGAGGTGATGGGCAGGTTTGTGT
This sequence comes from Scolopax mira, assembly GCA_004320125.1. Lineage (NCBI taxonomy): Eukaryota > Metazoa > Chordata > Aves > Charadriiformes > Scolopacidae > Scolopax > Scolopax mira. The sequence goes on from BJBW01000905.1 coordinate 149,535, forward strand.
GACTGTTGTGGCAAAATGTTAGTGGGGAAGTAGGTTTATGAGCGTTGCTGAAACTTGCTCCCTGAATCTGTTGCCTTTCCTTCTTTTGCAGTAGTACTTATGACCCATTTTTGTAACCTATATCTTACCTTTAATATAAAGTTTTAAGAAGTACAGAAGAAAATAGATTTTTTTAAATTTTTTTTTCTTTTGCCCCAGCTATAGCTTGGATATCAGTACCGGTGATTCGAGCTGGCTTATTCAGCAAGAGCAAAGCAAAGGAATGAGTCTGGGCAGGGGGGGGAGGAGGGAAGGACCATCTTGAGACTGTGGTGCAAAGTAAAATGTAGAGGGGCTTTGCACATTTCTGACTGCATTACATACTAGATATTTAAGTATTTGCTTAGGAATGGCTACCTTCTGTTAAGGTTCCCTTGTTACAAGAAGTTCATTTTGTCTCCATTTGTTTACTTTCTTTGCTGTATCAGTTTAATTGGCCAAACTGAATTCTGAGATTGAAGAAAATCTTAATTTACAAAGAACTGAAATAAGACACGTTATGAATCCCTAAAGAAATAGAAAGAAAAAAGAAAAAGAAAGACTGTGTATGTCTGACTTTTTTTTTCCTTTTTTGTGTTAGGCTTGTGTATTTACCTCCGACTTTTCCTACTCTCTTCTTGTACAAGACCAACCAGAAAAAATTCTGTATATGCTGTTACCATACAGAAGCATATATTTAGAATCCCTTTTAATAATGGCTGAAGCTAATATTCTCCCTTGGATATGGCCTCTGGGAATGGAACAATTAAGTTCCTGCAATTTTTCAGCAGTATATGAATGAGGTAATATACTGGAAAGTGCACACAGGCATTATTCAGATACTGTGCATGGCAGTATCTCCTGTGTTTCTAAGCAATTTTTGTTTGCTTGTGGAAGCAGAGATGAGATGCTCAGTGGAATATCGAGGTGTTAATTTGGGGAGGTGCCACTTGTCAGTAATTCTGAAATAACAAGTATATTTTTAACTGGGAAATAAGCTTATTCAAATCTTAGGTAACGTGATTCTGATACTGCTGCGTAAGTCAAAAGACATAATTGAAAAGTGAATTTCACTTCTATTGGCATTAGAAGTTAGGGAATCTTTCTACACAATCTTACCGATGAACATAGCAATTTACACATTTCTTAGTCTGCAACTTTGTAAACTCAAGTTTAGTAAATAAACTGTGTTTATATTTACTCTAGTGTATAGGTTAATAGATGACTCCAGGTATCTGTCAAGAGGGCTGTGTTGTATTACAGTAACACATTCTTGTTAAGTACGTGAGGGATGTTGTCTGTAAGTTACCCTGTGACATTACTTATTGCCACGGGCCAGTCCACGTCTCAGATTGCCTGTTCAAATAACTGTGTTTATATTTAGATGATATATGTTGAGTAAGGTGAGATCGTCTTTACTGATGCTGACCCATATTCAAATTTAATGTTGCATTTACCAAGTTAAATGATTGGCTATTAATTAGTTCTATTTAGAGAAACATGGAAATACTCATTAGGTTCAGTCGAGGGTCAGGTGCATGTGAATTGCCACTTTGCAGTTAACTTTAATCATATCTCGTTGTAAGGGGATCTTGGGCACTGCTGGGCTCTGTCAGCAGACACCAAGCAGCTCTACATGGAAGAATGCTAGATGAAAGCTGTTTTAGTAATTATGCCCGGGATCTCTAGCCTCATTAGGCAACGGGTCAAGAACTCAACTTAAGTTCCCTCCTCCATATTGCTGTTGCAGCCCATCAGCAAGTTTGCAGACCATGTCTCGGAAGCCTGTGCCATAGGAACTTCAAACTTTGGTTGTTAAATACATCTTTCCCCACTCTATTTTTTATGACTTCTGTCCTGCTGGACCTGGGACTTGAGAGGGGGAACCCAGGAGTTTGTCCTGCTTTTCCACGGTGCTGCTTTTAGCTCCAGTATTTGAAATCCAAACACTGAATGAAAATAATATCCTTCTTACTGAAATAGACTTCTTTAGGACCTGAATGTTTTGCTGGTGCTTTTTTTCTTGTTCTTGGTTTCTTCCAAATTATTAGAATTTCTTCATAATCTTGCCTTTGGTGGAGTGAGGAGAGGAAGAACGTGGTGGGCCAAAATTAAAAATTAGGTAGTCTGGCCTTTTTTCTCATGCTATAGGAAGAACTGGTGTCACAGTGGACTGTTTTGGGTTTTTTTCCCTCAGAGGTGCCTGGAGGAGGATCCTGACAATTTACAGCAAAACTATAAATTCCATAGTTAAACCATCTCCTTTCTCCTTGATGACCGCACCAGATCCTGGTGTGCGGCTCTTCTTCTTTGGGGAGGGTTCATCAGAGAGAGATTCACTCCCTCCAGGTTCTACAACAATTATCAGTCCTTTTCCTGGCTTCTGTCCCTAGTTTTAACTTTTTCAGCCTCTCAAGAGGGTCCTTGTGTGTCAAAGGGATCTACTGTAAAAAATGGATGGCACGTGGTTCTTAAGAAACAAGTACATACGTGGAAAATACTGATCTCTGCTGTTTAAAAATATTATAAGAATCTATTTTGTACTCCTAAGAAAATACAGATTTGAATGTCATTACATTTAGCGGCAAGGTGTGACCAATCATTTCACAACAGTTATCTCAGATGATATTTCAAGAAGTCCCAAAATCTTGTTATATTTTTATGGACTGCTTGGATTAATAAGTTGGTGTTCACTTCAGAAGAGAGAGGAGTGTTCCTGGGGTTTTGTTTTTGTTTTTTTTTTTTTCTCTTTTTAACTTTGAGAAATGTTGGGACACTTGGGAGCAGTAGCAGAACTATGGCTTTAGAAGAGCTGTATTAATGAAATGACACTGCAGTATAAGCAGATGTGATCAAATGCTGTCTTCACATCGGGAGGGTTGTGCTTATGTTGCTCTGGGTGTCATCTAGAATGGAATTTAATTCTCTGTAAGTGATTTGTGTTTAAGAGAGTGGCTCACCAGAGCAGCTTCCCTCAAATTCAAGTATGCTGAGAGAAGGGGGTATTGACCTTCTTTCTCATGCCTTTTCGGGAAAGCCAGTGGGGTAAGAAATTACAAAATACAAGGTACTTGAAAAATCAGAGAAAGTAATTGTTTGCATTTCCTTAGATTGTCTAAAAAGTAGGCAGTTCCCACTAAAACAGTCTGTCTGCAGTTAACTGTGAAAGCAATAGGTAGATTATTATAGATACATTTCCCTATTCTCTCTTCTTACTTTTCCTCCTTTCCTTTATAATAATGATGTTACAAATACCAGTGGAGGAAAAAAAAACATTCATGCTTTGCTTTCTAAAATAATTCTCTGCAAGCGACTCACAATCTTTGGTTGAGGACTTCTAGAAATAAATCTGTCCCTTTGGTGAGACTAGCAGCATTTGTTCTCAACTCAGAAAAAAACTGTGTGAGTTCCTTAATAGCAGTAACCCTGTTTCATTCCTCTTTTAAAATTACTAATGCACACTTTCCATAGTCTATATAATTGCTTGTTCTAAATATATAAGCTAGATATGAAGTTTCTTTAAAAGGAGAGGAAAAGTTTTTTTTTTCTGTTTACAGCGTTTAGAACACTTGCCATTGTGGCTTTGCATATCATGTAGGGAAGAGCAAGTGCTGCATCCTCAAACACTGGGATTTTATATGTCCATTTAAGGACAACAGGAAGCAAACCCAGAAATCTTTATCTGTTGATGTGACTCTCACTTGCAAAAGTATGTTTATTTACTTAAGTATAAAATAGTCTTTCACTGTTTTTCCTCTGTCCTTTGACTTATCTACTGAAAACAGGAGATAAACCATGGGCTACATCATTATTTATGGAATAAGTGACAAAAATATCTACCGTTTGGTTTCTTAATCTTTCACAAAATATGGATAATTTTAAAAGTTTTTGAAGATTTAAAAAAAAGTTTTGCAACTTATCATGTAAATTAAATATCAGGCACGCTCTTTTCTTGTCCAAATATTGGGGTTTTTTTGCTGTTCTGTTCTTTTGACAAGCAACTTCCGTTACTTTGCAAAACATGTAAGCCTAACTAGTACAGACTGGTATTCATTTCACTGCTTCTCACTTTCTTTTCCCTCAGGAGTCATCTTGCTTGATATCAGGACTAGATATGTATGAGATAAGTGTCTTCCCAAAATTAAACTGACCCAGTTTGTTAGAAGCTTTTACTTGAAGGTGATTTTTACTGGAAGGGCTTAAACTTAAAAGCCATGAGTATCAAAGTCAACTTGTGATATCAATTCACGTAATAGTCTTGAATGCAGAATAAAACAAAATAACCAATGAAAGTTAAATAAAGCAATAGCTGTAATCTTTACAACAAACACAATCGTATTTTGTAGCAGTAACATGTACCTCTTTTCCAAATATTGCAAAGAAGTGTGTAAACAGTTAAGGAACTCCCTGCCCTGTTGAGGGAGAACAGCAGAGGTTCCTGCCTGGTAGATGTGGGAACAAGCACAAAGGACAGAACTGTTTTGTGTGAATATATGCAAAAGTCCTCAGCAGATGATTTAGGATAATACATATCCTGCTCCAAAGCATTGCATGCTTAAAATACACATACTTTCCTGGATCGTAATAAAAATACCAGGAAAAATACAGTGAATACTAGTTGTATAATAAAATTACTCTATGAAATACTATTACCTACTTCATCAAAGGACACTTGGAATTTTGTACTTCCCTTCTGCATGACTTAAAGTTCCTGGAAGAGCATTGAAGTGCTTCTGTATCTTAAAGAAAATTCTCAGCTAAAATGAGACTGTGTTCTTCTAGTGAGTTTTTCAGATTAAAAAGATTATAGTTGTGGCCATAAAGTATAAAAATAGCAATAATAAATCCAAGTCCAATCTACAAATAACCCGTTGAGTAATATGTTTCATGTAGTGGAAGATTACTGTGGAGCACTGGCTGTCCTTGCCATGGGAGAGACAGTGGGGAGGAGCGATCCGCTTACCAACTGTCTGGTGCTTTCACTCATTCAACATCTTTACTGCAGCTCATTTAGTGTATTTTATGGTCACCTCTAAGGCTGAGTTTGAAGGTGTTTGTGTAGGTCACTGCGAGCTTTCTATCCAGCATCAACCTTGTGTTGGCACCTTCTTACCGGAGGGTCCATTCGAGCCTACTGCAGTATTAGGATAACTGACCTTTTTCTGTAGCTAAGTCTTGGTGCTTTTGGGTCTTTGACTTACGGTTAAAAAAAAAAAAATCTTCTCAGATAGTTGCTATTCGATTGAAAAATTGAAAGAAAAATGAGCATAAGCTACTTTAGACTAAGTATAGGTAATTTTTAGAGATATATTAGGTGAAAACCATTACATGTCAGAAAATCCAGTGTCTGTTGTACTCAGTTTTGGCAGGTTTTTTAAGAGACTGGCTACCTGTGTGTTTGCTGCACTCTAGAAATGCGTAAGGTTTTGAAAAGTCTATTGAATTTTATGTTGTCTTTAGCAGGGCAGTTAGTACTGGAGTCTGCATTTTGCCTTAATTGGGTATGTAGCTGGCAAACAGAGCTGGAGGATATATGTTGTTTGTACTGGTACAAGGGTGGACTGGAGAGTAAAGGTGGCCAAAAATCTCAGATACAGACTTAAGGCATCCTCTCAAAACAGGAATATGGCTTCATGGGTTTTTTGTACAGATGAGTTTACTTCTGTAGGGAGATACTGAAATTTAATAGAAGTTTTAAAGGAATCTGGAGGTCACAAATATTGCATAGTTTCCCGTTTATCAAAAAATAACCTCTAGATTCCATGCCTGTGTCTTCCTAAATTGTTTTAGTAAGAAAACTATTGTATTTCCAATGAAACATGGTGTCTCCACCTTACAGTATTGATGGATGGAAATCCTTTCATAAACTGTTCTCCAAACTGGGGTTTTGTACTACCTGGCATTCACCAGACAATACATAATACATAACTATGTGTTTTGGTGGGTTGTATTAGTTTTAGTTTCTCCAGCAAAGGATTCTCAAAACCTTGGATGATGAACTGAGGATAGACACAGTCATTTAAATTGTGAATTATATTAATGTGGGAGAAGTTGAAGGCACTTCAGGGTCAGCATGTACTGCTGACAAGCTGGAAGGGGAACCTGAAATAAATCACTTAAGAACATGTTGAAAGTGCTATGCTTCAAATACAAATCAGTATTTAAATAAATATAGGATAGAGTAACCGATGAGGTAGTTGGCTTGGAGAACATGATCTGGTGATCTGTTTCAGCTCATGAAGAGAAGACAGTGTATTACTAATACATAAGGAAAGGCACATAAGGAGAGCAAGCTACCTTTTATTAAATTTAACTACAAAAATTGCCCATCTTAAGCCCTTATTTTGTTGAAAATGTATCTGTTTTTATATGTGCTTTCACTTTGCAGAGTTACTAAGTTTAGTATTACCTTGAGTGCCTTTCTTCATCTCCCTTGGTTTCCGTGATCACTCTGGAAAAGCAAAATACTCAGTAAAATTTAAAATTGTTATGGATAGACACTTGATACCTTTGTGGTAGACTGTCACAACGTCTTTTAAATCAAAATGACTTTTAAAAATATTACTGCTCCTGGTTTTGTGATCATTAAGGAGCTGTTGCTGTTTTGTATTTATATATTTGCTGGTGTCTGTATCAGAGGACCGTACCTCCATAAGATTTTGGGGTTTGTTTTTTTTTTCTTTGTTTCTTCTCCTGACTAAAGGGGTTTAACCTGGACTATTTTTTAGGTATAGTATTATATGAGATTAGTTTTTGATGCTTCATTTGAAATTGTTTGTGCCCCCCAGGTCTCTGTCTTGAGAAGTTGCCAATTTCTTCTTCGGCCAGCAACCTCAATGTGGACCGTGAACAAGAAATCGTTACGTGCTATGAGAAGGCTGGGGATATTGCTCTTCTGTACCTCCAGGAGATAGAAAGAGTAAGCTGGGATAATTAGCTCAGTTGAAGAATTGCATGGCTCATCTTTCACTGATGTGGTGTTACCAACACTTTGGTAACTCAACTAAAATATGGTTAATATTTGTTTTCTTAGGACCTCCATGAACACTTATAATGGGACAATAAATTAGCGGGCCTTACTGGATGTCTGGTAGCTGCTCTGACTTATCTCATTCTGAGCTCTTAGAAAATAGAGCTGGTGGTCTACCAGAGATAGAGCTTCTCTGAATTGCTGTGTACATTCAAGATGCTGATCTTTGACCTCTTGTTACACTATGATAGTTCATTTGTGAACATAAGATTATGGTGTCTTTCAAATACTTGTATCAGAATGTGTACATTGTATGTGTATAGAATCATGGAATGGTTCTATGGAAGGGGCCTTAAAGATCATCCAGTTCCAACCCCCTGGGCAGGGACACCTCCCACTAGACCAGGTTGCTCAAAGCCCCGTCCAGCCTGGCCTTGAAGTTATGGATTATGAATTTATGGAAAGTTAAAGTTGGGCTCTTTATTTCTAAAGAATGTAATGCTTCATCATGTAAAAGCTTCAGGCTTTCTCTGAATTTAAAAGGATATAGGTTCTTTTATTTCCTGCTCTTGTTTTCATTTCCACCGTTAACCTTGTCTTCTGTTTTTTTACTACTTAGCAGAAACCCTTCAAGTGTTATAAATACTCTTTTGTTGGTGGTTTGGGGTGTTGGGTGTTTTTTTCTTGTTAAAAGAAAATTTGCAGTACTCTTTGTTTCTGAAAGTTACACACTATTGCATTTTATTTAGACTTTGAGATATGTCTGAACAAAATAAAATACAATTGGGGCTCTATTCCTTGCTTGCGAATACTGTTAGACGGAAGCAAGCTGGCAATAGCAATCTGACCCTCTTTTTCAGACCTATAGCTTAAAGGCCTCAGGCTTGTCAGTTGTCTTTGAAGGGGTTATTAGATACAGTTGGGGTCACGCAAGTGAAAGAAAACTTTGATATGATGGGGGAAAGAAAAGTAATTCACACTGTCTTTTAAAAACATAGACTTCTTTTGTTTTCTGAGGGTTTTTGCTTTGGTTTTTTTCTTTTGCTATTGTCTTTTAGTGGCTGGTAGACTATGTGGTGAATGTGAAGGTAAATAAAAGCTGACAGGTCTCCATTTTGAGAGAGCAAATTTAATGTTGATAACCAATTAAGTTATTTGTAAATTGCTTTTTTGGAAATAATAGAATGATAGGGGTTAGAAGGGACCTCTGGAGTTCATCTAGTCCAACCCCCTGCCAAAGGGGGGATCACCCAGAGCAGGTTGGACAGGAACATGTCCGGGTAGGTTTGGAATATCTCCAGAGAAAGAGACTCCACGACCTCTCTGAGGAGCCTATTCCAGGGCTTTGAGCGGGTGTTTTGCTCCATCACTCTAAAGATCACATCAAATCTTACTGCTTTCTGCAGCAGCCTTTCCTAACCTAACAGAGTTTTAGATGTTTTAATGCCATCACCTCCTGTTACTGAATAAGGTTGGAAATATGCTTTTCATATGCTTCTTTTTTTGTACACCATTCTCTACAAACTTTTCTGAAAAAGCGTTATAATATTTTTCTAACTGGCATTTCTTTTTGGTGAAGAATTTGCCTTTAAGGGTGTATGCAAGAGCAAAAAGATCTGTATTTAGCTGGCAATGGAGATAAGGGTGGAAATATTATACTAGCCACCACCAACAATGAAAAAGATTTTTCCAACATTAAGTATTCTGTGCAAAAGTCCATAAAACTTGTTGGTTTTTTTCTTCTAAATACATCTTTTCCTTTTTCTTTTGTTCTCTTAGGTAATTAATGCCAATATACAAAACAGAAGCCCTAAGCCAGGGCCCACTGCACATGAACAAGAACTTGGTTTTTTCCTGGAAACAGGACTTCAGAGAGCACATGTTTTATATTTCAAGAATGGGTAAGAGTTGATTCTCCTTTTTTTTGTGTTTGCTTTTTTGTGTTGGTTTTGTATTTGTGATATAACTGGGCATCATCATTTTTAGCCATTGTGGATTGTGTAATCATGAGGCTTCTTATTAATAAAGTAGTAACATTTTGATTGAAATAGTAAAGCTTCCTATATTGTATTTATTTACATATTGTAGAATAGTTTAATCAAAGTATATTAAATGGAAAGCATTTTTATATTTTTACCTACTTAATGTGACAACTTGAAACATCTTAAATGATTTGAAATTTCTTTTATTTTATTACTAGACACTGTTAGAAAGTGATTGACAACATACTGAAACTCTTGATTTTTATAATTTGATTTTGTAATTTTTTTCCAAATCTCTTCAGTTATCACTTATTTTAACATTATGCTGCAGGATAAATGTGCATGAAGATCAACAGTATGTATACAAGTATACAATCTCCATTGTACATGCTCTATAGATCCTTTTAGATTGTGCATGGGAGATCTTTTATAATTTATTTTAAATAAGGCTTCCCTTAAAAGCCTAAAAATAAATTCAGATATCCCACAAAATGAAAAAAAGAATACAGCATTCCATGTTAAGAGCTTTGAAACTTGGCACAAATGGTTTTAAGTACATTTCTGACATTTGTTGAAATCACATAGTTTAAAAATTTGTTTATAACTTACAGATTATGAATTATGGAAAGTTAGTCTCTTTATTTGTAAAGAGTGTAATGCTTCATGATTTAAAATCTTCAGGCTTAATCTGAATTTAAAGGGATACATGGGCTTCTTATTTCACTAGGATAATGTGGTTTGATTGAAATATTGGAACTCTTGATAGGACTACTGTTGTAGTATATTGTGCCCCAAATGTTTCTTATTCTTTCAAATACATGAGAGAGGAGATGAAGGAATCGTGCAGTGTCTGTAAAGAGTTCGAGATTTTGAAGTACTGATGGTAGGCTGACCAAAGGCTATACAAGTTCTCCAACTGTTCAGGGATTTCAGCATGGAAATGACCACTAAGATTTTGAAATCTCATTCTTAACCTAATGAAGGTTAAGTAATGCTGCAGTAACACATGATCTGAGAGTTACATTTTAGTTCTGTTTTCATCATTTAATTGCAGAAGGAATGGAATGTTCTGAAAGTTAATTTTTTTCATTTAACAGAGCTAAAAATAAAATATGTGTTTTCGTGCCTGCACAAAAGATAAATAAAATATACTTCCTGAAAGAATCCCAGTGGCAATCATGGTTAAGAATAAGTTAAAACTTCACATTTTGATTGAAGGCCAGGAATGGCAATGGTCCGTTTAATCTGATGTGTGTGAAGGCAATCTATGCAACAGGCATAGAAATTAAAATTGATTAAGAAAATAGGGAACAACTGCACCAAAAAAATTGTTCAGGGGGTTATTAAGGAGCATCCATCCCATAGGAGTGTTTTTCCCAGACCATATCCGTTGCTCTGGTGTGATATTTGAAGGGTTCATCATATTCCACACACCTTTCAGTCCTTCACACTATTGGTGTTCTTGTTAACTCCTGCATAAGATTATCATCTTTTTTTTATTCTTTCATATAATGGTTACTTGCCATTTACAAGCTAGTTACACATTATGTATTTAATTTTAAATTTCTTCTTCCAATTTCATTGGCCAGTGCTACTTTTTTGGGTGGGTATGAGAGGAAGCGAGGTATTAGGAAAAATAGCTCCGTGCCAGTCATTATTTTACATATTCCTGCCATTATATCATTTCATTTCCTTTAATTTAGAGCCAAGCCCAATTCTTTCAAGATTTCCTAATATGGTCATTGTTCCAGGCCGTTAGTTATTTTCCTGCTTTTATAGGTTGGGTTCTTTTTTCAGTTTTTAACTTGGGTTTACCAGAACTGAGCAAAACTTTAAATATATGGTTTCCTAATAGTGACAAATTGATAGCGTTCACTTTAATACAAGTATTTTAAGGACACTTTGCGTGGTTTTTAAATACGTCATCTTTCCCAATGCTATGTTTATAGAAATTTGATTCAAGATCTTTCCATGAAGCTTTGCAACACACTTCAAGTTTGAATTCAATCTAAAATTTTAAAGATTGTATGCATATTTTCAAGGAGAGGAGCTGTGGATATCTTTAATGGAGGCAGTTTAGAAACTGAAACATTTCTTTTAAATGATTTTTTTTTTTTCTGTAACTGAAGCTATGGATGATAAGATCCTGTGGGGGAAGGGAAGGAGGGAATCACCAGAGTCGAGAAGAGTGTGCCTGTTTTCCCAGGCAGGCTAAATCCACTAGCCATATTGCACTGTGTGTGTGTGTATGTTCATGAAGTGAGGCTGAAACTCAGAAGAGTTGAATCTGAAATAAAATTCCTTTCACTGGTGTTGGTTTGAGTCAGTTCTAGTGCAGTTCTAACTTCTTACTAGTGCAGTGACTATAGTAACGTATGCGTTAGAGCATGGTTAAAGATCAACTAACCACATCCTGGGGCACATCAAAAGAAGTGTGACCATCAGGTCCAGGGACATTATTCTGACCCTCTACTCTGCTCTGGTGAGACCCGACCTGGAGCACTGCGTCCAGCTCTGAGGCCCCCAGCATAAGAAGAGGGTCCTGTTGCAGCAGGTCCAGAGGAGGCCACAGAGATGATCTGAGGGCTGGAGCACTTCTCCTGTGAGGACAGGCTGAGAGAGTTGGGCTTGTTCAGCCTAGAGAAGAGGAGGCTCGGAGGAGACCTTATTGCAACTTTTCATTATCTGAAGAGAGTCTACAAGAAGGCTGGAGAGAGACTTTTTGCAAGGGCACATATTCATAGGACAAGGGGTAATGGCATCAAACTAGAAGAGGGTAGATTTAGATTAGATATTAGGAAGAAATTTTTTACTGTGAGGGTGGTGAGATACTGGCCTGGGTTGACCAGAGAAGTTGTGGCTGCCCCATCCTTGAAGGTGTTCAAAGCCAGGCTGGATGGGGCTTTGAGCAACCTGGTCTAGTAGGAGGTGTCCCTGCCCAGGGCAGGGGTTTGGAACGGTATGATCTTTAAGGTCTCTTCCAACCCAGACCATTAAATGATTCTGCAATCCGAGTAGATGCCTATCCATAAATGATACGGATTTTTTAGTGATTTTTTTGGTTGGTTGGTTGGGTTTTTTTTTACTTTATTTCCACTCCAGTAAGTGCTAATCGACTAATCAATGTCTCTCCCAATCTGCTGGAGATTTGAATTTTTCTGAAGTCCTTTTGCTTTGGAGTGGGTTGTTGTTGTGTATCTGGGGGACTGAGTTAATCACTACTTTTAATTAAGCTTCTTCCAATAAAAGTGGAAGCATCATTTTTGTGTGTGTGTCAGTTGTCAGTTACAAACTACAAAAGCAAAAAAGTTAAATTTTATACTAGCTGGAAGACTGTAATTTTTGCAGTAACGTAGGGAGTATTGCTGCCTACCCAGAGAACCGCTTGATCCACTTTAAATTTCCTCTTTGTTCACTAACTGAACAGAGATTTTCTTTTAAGTCAAGAAATCAAGTAATCAAGTTTTTTGTAGGGGATTAAGTGACTATCTGTCAGGTATGCATTATCTTGTATGAAGAACTAGAAGTGTTTGGAACTCATCTTAGCCTAACTGCTAAGTGCTGGCATTTTGAAAATACATGGAAAAGCAATTATTAAAAAAAAAAAATAAATAAAGTGGCAATAATCTGAACAGAAGAATGTTATTTTAGTGCTCTATTAAGACACAGATCTGAAATTAATGATTTCTTCCAAAGTGTACAGAATTTTAGTAAAGAATCAAACTATGTACTCATTTTTCACTTGGGAGCAGAGGAACGTTCCAGCTTGGACTGGAAGTTGAAGAAGCTGCTCTAAAACTTAAAGTAGAGTTTATGTGCTTTTTAAAAAACATTGTGAAATACATAACTTTAAATGTCTTTCAGGCAGAGTATGCAATTTTCATTTAGTCTAGTAGTTGTTTTGCAATTTCAAATTGAAGGAGTTCAAAGTCCTGATGATGTTCCAAGAAAAGCTCTGAGCACAGGAACTTTGACATAGTTATTTTCAAGTAAAATGCCCCTGAGAGAGAAACGACAGCAGTTATATACCCAGCCATCCTTCTGTCCTCCTCTTTGCTTCGCGTTCCTGCTATGAAATAAACAAGACAAACTTAAATAGCGAATCGTTTTTGATTTTGAGGTAGTAGTCTTCAGAAATATACTGGAATCACAGAATCACAGAACGCTATGGGGTTGGAAGGGACCTCTGGAGATCATCCAGTCCAACCCCCTGCCAGAGCAGGTCCACCCAGAGCAGGTTGCACAGGAACGTGTCCAGATGTTCAACTTCCAACTCAAACCATTCTGTTTCTAGGAGTACTTAGGCTCTAGTGTAAGTCATCCCATGCACTGCATGGCTCTGGATATACTTTTCTCACTTAAATGGGAGAAATACTGCCAAATTGCAGAGCAGGTGAGGTTTGTTCTAAACTCGCTAAGCAAAATAATTATTCTAATTCTATGTTTCATCTATAACAGACACAGTTAGACTAAATATTTGAGGGTTTTAATTGATAAGCATAAGGGAAATGCCTGACAAACAAAGCCATTATCACACTAGTGGAGAAGATATTATCAAAATAGGCTGTAAATACAAAGTAAATTAATCTTATCAACCTTTCTGAGGTTAAATTTAAAACATATACACAAAGCAGGCTGCAAAAGATACTGTGATTAGATCTCACTCCCTTTGTTACATGAAATAGTTTGATTTCTTTTATATTTTATTTTAATACTAACATCTTCCAAATATAGACTTCTTATTGAGCAGTTTATTTCATTTTTTTCTACTTTTTTTTTTTTGAGTGCATGTTTAAAAACTATTTGTCTGGGGTATGAGATTTATCTGGACCACTAATGCCAAAACACTGTAGTGTCAGATGCCGAATATGTTTTTTAAAAATCAAAGGGACTTCTTGGTGATGATGGTGACAAATATGTTTGTGCCAGAAATTCACTTCTGCTGGCCTGTGTGCTTATATTCAGGTCTTCTGATTCTGCATTGAAAGACTTTATTTAATGTCCCTTAATTTTCTTCTGACGCTTTCCTTTTATCTACAGTTATTGTTTCCTCTCTCTCTGTTGAGGAGTGAGCATAGATGCAGTTAAAATATTGTCTTTATTCTAAACAGAAATGCTGCCTGAAGCTTTCAAAGGAGCATAAAAGTTGATCTTGCCCCAGAATAAGTAATTAGGTTCTAACATAAATTCTTGGGGTTTAAGGTGCAAATACGCAAACGAAAGGATGTAAAACTGATGACCTAAGGGCATCAATTTGTATAGATTTAAGTAGTAGATTGTACTTCAAATCCTGGTTCTCAGTCTTTAGCTGGTACAGTGCTACTCAAAGAGTCAAAATCGTGGGGTTTTTTGTGTGAAGATCTAAAGCAGCAAATGTTTTAATTAGTCTTTAAGAATTAGGAAGATGAAGTTCAAAGGGCCTGACTCGAGCATGTTCATACAGGAGGGAGTCACATAAACATGCACAGATCAGGAGCAGTGTCTCTCTGGGGACTGGCTTTGTCTTGTCTGAAATTACTGAAAAACGTGTCAGCTCCGAGTGCACATTGACATATCTTAAAATTCCTCATTTTGAGAACGGAAGGGATCTCAAAGTCATTTACAGACACTGTGGGACATTGTTTGCTGAGTTAACCTGCCCTTTTTGCTCTGGCGTTGGATCAGCACGGGCAGAACCTCTAACACCAAGGCACGTCCCAGGGAAAAGCAGGTAAAAAACGTGCAGTTCCCAGGCTGGGCAGGAAACCTTTGTGCCAGAGTAGCTGCCACCCTCGTCTCCTCAGTGTTACAAACCATTAACAAATACAGGAAATGTACTTTGCTAAAAGCAGTGTGGTGATCTACCATACTTTTCATGGTATGTTTTGCTTCATTACTTGTCTCTCAAAGCATTTAACTCGATTTTGGGGTGATCTAGATTTGTAGTTTTGAAGTGTATTTTATTTTGAGTATCTTTTCATATAGAAGATGCTCAACAAATCTGTATTGTGTTTGTGTTCACTTGTGCAGTGGATCAGTGTTAAATGCTTTATGAAGCAAAAAATAATTCTGTAATTTTAAGCTGTTTGGTTTTGTTTTCTTGTACAATCTTACTGCTTTTTCCATGATACAGTAGAACTTCAGTCACAAGTTTCACTCCCTTATTAAAATACAGTAGGTAACCAGTAGTTACCTCTCATGAAGTTCTTAAGGACTTGTAAAAGCTGCATACTTTTTCATAAAGTTTTTTGTTGTTGTTCTTGTAACACATCAAAAGACATAAACTTCATATGGAAAAAAAGGCTTACTCCTAAACTTTCATAAATATTTAAATTATTGTGATTTGAAGTTCTGCTACATAGTGAATGTTTCATCTGTACTGGGAAATCAGTATTTCCAGCTGACAGGTTCTTGCTCTTGCTCTTTTTTGACAATTTAGCAGTTTTCTGGCAAATCTGTCTGTTTGGGTTTTTAAAACTTGTTATGAGGACGCATCTGTGACTTTGCAATACAATCCTTGAGAGAAACCTCCATTCATGGGGAAATAAGCACTTAGAGCAGAGGACTTAAAGCTGGGATTCCAGGGGTCTGGTTTTGGCTTTCTAAAACATTTGGCTTCTGGTATAATGGAATGGCATGTCTTTGGGCTTTCCAAAGGTGCTGAAGGTATCGAGCTTCCATTGAGTTCAGAGGTTTTATTAAAATTTGGCCTACTGACATTCTGTACTTACTTCATTTGGTGTATGAAGTTGGTGTAATATTCATTAGCTATTAAGAGTTGTTTCCGTGTTGGAGGTATACAGAGGATTTTTTAAAATTTTTTTTTAAATGTACTGACTGGGCACTCTATGGTCAAGCTCTGCTATAACATGGGCTTTTTTTTTTTCAAAGAATCATTATTTCTGGTGTGACTGGTGATTATTTCTTTTTAACCAAGTGGGGTCTTACTTTCCCATTACTTTCAACCTGTTCATACAGGTTTTGTTGTTTGGAAATACTAGTTGTTTTTAAATGAACTTTTATATAAAAGTGTTTTAGAAGGTGAACTTGTGCCAGTGAAAAACGCCTGTGGTAGAGACTAAAGATTCTGAAATGTGCCAATAGTCCTTTATTATATAAAAAAAGAGATTACTTCTGTCATATAATCTGAAGAGTAAAATAAATGAGTAGGTTTCTAGATAAAGTGATAAGAGTTCTACAGTTCTATAACAAGGTCCCTCACATCAAACACTCTGCTTTCAGGTGCAACTGCACCTGCAACTAAATTTAAATAAAGTATCTGTGTAAAATGCTGTCCTTTTTTTGAATTTGCACCAAGTTGCAATTCGGAAGACCAGTAATATATTTAAAATTAAACCTACACAAAAAGTAATTTTTCTTTTCACTTTTGAGCCCATGTTAGGTAAATGTTAAGGAGCTTGCACATAAAATCGCATCTTAAGATAACAGCTATATGATGTAACAGCAATGATTTAACACAAAACACTCTTTTGATCAAAATGATTTTGTTTTGCAACTAAACTTCAAATAGTGAAATGATCATCCTGTGAAATGTGCTGGGGTTGTAGAATTGAGTTGTTCAGCTCAGCAAGAAGCCAACCCAGTCCTTCATCAGTTCAAAGGCAAACTGCATTAATATAAAATACAGTATTCTCAATGGCTTTTAAGTGAGAGCTGAGATACCTGATACAGTGATGAGAAAAAAGATAAAGCTGTAAGACAATTCAGAATAATCTGTTGTTGAAGAAAGTTCAAATCTACTGAAATTATTAGTATGAACAATGCCTTTTCTTGGAGGATCTTGAATCTCTGCAAAAGCTGCTTAAGCAGCAGAAGTGGAATAAACAGAGAGGAAGAAACTTGAGTTGCAGAAGCCACACCAAAAGCCAGCTGGAGTCCAGAACAGACCACTGATCCCTGAGTCCTCTTCTGACCACGTGGTGGGCCCTTTGCTGTGTTAGTGCTCTTTCCTCTCTGAAAAGGAGTTAAACATTTTTACATTACTTCCACTGAACATTACAAGATTTACTTTTTTATTATTATTTTTATTTCCCTATTTTAAGGTGTCAAGAGGTAACTAAAAAGGAATGTTTGGGTGTTGTTTTATTTGGTGATAGTTTTTTCAAAGTTTACGCGGTGAAGCCTAATTGAAAATTAAAATCATTTTAGTAGTGAGAGCAACATCGATTTTCTTTTTTCCCTTTTTGGGCTGGCCACTTCTTATGCTTTTCCTTGCTTTCTCTTGAACTAAGTACTGATCAGGAAAACCTTTCTTTTTCTCAATAAATTGGCAGGGAATGTTGTTATAGTAATCAGTGGTGGGGTTCCCAGATGAACATATATATATATATCACACAGAAAGGCGATGATGATATGCAGGGGAAATAAATGATAGCATGGATTTTAACAGCTTTCTAGAGTAATATATTAAGGTGTTACTATATCCAAGTTGGAATACTGTCAAATTCTATGTTTATATACAGGAACTTGACGAGAGGAGTTGGTAGATTTAGAGAGTTACTAAGAGCTGTCGAAACAAGGACTACACAAAATCTGCGAATGGTAAGTTATATTAAACCACATTCCTATTGCAGCATCTGAATTTTGGTAGGCAGGTAAAGCATAAATATAGTGGATACATCAGAGACGAGAAATCAGATACACAGCATGTCGATCAGGATGTTAGCCACCAATTTATAAGGAAACATTTCCTGGATTAAGCAAATGATTTAAATAAAAAGGAATGTTTGATACACAGTGTATCTCCCCTGTTTCTCTTTCCTTTTTGTGGTTATGGTTAAAACCTGGCTGGTCTCTGCCTTTCAACCTTAATCATTATTACTCTATTTATGACTTAGCAGTTTCACCAGGGTGTTATCTCATGTTTTTCTAATATAATGGGAGTGAGGACCAAGTGCAGCATCTTCATATGTTTTCTATTAAGTTGAAAGTTATCAAGTTATAATGTCTTTATTTTTGTCATAAAGCCTCTTAAAGGCAAACAATAAAAGTGAAATAATGAAGACATTTGTATTGTCATAAAAATAAACCTTTACCAAAAGTGATGTGTCTTTTTTGCATGAAGGTTGGAACTCAATGACCTTTAAGGTCCCTTCCAATTCAAACCATTCTATGATTCTATATGATAAAAGGACAAGGCTTATATCTTTTGCTCTAACGTAATGACTTTCAAAATGTCCTAGATCAGTTTCACAATAGTAGGGCCTTAAAACTTCCCAAGTAGTAATAAGGAAGGTAATTGGTTTCTTAATTCATTTAATAACTGGTTCCTAGTAAGGATTTTAAAATTATTGAATAATGTATTTTCAATGTTGAGGGATAATATCTCAAGGTTTAATCAACTAGAAGATGAAGTGTCTTCTGAGAGGAAGTGGTAGAGGAATTAAGGTGTAAGATGCAGATCATATGGTGCTGTTCTTGGTTTAAATGGATTAAACATTACACATTTGTTACTGGGAACTATTATTGGGAAATGCTGCTAATTCTAATGCAATTGTAGATATTTCTTTCTATTTTAATACTGTATTCATTTCTGAGTTTTTATTGTCACTATGTATAGTTGTACAGCTTGTATGCACGTGTATTAAACATTAAAAAGGAGATTAACCTGATAGTTATGGATTATAGGATGACTTCAAAGCTTTAAATTAATATTATTTATTTAAATATTTGTGTGTTTCTAAACTTATATACTGCCAAGAACAGTTGGTCAAAATAAACCTTTTCATGGTGATCTATAACCTTGTTTCGCTCTTGCTGAGCCTTACCAATGGTAGCAAACATCAGCACATTAAGTGTAAGCTGTCAGAAGCCCCAGTCAGTTGGGGTTTGGACTACAAGTGTCTGTGGTGGATTGTCCTTAGCTAATGGCCAGTTGCACACCATACTGCTCTTGTACTCCCCTTTCTTAATACAACGGGGACAAAATCAGGTAGAAAAGCTTCTGGGTCAAGGTAAAGACCTGGAGTTTGCTTACAAGTTGCTGTCCAGTGCAACTTGACTTGGGGAAAATTTATATATTGTCAATTAAAAGAGAGTGGGATGGTGACAAAGACAAAAAGCTAAAACACCTTCCCCCCACAACCTTTCCCTGGGTTCAACTTCAAGCCTTCTTTCCTGACTCTTCTGCCTCCTCTCCCTACCCTCCCACTCACTGGGTCGGGTGAGTCCAGAACCATTCCTCTCTGCAGCTCCTCACACTTTTCCCTTGCTCCCGTATGGGGTTCCTCCCATGCGTTGCAGTTCCTTCAGGGAATATCAGCCTGCTCCACTGTGGTCTTCTCAGCACGCTGCATTGTGGACGTCTGCTCCACTGTGTGTTCTCTCCATGGACCACAGGGAAAATACCTGCTCCGCTGTGATCTCTCCCATGGAAATATCTGCTCCAGACATGGAGAGGCAGTAGAGGGTATTGAGCGCAAAAAAAATACCTGAAAATCTACCTGGATGTGCTCCGTTCTTAGGAGCAACAGTTGCTGTTGATACTTCAGAAGTATCTGGATTTAACTGATAAAATTGAAAAATTGTTTCTTTATAGCTGTTTTTTTCCTTTGTGTTTAGAGAATTGAACTGGATACTTATACTTTTTGAACAGTGGCATGCCACATTTTTTGGATGTTTTAAAATAACAGAAAATATATTTTATGTGACTGTCTTCATTAGAAATAATCTAAGTGTTTTTGAAGAGTTTGTATTCAGCCTTTCTCAGGAAAATACTTATCTTTCCCTTTTACAGACAATAGCAAGACAATTGGCAGAAATTTTGTTACGAGGCATGTGTGAACAGAGTTATTGGAATCCACTGGAGGATCCTCCTCACCAGTCACCCCTAGATGATCCGCTTCGAAAAGGTTCAAATACTAAGAATTACGCGCTCAGTAGAAGACCACGGGTATACACTGGAGAAAAGTATGACTGAGTTTATACCTCTCTTGTTTCTATAATTGCAGTTGTTATCAAGTGCACTGGGTAATTTAGTTTATATTTTTGAAAATGCAGAAGGAGTTGGGCAATGTGAATGTTTTCCATGTCGTGTGTGTGTAGATATATATATATATTCCCTGAAGAGAAATAGGGAAGCAACGTGCTTCTCCAAAGTAGAAGTTTGCACTCTATGCATGAGATCTTTTGTTCTTGATTCTCAAAATATTTTTGCTTGATTGGTTGGTTTTGGGGGTGTTCGGTAGAGTCTGTATCTCTTATTATACCTGGGATACAAAAGAAAATACGTTCCACATTCTCAACTCATCCTTATGTAGAAGCATGTCTCATGGCAAAAGTTGGGCTTTGTTCACTGTCATTTTCTTGGTTTTGGGACGTGCAGGTCAGGAGTTACACAATTTCAACAGAGCTTGTAATAAAGTACTTGTCTTTTATCATGTCAGAGTGATTAATACCAGATCAGATAAAACATGTCTAGCCAAGTATCTCCTCTCCAGTAGTGATTGAAAGTACCTCAGACAATGAATAGAAGGGCAGACATGTAGGAAACTTCTTCCTAGGTGTTCATCTGACCAACAACTCTGAGTCTGAGATGTACTGGTTTTTTTCTAAATATACTTCCTGATATATTAAGTAACTGCATAGAACAGAATCATAGTGTTGCCTTGGTTGGAAGGGACCTTTCAGATCATTGAGTCCAACCATCAACCCAACACTGACAAAACCCGTCACTAAACCATGTCACTAAGCACTATGTCTAGCCCTCTTCTAAATACCTGCAGGGATGGTAACTCAACCACTTCCCTGGGCAGCCTATTCCAAGGCTTAATAACCCTTTCAGTGTAAAATATTTTCCTAATATCCAATCTGAGCTTCCCCTGGTGCAACTTGAGGCCATTTCATCATTCTTCTGGGGATGGTGGCTGTGGTTTGCTGACGCCATTTATGGTTTTATAGGTCTTTCTGTTACTGCCTCATCAGTTTTCTTTATCCTCAGTTGAACACCTGTTAAACTTTTGGTTTGCATTTGGTTGGTAGCCATTTCATGTTTCTAGTTGCCTCTCTTGCTCTCTGCCCAGTTACCTTGGAATTACTTTATTCCTATGCCTGCATCTGTCAGGAGACACAGAAAATGTCTGAGTTCACTCAACTAAACTAAACCTTTTGCATACAGAAGTCAAAAAAATTTCCCAGCAATTTCTGCATGAAAAGGATCTTTATTTAGACAAACATCAACTTGTTTACCAAAGTATGTTCGAAGTTGTAGGAGAAAATAGTGTTTGGTTTTGTTTTGAGAAGTGACTTTTCAGTAGTTCTCTTTGGGGCAACTTCCTGGTTTTATTCTGAGCAAGTGATTTTTCCAGCAACTATTTCTAATCATTCTTCTGCTTTCTGGGAACCACTGCTTGTTGGTCAGGTTAAATCTACCTCCAGGTTGCTAAATTCTAGATTGAAGACTGGATAGGTAAATGGAGAGTGCTCTGATGCTTCCCCTTCACTTCTTATTCTCTGTCCTGTGTGGTTTACTCACGAGTAACTGTGTTTTGAAATTGCTTGGTTCTGTAAAAATAAAAATGTCTTCTAAGATTTAGAATGCTCTTCAAAATCTGGTGAGCATATTGCATTGAAACTGCATTAAAAAATAAAATAAAAATCCAACCACAGAACAACTGCCCTGGGGTCTTAGCTGCTGTACTATGTTTGCAGTAAACTGTAAAAACTGTAAAATGTTTGCAGTGTGAGTTGCAAACTGACTGGAGTTCAGATGTGGTCTAGTTTCCATGTTCTTTCAGACATTTAATTACTGCTTAAATTTCTAGTGCATTTAAAAAGACGCAAAAGATGTTTGAATCTCAGACAAGTTTTGTTCCCTGTTTGTGATTTATTGTAGTTTAAGCATCCTTGGGCACTGTAGGAATTGCTTATTAACAACAAGAGATTATTTTCTGTATTTAAAGAGTTATTGGTCTGAAATAACAGGAAATAAACAGTACTTGTGCTAATTCAGAAACAGTTTAAAGAAAGAAATGTGAAGTCACTGGTTGAGTGTGTGGGTGAGAAAGAGAATTAATTAATTCCTACCAGTCACGTGCCCAATGCAGACTACTGTTATCCTTCCACCAGCACAGAAAAGTGTTCAGAAAGCATCCAGTGTTAAGAGAAAACAGTAAAGTTTGCAAACTAATCCTGTGCAAACCCTCACTATTAAGTCATAAGGAAGGTTGCATCATTAAAACAAAATATTTTAACTGCTTGAAAGTAGCAGTGGTTATGGCAAGCAGGCAGAGATTACCATGGCTCTGTTTAAAAATATTCACAGCTAGTGAATGCATCAAGAAAAGAATTCTCGAGCATATCTGACGAAAGGCAATTAGAAGTATCCACATACTGCCTAAAATACAAAAATTATCATGTTCTTGTGAGAGAGTTTCTTGTTGCCAACCTTTGAATCAGTGATGTAGATTCATCTGATATAGATGAGATGTCAAGGGCTAGTTAAACTATGGGCACAGTTTTTAAACTGTCATTATATGCAGTTTTTGGGATATTTGAATGTGTTCAACCCTGAGAGCTGTGAGGGTATTGTTCTCTTACTGTGTTTGACCAACTGTTCTGAAATGCAAATTTAGAGCATGGTCAAGAAATGCATTTTTACCAATTGTTTTTCTGTGCAAGTTACTCTCTGTTCTCTTTGTTGTCTGGAAATTTTTTACGGTACTCTTACTGTATTTGTGTAAGCTACTCCTAAAAGTAATGTGTCCTGCTTAAATAATTAAATTCTCCTTTTAAACAGCATCTTTTGTCCTCAAGAAAATACAGAAGAAGCCTTACTGTTGCTGCTTATTAGTGAATCTATGGTAGGTAAAAAGGAGCAAATGTGTGTGTTCTGTATGTGTGTGTTTTCCTTGGTTTTTGTTTTTTAAATGAAAACAGAATATTTTTTTTTGGTCATGTCTTGCTTTGACTTATGTTCCATTTCCTGTTAGGAAAGTTACTCCTGAAACTTAAGCTTCTGTTCCTCTGAGCCAGCAAGATGAGTAGGAATTTTTCTCCTTCAGAGTGACTGAGCATAGGCTCCTTCTAACCATAGGCAGCTGGATGCAAAGCCAGGTCTTTCTTTCATTTGCCACCACTTACCAGTACAAACCACTGTTACACCAGCTGGGTGCCATTCAGACAGGCTCAAAATGTAAGCTCTTTTTGTTGTACAAACCAAATCAAAGACTACCAGATGAGCATAATAAACACAGCCAAAAAGCATTTTCCATGGTGCATTAAACCTGAGGTGTCACTCAGCCTTTGCTACTGGTTTTTTTTTTTTTAATGTCCTCATTCTCTCAATAGGTGATTGCTTTAAATGGCCTACTTGTGTGTTCTTTCAGCCTTTCATATTTTCCTCTAGTATGATTTAACTAGTCATTTATCAACTGCCACAAAGTGACATTCTCATACCAGATCAGTTTCATGTTCTTAAATGACAGAAATGAAAAGCTGAGGCTGGAATTTTTGCTGGTTTTCTAACTGGAGAGGCGGAACCTCTAGAATCGGAGGCATCATGTAGGAGTCTGTCTCTCTGCACATCAGTGAGACTTATTCTTTTAAGTTCTATAGGTGGTTCAGGTGCTTTCATGCTCTGGCATAATTTCTGTTTTGTTACAGTTAAAGAGGATCAGAACATTTTAGTTCTGATCTGTTCAAACTATTTTTAAGCGGCAAACATTTACATTGTAGTGCCAACTACTTTCCCCATTCCTAGTGATCTGCCTTATTCATGACAGAATCTGTCACCAGAAAACAACTGAGCAAACATCTCCTTGTATCACCTGTTGGTTTTGCTGCAGTATATACTTAGGGCTGAAAGGGGCCTCTGGAAGGTGCCTGAGCAGCTCCTGGAGATACGCAGAATTCTGATGTGAAGAAGTGGAGCTGTCCCAGTTCTGCAGGATCTGACCACTGGTGTGGTGTTTGCATGTGTACTACCTTGCACATCAGCATTAAGAAGACAAAAAAAACAAATTAAAAGTGCTGCCTGGTTAAGTCTTGCTTCAGGTTACTTACATCTTTTCCTTTGTGAATTAGCTCTGCCTAATTATATCAAATGCTTCTCAATGTAGAGCATATACCCTTAGCAAGCTGTCAGTATTTTTTTCCTTTATAAGCAATTTTTGCAGGTTATCTGAGGCAAAAGAGTTTGTTTTGGGGGAGTAGAAAATCTTTCACATGATTGACATACTTTGGCTAAGTCATTTGTTCAATTTAGCTTTGGAGGAGAGAAAGGGGGAAGATTGAGCATAAATCTACAAACTCACCTTTCTGAGAGTTGAGAGCTGTTACTTCAGCTTCAGGGCGTGCTAACTTTCTAGCTGTAGCAGGTATTGTAGTATGTGATTTATGATTTTGAAACCAGTATTTGGGGAAGAACTGAGAACAGTTACAGAAGGTTGAGTTATGACTGGTGTTTTGAGATGATATTGTGTTCTTAAAGTAGTATGATCCCTTCCTTGCATTGTCTGTGAATTAGTAAAAACACAGATAAAGCCCCACTAGAGGAAGGATATTGAGGTGCTGGAGCATGTCCAGAGGAGAGCCACCAAGCTGGTGATGGGTCTAGAGAACAAGTCATATGACAGGAGGCTGAGGGATGTTTATTTTGGAGAAGAGGAGGCTGAGGGGGGACCTCATTGCCCTCTACAATTCCCTGACAGGAGGTTGTAGAGAGGTGGGTGTTGGCCTCTTCTCCCAAGTGAATAATGACAAGACCAGAGGAAATGGTCTAAAGTTGTGGCAGGGGAAGTTTAGGTTATACATTAGGAAGAATGACTTTACTGAGAGAGTGGTCAGGCACTTTTTTTTTTTTTTTTTGGTGGTTGGACTCGATCTCAGAGGTCCCTTTCAATGATGATGATTCTGTGATTCTTTATACCCGCCCTTCAGGTATTTGTACACATTGATAAGGTTCTCCACCAAGCATTCTATTCTCCAGGCTGAAAAGTCCCAGCTGTCTTAGCCTTTCCTTGTAGAAAAGGTACTCCAGCCCCTTTTTCATTCAATTGGATATTTGTTGGACTGTCTCTAGAAGCTCCATATCTCTCTTGTACTGGGGAGCCCAGAAATGGTCTCAGTACTGCAGGTGTGGCCTCACCAATGCTGAATGGAGGGGAAGGATCACCTCCCTCAACCTTCTGGCAACACCCCTCGATACCACCAGGCTTCTTTGCAGCAAGGGCAATCTCTGGGATGCACCACTAGTTATTGGCCTCCAACTAGTCTTCGTTTGACTGGTAACTACCTCCTGGGCTCAGCCTTGTGGGCTATTCTCAGCCCATTGTAAAATGGCTCAGCGCATCCGTTCTTCCACTGTGGTTCAACTAAGTTATAGTTGTCTCATTTGCCTTAGGCTTAAAGAATGTATAGGGTAAGTGTGGCTAGCTGAGGCAATTAGTTTAACTAATTATTACTTTATTGTATCTGAGACCCTGGCAGTGCTGAAACACTGAGCTCTTAAGTTTGCACATGCATTCTGTTTTATAATTACTCGGAAGATTATTGTTCAAATATATGATATCTTTAATACCTACAAGCCATCCTCTGCTAGAATACTGCTTTGTCAGCCATTTTTTTCACCAGAAGCACTAAGTCATGGCTTGTTCTCTACTTCCAAAGAATTGAGTCAAACAGTGATTAAATGTGGAGTTAAAAAGGAAGAAGTTAGTCTTAGTCTTAGAAGATAGACTTAGTCTTGAAGCTGACTAAATATTTATGTAGTGTAGAAAGGGAAAGCCAAAGACTTCTTGATCAAAAGAAAGCAAAATGTCTGGTTTGAGGGGTGTGGGGGTGTGTTTTGAAACCAAGCTGTGGATTATTCCATTAATAATTCCTGAATGTCTGTGCATTTTACGTTACATGTTTTTGAAAATTTCTTTCCATATTAGGTTATTCTGATTTTGAAGATGTGTTGAGTATGTTCAGAGCTTAAAATGTTATCTTGTTAAAGCAGAGAAACAGCTTGTTACCCCTTAATCTGTGTCATTCCTCGCCTCCAAAAAAGGGGGAAATAAGATGCCCATTAAAATTTAGTGTATTTAAATAAATTTATTAGGGGGCCATGCCCTGTGTAATTAAAAAAATAAAAGGAAATAGGGAGGAGGAAAGAGAAGGATCTTTAACTTCAGATTTCACATTGCTAGATATACAGCACTTGTACTGATGAGAATATTAAACATTAAGAAATCTAGAAATAGGTATCAAGATATGGTATTTTCAGAGGCTTGATGGTATATTGGGGTAAGTACTGGGTAGTTCAGTATAGTCTTAGCTACCGGGAGATCTGAATTTAATCCTTTGAACTTTAACAAGATTTCTCTGTGAACATGTTCAAGGCATTTAATCCAGTTCTAGCACAGCTTTCTCCATTCTCGAAAGTAAAAGTTTAGTTAAGGAATTAGGTTTGCAATGTGCCTTGCCAAACAGGATTGAAAGTACAAAGCCTTCCTGCAAACACAGCCTGATTCCAGCCCTCTGCTCACAACTGGGGACAGTTTTCTCATCAGTAACTCCTGAAGGTGATTGTGTGGCCATCCAGGGCAGGGGACTGCTCACAAATGAGAGGAGAATGTCATAAGGTTAGGAAGAGAAAAGAAATTGATGACTTTATTTTACAAAAGCTTGAATAAAGGATTTGAAGGTCCTTCTAGTATGTTTTCCTAGCATACAAAACGAAAATTAATTTTTGAAAGATGAATATACATTATATTAAAAAAACCCTTTATTTGGTTTATGAGAAATTTTCAGTAATTTTAATGTATGTAGTCAGAATCAAGTAATTAAAAATAGATCCATATGGAAACATAAATCTTACCACTAATGTATACAATTGGTGATTTTTGCTATCTATAAATAAGCAGCAGATGCTATCTCTCTGTGTCTCCTGTATCAACAGCCGACTGTCAATCTGAATAGAACAGTAGATACTCGAGCAAAAGTAGATGTTGGATTACAGTGACTGACTCTGCTTCTCTTTTTGGTGGTATGTTTCAGGCCAACCGTGATGCTGTGCTGAGCAGAATACCTGAACACAAAAATGATCGCATCATCAGTTTGCAAAGTGCATCTGTAGTCTACGATTTACTTACTATAGCCTTGGGGAGAAGAGGCCAATATGAAATGCTCTCAGAGGTTTGTTGATAATAGTTGAATATTCAACTGTACCTTTGTTGCATATTTCTGTTAATTATGTTAATAGTGCTAGTACTTAAAGGCAAGACAAATATAGGACACTGTCATTCTGATTACTGTATAAATACAGTAGGTAGTGTCCACCCCAAAAAGTTCACTGTCTAAATGTGTACAAGTGACTTCAGGTCACTAGATGACTACTATGTTGGAATTCAAGCCTTTTAGAATAATCTACAATTGTGTCCTGTGTCCCTATTATTAGAAAATTAAAAAACCCTAAAGTATCAACTTCTCCACCTTCTTTATGAAAATATATCCTGTGTTGGCTTTCTTAATAGACATTTATTAATACACATACAATCTGATTATGTATAATAATAATGAATTTCCTTTTGGCATTCAGTTATTAAGCTGAAAATCTCAGCAGAATATTGAGTGTGAAGTTACAGTTTTAAAAATAAAAATAATACTGTCAGGTCAACCTTCCCCCACCCACCCTTTGAATTTTTGCCGTTGCTTATCAAGTATTCATAATTTAAGAAGAGTATGTGTGCAATTATCCCTTTTGCTTAAGACTTACCTCTTGCCTTTTGCAGTTGGGACCTTGAGTAAGCTGATATTTATCATTCCTTTTTTCAGACTAAATAGGACAGTACCAACAGGGATATTTAAACAAACATAATAAATGGGAAATCGGGTTTCTGTTTAATTCTTTTTATTCCATATAGAATCTGGCAGCGGTTTTCACATAACTTATTTGACTGATTTAAATTTTTATTTACATGTATTTTAGGTATGAGTCTACAGGAAAACTTTTATACTGGTATATCTTCTTAATAATTGAAGAATGTACTCTTAAATAACAATTTTCCCCCCAAAATTAGTGTCTAGAAAGAGCCATGAAGTTTGCGTTTGAAGAGTTCCATCTCTGGTATCAATTTGCATTGTCCTTGATGGCAGCAGGAAAAGTAAGTCTTAATTTTTTTTATGTAATTATTCTATTAATGGCTTTCGATAACAATATTTTGCAGTTCCATAATTTTAATCTGTAGTGTTTTTACAATAATTCTAATCCTTAAATCAGCCAAGTACCCTGTACTCCTGAAATTATGCCTAGTGCTGTACAAAGAATGTTTCTAACTCAGGAAGACTGAAAGGTGATGATAAGAACTATTTGCCAACGAGCTTAAGTCAAGCTAATTGAATGGAAGTATTGAATTATACCAGATCATATTATCCAGTAACAACTTGTTTAAGTGCTGTTTTGATAAACGAATTTTATTCTTAGTACAAATTAACACTGATTCATGATGCTCTTCTCTTTTTTGGGGAGGGGAATTTCTGACTGTGTCTTTTTTAACTTTGCTGTCTTTGAGTCTGTGTACTCTGTGCAATTAAAGTGAGATGGATATATATTTTTTTTTAATTCTGTATAACCTAGGAACTTACAGAATCAGATGCAATCTTCTATTTTCACTACTTTTTGCTTTTCTGTGTTAAAATGTTACAGAAAACAAATCATATTTATTATGTAAATAATACTAATTTTCTAAAAATCATTCTTGATGGGGGTAACTTGCTTATCTTCAGTATGGGGAAAAGGAATGATTTGTATTTGCTTTCGAAAATATTTTTAGAGGCACATTGGTTCTGATGAGGCTTGATTCTGCTTCCCATTCTCTGATTACTTTGAGTTATCATCTGTGATTGTATGGAGGCAAGTGAATTAAAAAAGAGGAGCGGTGCCAGTCTGTTACAAAATCTTACATCAGAGCTTTTCATAAGTGCTGTTGTAACTCCCAAAGACCACTAAAACCCTGCTGCTTCTTAAGACTGTCCTATTCCTGCTCTTACATTTCCCTGGCTCAAATGTTGTGAGCTTCCTGGACTGGAAAAGTTTTTAGTGCATCTCAAAACTGTTCTCTGAATCATTCAACATCAGAATTGCATCCTGTGCAAATGTGTCACTGGGGACACTTATGATGACTTATGACACTAATGATAGTTCATAGGGGTTAAATAACCACGGCCCTGCCTAAAGTCCTGTGTTTCACTTGTGTGAGGAGTTGTGACAAACTGTCAACAAAATGTTTGGTAATGTCTCCTTCACATGAGGAAAAATGATGGAAATAGGAATCTTCTGTCTGTGAACCATATTTACGCTTTTAGTAATTTCAATGGGAAATGTTTTTAACAGTCTGCCCGAGCTGTTAAAGTGTTGAAGGAATGTATACGTTTGAAACCAGATGATGCAACTATTCCGCTCCTTGCCGCAAAGCTCTGTATGGGGTCTCTCCACTGGGTAAGCTTGGCCACTCCTTGTCTTTTCAGCAAGAACCGTGCTAAAGTGCAACAAAATCTCAGTTTAGAGATGTAGCATATGTTTTTGAACTGTGACTACTTCGTCATCTCTAAAAATACAGCACAGAGATGCATATGTGCACATGTATGTACATTTCTGTCTGAATGACTATGTTCATCAAGGTAACATATCTTGCTGATGATCTAAGATATAGCTAAAATTTTATTAGAAACTCATGCGGAGATTAAATACGCAATTTAGACTTTTCTTTCCTCTGTGCATGAGGAAAATAACTTTGTCTGGAATGAGACATCTCTTATATTTAAGAAATTCTTCTGATGATACCATGTTTGCAGGCAGCTGGGGTTTATGAATTCCTAGTAGGGATACTGTCTATCTAAAAAGTGTTACTTCAATTGCATTTTAGATATGCCAATTTTAAAGTTGT
>BJBW01000905.1:179542-200298 GCA_004320125.1 Scolopax mira
TTTTTTACTTTCTAGATGATTAAATAGTGTGCTAGCATGGGTGTGCAGGTAAACCTTGATCTTTTATGTGCTTCTTTATCTATGAGTTTGCATACATTGAGAAAAACTGTATGTGATGCAGAATTCTGCATGGCTATACTTCCCCTCCCCCCTGGGTTGGAGCCATAGTCCTTGTAATTCATTTTCCTAAATAAATGGTTCATGGGGCAAGAACTGTATTTAAGAAATGCAAAAATGGTAGATCGTAGAATCATTGAATGGTTTGGGTTGGAAGGGACCTTTGAAGGTCATCTAGTCCAACCCCCTTGCAATGGGCAGGAACATCTTCAACTAGATCAGGTTGCTCAGAGCCTTATCCGACGTGGCCTTGAATGTTTCCAGGGATGGGGCAGCTACCACTGCTCTGGGAAACCTGGCCCAGTGTTTCTCCACCCTCATAATAAAAAAAAATTCTTCCCTATATCTAGTCTAAATCTTCCCTCTTTTAGTTTAAGGCCATTACCCCTTGTCCTATTGCAACAGGCCCTGCTAAAAAGTTTGTTTCTGTCTTTGTTATAAGCCCCCTTTAAGTAATTGAAGGCCTCAATAAGGCCTCCTTGGAGTCAAGTCTTCTCCAGGCTGAGCAACCCCAACTGTCTCAAAGGAAGAGATGTTCCATTTCTCTGACCATTTTTGTGGCCCTCCTCTGGACATGCTCTAACAGGTCCATGTCTTTCCTGTGGCGAGAGCTCCAGAGCTGGACACAATACTTCTGGTGGGGTCTCACCAGAGTGGAGTTGAGGGGGAGCATGACCTCCCTCGCCCTGCTGGCCATGCTTCTTTTGATGCAGCCCAGGATACAGTTGGTTTTCTGGGCCATGAGTGCCCATTGTTGGTTCATGTCCAGCTTTTCATCCACCAGTACTCCCAAGTCTTTCTTGGCAGGACTGCTCTCCATCCCTTCATCCCGCAGCCTGGACTGATAACCACAATTGTCCCAACCCGAGTGCAGGATCCTGCATTTGGCCTTGTTGAAACTCACAAGGTTCACACAGGCCCACATCTTGTGGACATCATGTCCAGGTCCATTGGGATGGCATTCTGTCCCTCAGGTGTATCTACCACACCACTCAGCTTGGTGTCATCTGCAAACTTGCTGAAGGTGCACTCAATCTACTGTCTGTGGCATTGATGAAGATCTTGAAGACTCCTGGTCCCAATACAGACCCCTCAAGGAGACCACTTGTCACCAATCACCATTTGGACATTGAGTCATTTAGATAGAAGGATGATGTAGGGGACAATGTTGAAGGCCTTATGGAACTCCAGATAGATGACATCTGTACCTCTTCCCTTGTCCACTGATGGAGTCATTCCATCAGAAGGCAACTAGATTGATGAGGCAAGACTTGCCCTTGGTGAAGCCATGCTTTACTGGATGGCATATATGGACCAGAAATGTCTTTTGTATTAAAATAAAAAAGAAGAAAACTAGTTTTAGACTAGTTTTAGACTTATGTGGTTTTTTTATCTTATTTTCAGTTGGAAGAAGCTGAAAGATTTGCCAAAACAGTTGTTGATCTTGGGGACAAAACGTCAGAGTTCAAAGCAAAAGGCTACTTGGCACTGGGGCTGACTTACAGTCTGCAGGCTACTGATGGTAAGATAAGAATATGCATTCACATTTGGGGATTCCCATGTTGCCTAAAAAAGGATACCTAGCAGAATGCTAGACTTAAAGCTTCTATGTGCAACCATGTTTTTCAATAAATGTATTAGAACTTCTTCAATGAGCATGTGGAATGAAATCTCTTGATCTTGCCTATCACTCATTAAATATATCCTTTTTAGCATCTTTGCGAGGGATGCAAGAGGTCTTGCAGAGAAAGGCTCTTCTTGCATTTCAGAGGTGAGTGGGTGTTAATCTTTTCATTCTGCTATATGTAGTGAAAAGCTTTTGTTATGCATTGAAAAGAGGAACTTCTAAAAGATTGTGTAATGAGGATTTCACTTCTGGGAGTCTCCCTTCATGAGTATGGAATGTATTTCTTTAGCACTTACTTAGGAGTATTCTGTTTTGATCTAGAATGGAAAATTGTATCATGCAAGGTATCTAGTCATGGTTCAATGTGATAGTGTTTCTGGAAGAGTTGGTCACTGATCAGATTCTATAGGAGGCTTTTACAATTATCTCTGTAGAGGCAGAGCAATAATTGAGTCCCTGCTGCTGTGGATGAGGGGCAACAGGCAGGTAGTAAATTAGTAAGCTTAGGGAAAATTAAACATTCTATCTTGAGTTTTAACAGCAAAGGCAGTGACAAGGCAAATGCCCCATCTTCTAATTGTCCTTCACAGAAGTGACACTGTCGGGGGTGACAAGAGTTCTTTCTCAAGGTTTGACACTCCAACTGAAATGACAATGAACAGGTGAATGAGAACATCTCTAGCCTAATTATAGAAGAAACAAATACTGATGGTAAAGCTGGTGGAAGTGCTGTGGCATCTAAAGATGTCTCTTTTTATGTTTATATACCCTTGAAAACCCTATTTCAGTGAGATGGGACTCAATGCTTCACAGAAACAGATTTGTGCATTAATGTGAATACAAAGTCTTGGATTTTTGTTGCTGGTTTTGTATCTGAGGGGACAGGGCTGAAAAAGTGTTTTGCAGGTAACTTTAGAGTGAGGTTGTTATGTATTGGTTTTTCTTTTTTCTGTCTTACCTTAACTATGCCTCTGTATGTAAATAAGTTTTAACATATCTTTGCTCTTCCTGTTCCTTAATGGTTTTAACAGCGTTTATTAGTTCACCATTCTTCTCCATGTTGAAACTGAATTTTCTACCTCCATGTTTGTATCCCAGATCCTCACCCATCCCTCTTACCACTGACTTTAATCATCACTGTTTCAAAAATATCAAAAACAATTCAAAAATTTCTCACCATTTCTACCCGTTCACGGATTTTGAGTTTCTAACACTGAGTTGCTTTCTTCTGCTGATTCTTTGAAACAGCAAGGGGTGACACAAACCGTAGCCTGAAGTAGTGCATTCTACTTCAGCACCTGTTGACTCTTCCCTCCAGTACCAATTCCCAAAGTCCTGAGCTGTTCTCTGCTATTGATCTGTCTGGAAAATAGCTCTTTTCTAAGGGCTGAGGTTGTCCACCATTTTGACCGCCCATAAGTATGAGGGTGCTTTTATAGGTAACATAAAACATTACCACAGTAAGCATTATTAGGTTGCTACAGAAAAAGAACAAGTGGCTTGAGTTAAAAGAGAAGAAGCAATACACAGTAGATTAGAACTATTTTTCAAACTATTCAGCTTGTCATCACTGCAAGATTAATCTTTCACATTCTATTCAAATATTGTTTCTTGGTTGTGTGTTTAGTTTTGAAGACTCCTCAGCAGCAAATAGTGCTGAAATCAGAGACCACATCTACCATCTCCACTGCGAACCATTACAGATGTCCTTTAGCTTCATACGTTGAGTGGAACTTCAGTTTCATAGTGATGTGGAGCTGTGAAATCTTTGTGCTAACTAGCAGAATATACAATTATCTACAGAAAGTCTTGGGAACATGAGGATTAATTGCATCTGTGTTCTATGCATCTTTCTGATGCTTTAGGGTTTTCTTTGTTCTTTTCTTTTTTTTCCTCCCAAGTTGATACAGCCTCCTAGAAAAAATGTTTTCTATTTTTAAGTGCATGTTCCAGGGTATTAATGTTAAGTTACATTCTGGCCTTTCTTCTGGCCTTGCTCAAAATGAACTTGTACATAAGCTTTTAATTAAAGTCTCTTCTTTTAACTATAGTATCTTTTGGAGGTTTTAGTAACGTGCAGGTTATATGTTTTGAGAATTCTAGTGAAATACTAATACTGCTGTTAGTGATATTGCTGGTATGAATCTTTTGGGTTCCACACAGAATCTTGAGTAGAATGGTTTGTCCCTCTCAGCAATCCCCATAGCTACCTTCTAAGTAGATACCTTCTAACTGATAAATCAGCTGTGCTGGAAATACACTTCAATGTGGTTGATAATGTTGCTGGTTCCTTGTGTTGATAACATTCATACAGGATATTACCCCAAAAACACAGGGAATGTTGTTCTCAGCGTACCAGTCATGCCCATTTTCTCTTCCTACATCTTAAAAATAAATGTTTTCCAGGAAGTGGAAGTTGGAATTCTCCATTCATCTCCTACACAATTTACAAAGTGAGCAGCTGTACTGGGCTCAGTATTTTGATGTGCCAAGTTTTTTTCGGTTTGGATTTTTTGCGTGTGTTTTTAATCACTTATATGGAGGACCAATTCCTGAAGAAATAGAGGTCCTGAAGAAATCCAGTTATGTTTTGGACCCTTGCCTATGCCAGATTTCAAGGCTACCAGTTTGTGAGTTTGTGACAGTGGCCCTTTGAGAAAATGTTTGTTGCCATATTAACACACTGCTGAGGGGGAGTTTGTTTCACTAACTTTTTTTTTTTTTTTACTTGGAAGAATTTCAGTGCTTTTCCTGGGGCTGGTGTGAACTGAAGTTTCACAGAATTCACCAAATGGTTTATAGATAGTAACAGCTTTATTCTTTCACTAGCTGAAGCTCGGATGTTAAAATCTCTTGTTCTCACTTCGTCTGGCTTAATTTGTGAACTTAGATTTTTAAAAACGACTGGTCCTGGACCCTGCTAAGCTTTGATTTGACTCTAGGTAAATTTGCCTTTATTTAGCAGTGAAGTTAACAAAGTATGAAACTGTTCCTTTAATAACTTCAGCTGCTTCGATACGTGTTGGGTGTAGTTGCTAAACTGATAGAGCTGTCTCTTTGGACTGGGGAAGAGAGAAATGCAAAACTCGGAAGCAGAAGTTTCCCCTTATGGTTATAATGGCTTAAAGGTCAATTTTGTTCCTCCATGTCAATGGAGACGACTTATTATATATTCCAAGGATTATTATTACACATTCTATCTCTAAATGAACTACTGCTGTTGGGAAGCTCAGCATTTTTGTGGACAGAAGTTATAAAGACTGGCATAAACTTCATCATCTGAACTTCAAACACGGGTTTGTAATGAGTCAGATTTTATGCTGATTTTTATAATAATGCCACAATAAAGAAACTGTCCATCCATTTCTACACAGCAATGTGCTCTGCTAACTTAATCATAGAACAGTTTGGGTTGGAAGGGACCTTAAAGATCATTGAGTTCCAATCCCCCTGCTCTGAGCAAGAACACCTCCCACCAGTCCAGCTTGCTCAAAGCCCCATCCAGCCTGGTCTTGAACCCCTCCAGTGATGGGGCATCCACAGATTCTCTGGGCATCCTGGCCAGTGTCTCACCACCCTCATACTCTCAAAGCAAGACGTAACTGGCTTTCTAAGAGTGAACAATACTCTGATCTACTTTCTGTAGATCTGCTGTTACTCTTCTTCTTTGAGTTCTGTGCTTCAGAACCATCCTGGTCAGGGTCTGTGTGATTGTGTGGGTACTTCTCGTGCAGGTGAGGTAATTCTTCTCTTTGAAGGCATGTTGGTTTGGGGAATTTTGGGGTGTTTTTTTTTCTCTTTCTGTAAGAAAACTGCTTAATGAATTTGTCTTACAGCTGTTCTTAGATAATTACATCCAGTGCTTGTTTAGAAATATGTTTTAATTGCAGAATTGTTTTGTAGTGCTCATTTTTAAGATTTATACTGAAATTGCATAATTAATTTCTATTTAAAAGTACATCTTAATGGCCCAAAGTGCCTTCTTTAAATCAAGGATGATTGAGAAGTGTGAGAAAAGTCACTGGAATGAACACCACTTATGTCAAAATATCAGCATAGATGTAGTGATCTGAATATGGATACATGAATATATATGAGTTCATGTGTATGTCTAACCTGTATTAACAGGGGGAAAAATTCACTGGGTTTTTTTCTGTTGTTGTTTCTTTGTTTTTAAGGGCTCACAGTTTGTCTCCAACAGATCATCTGGCAGCATTTTACTTGGCCCTGCAGCTTGCCATATCCAGACAGGTTAGTTGTGTTTTAAAAATGCAGCCTCACACTGTCACACGAAGATTAGAGTTTGTGTCTGTGCTTAAATCTTGAATATCTGCTAAGATCTGTGCCTTTTCTGAATACTTGTAGGAGGTTTGGTTATTGTGATCAAAATTACAAAAATGTGTTTAAGAAAATTGGAAAATATTTCAAAGCAATAAAGACTTGAGAGCTCAGTTGAACCTGTATAGCTGTTATGTTTAAGGGATTTAGGATTATATAATATATCACATGAAATTGGGTAACGTGGAGCTGCTTTGTATATGTCATGGTAAGCCTCTTCCTGTGTCATGTTTATTTTAGGAAGTAGTTTTGAGCACAGTGGTTTACATGCTCTGGGTGACTACTTTTCATTGTTAATGAGTAGCAGAGACATTGGACTCTCATGTTAGAGGAGAATGGATTGTCACTTTAATAGCACAACTATTTTTCAGTAACAGGCTATGGCTCTGCACATCTGCATCTCAGACTTCTCATGTTGCTTAATTAAATTTCCTGTTTTTAACATTTAGTGTACTTATTTTGAGCAAAAGCACGTGCAGCTGACGGGATCATGAAATTCCATGTGAAGGGAAGTTACTGCTGCAGTCCAGCTGTGCATTTCAGTTAATGTGTTACATTTAAAATGTTTTCAAAATCATCTAGAAATACGACCAAGACTTGAAAAAGAACAGTAGGTGAATATTTTAAAGGGCTGAAGGGAAGTGTTTTATTAAAACATGTATTTTAATTTACAGGGTTAATATATTACTTAATTTTTACTGTTCACTGTAGACCATCAGGTCAGTTTTAGCCTCCTGAGTAGTGTCTTAAGGAGTCAATAGAATTCTATATGGTATCCAGGGGAATGTTTTGAAAATTTCATTTATGTGTAATCAAGTAATAGGCAATACATCTAATACTGGTGCTTTTTTCTACCTTTTCTTTTCTTTTCTAAATCAGATACCAGAAGCTTTGGGTTATGTTCGCCAGGCTCTGCAACTACAAGGAGATGATGCCAACTCTCTTCATCTCCTTGCACTCTTGCTATCAGCCCAGAAACACTACCATGATGCTTTGAATATCATCGATATGGCCTTGAGTGAATATCCAGAAAATTTTATGTGAGTGAATGTCTCGTTTACTTTCTACACTTTCTCTCATTTATTTTTCATAGATTCTCATCTCATTCATTTTGAGAGGGGATGGACTTGAAGATTTGTCTGGGTTTTTTTTCCAACAGTCTTCCTCCATGCCCATTTAATGCAAGTCTGCTTTTTATTAAAGCCTTGTTAAACAGGGATTGAGGTTTGGGAAAGGAAGCTGGAGCTGGGAAGTTAATCTTACTTTGCTTTCCTTTTTTTTTCTACAGACTCTTTGATTAGATAATTTCTCCGTGTTGCATGCTTTAGAGTATTTTTGTCTTCTGTTTTTATGCAATATTCTAAGAAGGATAACCGGGACTTTATTAGCTATAGGATAGGTTTATCCCATCCCACAGATAACTCTGTGCATATTGCATGGAATCTATTCTGTAGATAACAGAGAATCTTCTCTTTTGCCTGTATCATAACCAGTCATCTGAAATTGGCTGATGGATAACTAAACAAGTGAACAGGGATGAAGCATGTTTTGTAGATGTTCTCTTGTTGTTTAAGAAAGAAATCATTCTTTGTGTTTATTCTTCTTGTTAAGTATATCTTAAAATACAGTTGGACTTTGTACTTTTGTAGGGTTGTGACTTTTTAAATTTATTTTCTTATGAAAGTCCAATGAAATGCTTTACAGCAAAATATCTCAGGTTCAGCTTCCATTAACTTTCAGTGCTTTGCCAACAGTCATTATGATTGTAATCCATAGTGTTAAAAATATCCTAAATGTTTGTTTGGATGATTTTTTTGAAATATCAATTTTAACTTTTAAATATCTGTCCTGTATCATAAATTGTTGCTATACTAACATACCAGAAAAATATGATTTCTTTAAGAATTGTTAGTTTGAAAATAGAGATTATAGTCATTTTCCTTCCTGTTCTTTGACATTTCGTGCCTTCTTTTGGCTGCCTGTATAAGGTACTGTTGCCTTTTCCACATAAATCTGACCAGGACCTCTGTTGATACCACCTCTCCTCAGAATTTTGGTGGCTTGCAGCCAGTTCTGTGCTACTGCTTTTGGGGCCTTTAGCTGTTTCTTATTTCTTTGTTTATCCCCATGTATAAATGGTCTCTGTTCTTATTAGGGGCTTCCACGCACGCTTCACAATTTGAGAACTATCTAGGGGCTCCTCTCCCAAACCTGTCTGTGTGTTCCTCTGCTCTGAGGGGCCTGTCAGTAAGTCATGGTTTGAGAGGCAATTCAAGTATCAGCTACCTAATTTTATACCCTATTATTTTTGAAACCAAATATGTTCAAAGCACCATGATCTGTCATCTTCTGTCTGTTCTTGTTTCATCTTCTGCCACTTAGCGGCAATGTAAATGACAAAAAAGAAGCTGCTCTATCTCTCAGAATAATAATAGTCAAGAAGAAGTATTTGTGAAACTGCAGTTCTCTCTATCATAATGAGAGAACAAAAGATCATTCATCAAAATGTTTAAAATTACTCTTGTGAGCATTTAAAAGGTATTTATGTTTGGTTTTTTTTAAAATATGGTTCATGGCCTTTCTGTACTTGTTTATAACTGCATCTTGTGGTTAAACATTTTGCCTGAGTTACTTTAAAAAGTACTGATCTTTCTATCATATGGGTCATAATAGTGGTTCTGAATTGTTTGTCCTGCTGTATAGTACAAACACCACGGTGATGCAGTGTGCTAAGCTACAGCTTATGGGTACAGATCAGGGAATTTGAGAGGAATATCTTGGCAGCAGGAATCACCATCAGGTGTGGTGACAATTACTGAAGAATTCAGGGTGAAGCAGAGTTATGTGTGTCTCTAGACAGTCTTTTAGAGTCTTTAGTGCTATCAACTTACTTCTGGTTCCCAGAGAAGTCAAGGATATGATTGAGGTTCCTTCCTCCCTGCAATTGATACTGACAGCCAGCCAGACGCATCTGGTCAATAAGATAAATTTGGATTGATTCCTTCAAGTAACTGGGTTATTTTTTCAAGGATTTATCAGCAAAACCTCAAGTTTACATTCTGTTCTTGCTCACTGTACCTGGTGCTCTTGAAATGTGTATGTTCATATATGTAACATATAAACCAGAAATGTGTAGTGTATCTTTGATTCTGTTTTCTTATTCTGCAACTTCTGTAAGCAATACAATCCCATGGTACTCTCTGGCACACTGAGAAGAGATCCTCTTGTGTTCATCTAAGGCTCACTAATTTTTAGATATACTGAAATATTTGATTATTTGCTTATGGTAATTTATGGCTTCTGTAAGCACTTCAAATACCATTATGTTTTATCTTTCAGTTATGCTGCTATCCCAGTAAGTGAAAGTACAGGAGTTTTCTTGATATTCTTTGTATTTCTTTTAGAATCCATGACCTCAGCTCTATGTAAAATGATATTTCAGTGGGTTTGCAGCATAATAAATCTCTGTACTTGGAAAATATTAAAGTAAAATGCAGGGCTTGTAATTTATGTTATTTCTTAGTTCTTTTATTCTTATTCTTACCTGCATACCTCCGTATGCTGTAGTCACGTTGCTGCACTGAGTGCTCTCCTGCCGTGTTCTCAGCTGTGTGTTCTTTTTCTTTTCTTTCAAATTAATATGAATTTTCAGAAGTTTATACTATTACATCCTCTTAAAATGCCAGAGGTTACAGGGAAGTCATAGAATACCCCGTGAGTCATGCTGAGAAGTGGATACTTTCCAGCACACTTATGTGGTAATCAATTAGTAAATATGTTGTCAGTGAGTTCTTCGCATTTGAAAATCTGAGGCATTCCTAGAATTCATATTCAATATTTGAGGCGTGCAGCAAGTATATCTTTGTATCATAAATTCATGTTAATCTTCCTGCACTATAAAGCTAGAAAATTGCTGAACAAACATGGCCAATTGGAAAATGATTTTGCCCCGTGCCCCTCTAGGTCAGTAAGTAGAAGGAAATCCCTTGGAGCCAAAGGATTCTGTCCCATCATTACCTAAAGGAGTGGAATGAATGAGCCAACATCACATTATGCTGATAGCATCAAGGTACAGCTTTTCTTTGAATAGAAAGTTGATTTGTTCTTGCTTTTTTTGTTACATTGGCAGCATCAATATGCAGTCTGCTCTGAGACCTGAAGGGAAATAGCAAAAGCTATTGGTGAAAAATCTAAGAAACCTCTAAATGTGAAATAGCAACATAGTAAGGTTTTCCAGAAATGCAAGATATTTGCTGAATATTTTTTGCACTGTCAGTTCAAACTTTTTGTAAACTTAGAGTGCTAGGTTGTAACCACTCTACTGATAACCAAGTTATCTGTGTTCTTCGGAGCAATACAATCAATCTGCTTTTAAATGCTAGCTAACCTCTGAAGCCTCCTGAAATCTGAGAGTGCTTTGTCCCAGGGACAGAAAGATACCTAGACAAAAAGGTTACTGAACAGATTAAGATAACTGAAAGGATTCTGAATACTCTGCTCTGGTGAGATGGGTGAGAATAAGGTACCAGCACCCAAAAATCTGAATAGTTAATCTCAGTCAGGTCTTACTTCATTTGAATTCATCTAAAGTTACACTGTGTTTTCCCCACCTTTCATTAGACAGCTTGTTCCTGTCGTAGAAATGTGAAGTTCAGTTCCTCTCCAGCTTGGCAAGATTTGAACCTACAGATGATGCAGCTCAGGGTCCTGACCATCAGACTATGTGAGAGACTGGGTGAGATGATCCATTTATCCTCTTGAAACAGAAGCAGGGACACGCTGCCCTGAATGCAAAGAGAGTAGGCAGGAAGGAGCCACAATATATCATAATTTATGGAGTACTTAACTGTGAAGGAGGCTTGAGGTCTTGCTGCTTAGGTTTTCCTTGAATTTCATTTAATTTGATCCAACAATTGCCTGCTCTGAATTTATAAGCAGTCCAGGAGGTGTGTATTCAAGTTGATGGAAGGCAATGGTGGTTGTGTTGCGTGGGTTCATATTGGCCTTATTGGGTGTATATTGTACAATATATATAGTGCAGTTATATGTGGGAGGACCTGAGGACCCTTAATGAAAAATCCTTTCCGTGACTCTTGCCTTGCCTTTTTGTCTGTTTCTTGTGATGAATTTGTATCTTAGTGGTCTTTTGAACAATATGAAGTCTTGAAACAACACTTGTATCTGTTTCTACTTCGTGGCTAGTCAACAGTAGGTTCTCAGTCAAGGGACACAGAGTTAGGTTTCTTAACGGAATACTTGTGATACTGTTTTCCTAATCTTAACTGTTTGCAGTTTCCTCATTTATTTCAGGTGTTGGGGCACCTAAAGAGGAGTATAGTGCCTGAAATTAGTGTAATTAGGCAAAATAAATTATAAATATTAATTGCTAATTTTATGCTGAAAACTGAACTGCGCTGGATAGCAGCTGACAAGCTTTTACAGTAGCAGAAGTAGAGAAGAGCAGATGGGTTATTTGAGGAGTGCAAGTATGTTATTTTAATGTTAAGTACACTCAAAAAGGAAAGACATATGGTAACAGGTTTGAAGACAACCGAAGACTAAGTTCACAGTTTAAACATTTACATTTGTTGAAGTGTGATGGAATTTTTTTTTTCCTTCCAAGAATATTTCACAGAAGCATCAGGCCAATATGTCACTCCTCTGAAAACTATTCAATCTTTTCCTTCTTGACCCTCAAGGGCTCTTTTGTGCTACTGTAGATTTCCCAGAATCACAGGGCTTTTTAACATCCCTCTCAGTTCATTGATTAACAAACTCGTTTCCTTCTGGGAGTTGTTAGTGTGAGCAGGACAGAAGAGTTGGTTGGTACATGCAGTGTCTGATGGTACACAGACTGATATTTTGGGGGACAGGGGTGTATTTATCAATTAAAGGGTATTGACTATGCTGTTCTGTTTTACTGAGGTCAGTTGTAGTTGCACTACAGAGTGTGGTGCTGGTTAAATTTTCACTTTTTTTTTTTTTTTTTCATTGATAAATAGGGCACTGTGAATTATTTGAGGAAAAGGCAGTGATATATGACTGGACAAGAAGCAGTCATCTGCTAAGTTTGCCAAAACCCATGTATTTCAGGTTGGTGTATACATTCCTGTATACATTTGACAATATGCTTTTTCAAATCCATTCCATGTTGATCCTGTCTGTCTCAGGAATTAAATGATTTTTTTCTCAGGAATGATTTTTCTGTAAATCTTGAAGGACAGTATTAGTTGCTAGTGGTTTTTCTTTCCGTGCTGAGCTTATCTTTCCTTTTTCTTTTGTTTTCCACCTCTTTTGGTTATTATGTGCTTTTACTGAATGATCCATTAAAAAAGAGATTGTTGATAGGTAGATATTACTTTATGTAACGAATTGGTCATTGGCCTCAGGGTCTTATCCCTGAATTATATTTGCTAGGCTGTAGACTCTTCCTTAAAACTTGATTGAAAGAGTCCCCGTTTGGGTGATGAGCTGGCTGCCGCAGGGTGTTCGAGGCAGGAAAACAAAAAGTTTTCAAGTATAACTAATTTGTTCTGGCTTAGTCAGAAACTATCTTCATTATAGTTTACAGATTTTCTCATGGACATTGAATTCCTAAGATGGAATAGAGTATGCATGGACTCCCCCAAAAGTCACAGGACTGACTGGTTTTCCTTGCAAAGAAGCAATGCTACTACTGCTTTGTGAACAAATATATGGGGAATAAGATTTCAAATGGAGCAGCAGAGGCCATCCAGTGCACACCAGGGATACCCATTAATGTTTTCCACAAAATTGTGTTATTTTGGGGCTTGAGGGCTGATTTTGTTCCATCTTTTGCTTGTTGGAGAGTCAGGCTTTGAACAGCAATCTGAACTGCCTGGTTTTACTTTATCTGTGTTTACTTCATCTATGGGAAGCAGTGAGCTTCCTACTGCTGGAGATCTCTGCAACCAAAGTTGGAGGAAATTATACTTATGATTAATATGGGCACTATAGAAATCTGTCACTTTTCCTGAATCACAGGTTTCGCATCATGTTTGGTGATTGATTGAGAAACAGATTAGGAGACTTTTTTTATTAAGTTAAATGATTTTCTGCAGTTTTTACAAAAACTAGATTTGGGTG
The DNA here is from genome assembly GCA_004320125.1 of Scolopax mira. Lineage (NCBI taxonomy): Eukaryota > Metazoa > Chordata > Aves > Charadriiformes > Scolopacidae > Scolopax > Scolopax mira. The sequence continues at coordinate 192,732 of BJBW01000905.1, forward strand.
CTTGACCTCCTGTTGTTGGTGTTGGGCATCCAGTGATTCAGTCAACTGGATTTCCTGAAGGAACTTGATTGATAAAAGCAACTGGAAAAAAAACCCTAAGTATAGACATTGCTAACAGTTGTGTTTGTTAACCTCTTCTCATTAATTGTGTCTTGTTCGCTTGGAAATGCAGCTGGGATAATTGAGACTCATTCCTGACTGTTTACACTTTGAACAAAAAGGAGAAGCAGATGTGATAAGTGGGAAAGAGGAAACTGGTCTCGGGATAAGGCGAGAGAAATTGCTTGGGTAGCAATGTCACAAAAATTCAAAAGAAATCATCAGGAAATAACAGTAATTTGTTCAGTCATGCAAAAAGTTATTTCGAGGTGCTTACAAATGATGATTTTTCATGGTTTGTAATGAATGAGTTATGTTTATATCTTTTGTGATAATAAACGTTTCCTTGAATACTCAAAATGGAGTAGACCAAAGGTCTACTTTGAAATTGTGACAGACACGTCTATGAATTTCCTTCTGTAATTTGATTATCATGCTGATAGAAGTGATGCACCTAAAATCACTGAATGTGTAAGCAAATCCTTTATAAAACTATGGGCATTTCATCTAAAATTGGGTTTTAGATCATTCTTTACTAAGTACTCTGTAATACTAGTGACTTCATACTCTGCAATCGGGTCACCACCAAATGCCCTTTCTGATAAGAACATCATCACACTTGCTGACACTACGACACGTTCTCTAGCCTTTTGGATATCTGTTGAACTGTAGCAGTTTTCATCAGATGCAAGTGAGAACCACACAGAACATTTATCATTTATCATAGAATCACAGAATGCTTAGAGTTGGAAGGGACCTTAAAGATCATCCGGTTCCAACCTCCCACTGCCATGGGCAGGGACACCTCCCACTAGACCAGGTTGCTAAAACCCCCATCCATCTCCAGGGATGGGGCGTCCACAGCTTCTCTGGGCAACCTAGGCCAGTGTCTCAGCACCCTCACAGTCAAGAATTTCTTTCTAATATCTAATCTAAATCTTCCCTCTTCCAGTTTATAACCTATCACTACACTCCCTGATGGAATGTCCCTCCCCATCTCTCCTATAGGGGCCCCGTCACCACTTCATACAGCAAACCAGCTGCATCGTGTCAGTTGGAAAGGATTGTGTTACATATTTTGAGTGTAATTGCTCTGTTGTGGCCTTATAGTCAATTACCTGTTTGCTGACATTCATCTGCTTCTTGGTGAAGTAATTTCTATGATGCATTTCCACGTTAGAGTGAAAAGTCTGTGTTTGTTCCTATAGCTATATGCTGGGTTTTAAAAAAGGAATATGGCTTTAGAGCTATTAAGCTGGGCAGCTGAACAAATGGTTTGGGGAGTCTCCTGCTGTGCTTTTATAATGATCTTTTCATTAGGACAGCGGATTACACATCTATTAGAGTCCTGTTGGATTCGAGTGGAATTCCCCAGTGAAGGGTCTTAAAGCAGTCAGCCCCAGCACCACCCCACCATCAAACTTGACAGTAAAGCTGTTGTAAAAATCTGGACAGGGAAGGAAATAAATGCTGGGAACTCTGGGATTTTCTTTTAATTTTAACTCCTTCTTCTAAACCATTTATTTCTGATGATTTCTATTTATTTCTATTTCTATTTATTACAAGACTGCCATAATGGCACTTCTGATCGTACTGACTAAGAGAAAGTGAATTTGCTATGGTTTGGCTTCCTCCTACTTCCCCATTTCTTTTATGTTTCCTCTAACAGTCTATAACTGTTTTTCCTATATATGTAACTGTTAGGTGCAAGAAATGACTTGCTAATATTTATTTAGGGAAGAGATAAATAGATCAAGATTGTTTTGAATCATCAATATTGAATAATATTTGTTCAGACTTAATTTTATGCATTCTGTGTGCTGCTTTCCCTCTAATTACTCTCCAGGGTCCATCAGTTAACCTGATTTAATTTACACAGGCAATTGACACTGACAGTTTGTAACAGAAATGAGATGCAACTCTATGAAGTAGACATGTAAATTTTACACCTAGTTTGTTATAAACATATTTGGGATTTTTCATTCTTTATTTAAATAAAAATCCAGTATTATACAGACGGGTTTACAAGCAGCTGTTTTATAATGTCCTCATTAGTTAGGGAGAACAGTCATGAAGTAATGGTGTCACTTGCTGCTTTAGTAACTATTTCATATATTTATCAGCTATTAGTTCCAAGAATAACTAAGCCTTTCCACTTAAGAGTTTGATTTGTTCTCCATTTTGTGTCTGGGTAATTAGTCTCCCAAAATGATACAATTCACCTTATTTTTATCTAATGTTAAAGATCTGCATCTAATGTTGGAATGAATGCCCCATTAGTATAATGTCTTTAACAGAGCCTGTTTTACCTACTTGCCTTCCCCAAAGGATTTGACCCAAACAGATTTCTGTTCTTGTTATCTGGTTATATTTATTCCAGTTTGATACATGTCTGACACACACTGTTCTTCGATTCTATTTTAAATATTGTGTATTCCTCATAATTGCATTCTTAAGTCATGAGCGCCGTCCCACCACCCTGTGTTCACTCTGCCATGGTGCCTTCTGCACGGTTTGCCAGTAATTTAGGCCCTCTGACTCTTACAGACACCACCAGATAATTCATGATACTCATAAAATACACACCTTGCTTTTCATCAGCCTAACTCCTGGTAGCTTTTATCCATTCTTCGCCACTTTTAATTGTGTAATCAAAATGAGTATGAAAACATCCCTGTAAAACTTAAAATTCTCTGTGTCAGTAATGCAGGCTGGATTCCACGAGAGTTGTTTCCACAGATGCTTGAAGCTGACCTTTCAGAAAATCCTTTGTCAGATGATCTACCTTGTGGTTTCTGAAACCTTCTTGGTATTATCTTGTTATCAACTTGTACTACCAGCCATATTTCAGGGCAACTTGAAAAAATTAAGTTGATCTGAGATGCCTGTTTGTTACATGGTGTTCCTTCTGCTCTTTGCCTCCTTCCTCTTTCTTCTCTTTTGTTAAGTAAGTGTGTAGTTGGCAGGTTTTAATTTTGTTATTTACCACCCCATCTCAGCTTTCTGAAGTGTCTTAGTCATGTTGTGATTTATCACCAAAACACTTCTTGGACTCAGGGAAACTGCTGTGTGTGGCTTTGTAAATGCAACCTTTCCTATTCAAATTTTTTTTTGGTTTAGTATGGATAATCCCCCACAAGGGGATTTTTCTTTTTCTTTCTCCCATTAGGTACAACCCCGTAGCCTTTCTTTATTAGAATTAGGAGGTTTTTTCTATCATGCTTAGTTTATTGTTTGTACTTTGGGAAACCTGGCACTATACAGTAACCCCTTGATTGCCATAATGCATAAGAATCAGAGAAAATGTTGTTTGTACACCAAGTGCATCCAAAAGCATAAAATTCTGATGCGTTACTTTAATTCTCACAGGTATATTTGTCCTCTGCTCTCTTGCCTTTGAATCCTGCACTGATAGTCCAGGTTCTTACATTTTTGTTCCACAGACTCCTGCTACTTTGCACATGTGTTTAAGTTATTTCTTGATAATCGAGTCCTCTACCTTTCTATCTCCTGCTCAATTTTTCTTTCAGCTCTTGCTGAATCTTAGTCATTTACTGACCCTGTGCCTTCTCTGTGCTACAGAGTTCCTGAAAATCTTAAATGTTTGAAAGCTGTTAGTGTAAATTCAGTCTATCTGTAACCTATACATAATAAGGTATATATTATGAACATCTTTCTAGAATAACTTGTAATAAATTCAGCAGCACTGATTTTATGTTCCATAACTTTTCAAAAGTGCTTTATGATCAAAAATTTTAAAAAACCTGAACTTCTATGGGCTCTTCAAACTGTAAAAAGTGCTCTCTTCTTTTTACATCCAGAGAAGCAGGAATGGGATCATATGAGGTAGATTCTTGTGATTCAGGGTTTGGGTTTTGATGCCCATGTTTTTCTTTTGTGAACAGAGGTAGTAGTGTGAGGGGAGGAGGATGTTATTTGTTGTTTTTCCTTCTCTCTTGAGTAAAATCATGGACAGATCTTTTCTTCCAGTGATATAGTCACAGTTAAGCAAATATCTAGAGAGAACCACTCTGCCAAATGAATTATGGCTTTAAATTATCTATATAGTTCCCCATATGTTCACATCCAATTTACTGATAGGAAGAAAGCTCTACTAGTGTAACTGATTCTTTGCAAAAACATCAGGTGAGACTCCCTATGACTTTCTTATTCTCTTAAAATAATTCAGCGACCTGTGTTTCATTTCCTCCTCAGTCCCACCAAAACACTGTACAATTAAGGTGTGATTAAGATAAAGTGTTTCGGTTTTAGGTTGATGTGCTGGGTAGTTTCTGCACTGAAGGACATTCAGTGCAACACTAAAGCTTTAGCTGCTGTAACTTGCTGAGGCACTCAATGTCATTTCTTATGCTTGAGAAAACCCTCTGGCAGTTTGCAGTTACTATTAGCAGCCTCGAAGTTTGTATTTGGGATAAGAAATTTCTGAGTTTTCACACATGCCCACCTTCTACACCCTTCTCAATCTTCCCACACAAACCATATGACCAATCGTACAAAATTTTCACTGCACTGGAATAAAATGCCAAAATGCACCTGGTTTTAAAAGCAGAAAGTAGGTTAACAGTTTCATATGCATTCTGTCCTCCTCCTTTGTGCTCTTTAATCTTGCAATTTATTTAAAATTGCTTTTAAATTAGTAATTTTCCAGGGTATTATCTGTTTCCAGGTGCTGTGACTGCTATAAATGTGCATACCAGTTGACTGTCTCCTTTATTGTCATATTGCATTTATATTATTTAATTATCCAGGAAGGTGTCTAAGTCAATCTCTGTGGAGAACCTTGTACTGATACATGGAATATAAAAGCAACGTGAAGTCATCATCTTATGAGGCTATGTTTGCTTTGTGCTTTGTTTGTCTTGCTGCCATTAGAAACATCATTTTGAAATCAGAATTCATTTCTAGTGACAAACATATTTGCTTCCATTATGAATAGTTTGCTGTGTATTTGATGATTGATGTGCTTTCTTGAGGTTCTCACTTGCAAATGTTCAAAATGTTCAAAATTCAAGTCAACCATCTATTTTTGTACGTGGTGATGGCAACATAATATAGATTGGGGCTACATTTCTTGTTGACCTCAACAATGCTGACTAGCTCCCACTGATCTGTCTGGGCTACTGGGTTCTTTTTCAGAGTAGCCCCTTTCATTTCCCACACTGGAAGTTGATAGTATTGGGAACTAAGTTGCAGGAGTACTGAGTTGTTTTCTTTTGTGAGTTGCATGTTACAAACCATCATCTGAGCCAGTTGACGGAAAATACTTACCTTTCTCATAAAAGTAGTAAAGTTTTTCTTTAGTGAAGATGTCTCTTTTCTCTTCAATATAGAAAGTACTGATTTTAGTGGTCATGCTAATTTCACTAAGCTTAACTTTAAAAAAACAAAACAAGACACTTCAAAGATCCTTAACATTTATTTTTTCTGTCCAGTTGAAAAGGTCATCTTGTAAAAGCACCATTACTTTGATGTTAGAAATTTGACTTTATTGTAGCTACTTCATGAAACAATTATTTAAATGAACGGTGTCTTCAGAGTTACGTTTTCTCCAGTTTGATGCAGTGTTGGCTATTGTTAAAAAGGCTTTGCTTGAATTGGAATCTCTTTTTTAATTTCCTTTCCCTTTCCACTAGATTGCTGTTTACAAAAGTCAAATTGGAGTCACTGTGCAGAGGCCCCGATGAGGCACTCCTTACGTGTAAACACATGCTCCAGATTTGGAAATCCTGCTATAATCTCACTAACCCAAGGTAAGATGCTATAGAATTCTTGTCTGCTCAGGTCCTTGCCCAGTAGCTTTTCAGGGCTACTAGGTCATGCTTTTACTGGTTCTGGTATTCCATATGAAATTCCTCTGGGAATCTGGAGTCTGAAATGCAAAGGTAGCCGTTTATGGACACGTAGAAGCTGCCCACAGTTCTGTGAAGTAAGGTTCACCAAAGCTAATGAACTCTGTGGTGACGAGGACTGATTACAGAGGTGGGGTAACTGCCTTTCTTGATGGGGCTCAATGTACTGGTGTCGTCTTGACTTTGTTCTGGGTTATAGAGCCTTATGTATTGGCTTAGTGGAGAGATTGATGTAGTGGGAATTTAGTTCAAGGACTTTCACGAAGTAAAATGAAGGAGGAAAATATGTTAATTAAGATTATAGAAACATCAGAGGTCCCATGGATTAATATGATGTGCTTGCAAAGTCAGCATGGCTTTTTTTTTAAAGGGAGGTCTTGCTTATTAACCTGTTTACATTCTTCAAAGGCATTGGCAAGTATTTGGATAAGTTGATATAGTCCTATTTGGTTTTCCAGAATGCTTCTATGAAGGTCTTTTGCCATGTATGTTTAGATAAGCTGCGAAATTAAACGGGAAGGCCATTTTGCAAAAATCCATGCTGGTACTATTCAACACATTTAACAAGTACCTGGAGAAGAGGACAAGCAGAATTTCCTGCTATGTGGTTGTTTCAAGAGTTGACAATTTCTGGAGAAGAGATTCTGCAGCCAAAGAGCTTTGTGCCATATGGAATTAGATACCTGTATAGCAGTGCAATGGATGTTACCTGCTCAGTTTTTGCTCTTTGTTTGATCTGAGTTGGTTTTCCATCAAGTATATCAATGAGAAGCCTGAGGGACAGATACTGTGTTACAACTGAAGTAGAAATTAAGTGCATTTGTGTACGGGAGCAATCAGTGAAAACCACACTTTCGAAGTGTTGGAAGTGTTCAAAATGTTCCTACTGCACTATTAGGATCAGATTCAGCGTTAGGCAGTTAAGGATGGTCAACACAGTGGAGGGAAGGGATGCCATCCAGAGGGACCTGGACAGGCTTGAGAAGTGGGCCCCTGTGAACCTCATGACGTTCAACCAAGCCAAGCACAAGGTTCTGCACCTGGGTCATGGCAATCCCAGGCACAAAGTTGGGCAGAGAATGGCTGGAGAGCAGCCCTGAGCAGAAGCACTTGGGGGTGTTGGCAGATGAAAGGCTCAACATGAGTCGGCAATGTGTGCTCACAGCCCAGAAAGCCAGCTGTATCCTGGGCTGCATCAAAAGAAGCGTGGCCAGCAGGTCATGGGAGGTGATTCTGCCCCTCTACTCTGTGCTTATGAGTCCCCACCTGGAGTACTGTGTCCAGCTTTGGAGGGAGTCCTCAGCACAAGAAAGACATGGACCTGTTGGAACGGGTCCAGTGGAGGGCCTATGAGGACAGGCTGAGAGAGTTGGGGTTGTGCAGCCTGGAGAAGAGAAGGCTCTGAGGTGACCTTATAGCAGCCTTCCAGTACCTACTGGAAAGGGCTACAGGAGAGATGGGGAGGGATTCTTGATCAGGAAGGGGAGCCATAGGATGAGGGGGAGTGGTTTTAAACTGAAAGAGGGTAGGTTTAGATGAGATCTCAGGAAGAAATATTTTGCTGTGAGGGTGGTGAGACACTGGCCCAGGTTGCTCAG
>BJBW01000905.1:200444-218943 GCA_004320125.1 Scolopax mira
ACCTCCCCCCCCCCCCCCCCCCCCAAAAAAAAAATGGATAAATTAAAAAGAACAAAGCCAAAACTAATGAACCAAACCCCAAAACTCTAGAGATAAAAATGTCTTTTTATGTGAAATGTAGATATGGCATCTTTATAACATCTTTACCTAAAATTAGCTGTCCTGAGTTTAGTGTTTCTCTTCAGCTTGGGAAAGTGTGGATTTTCAAACTTATATCTGCCATCTCGGCTGACTGTGAGAACTGTACCTCATGTTATAGAAAAGTTCAAGGTACAGGAAATCTTTTCTGTAAAGCTGTTCACGATGAATCAAATTAAAAGCCTATGTTCCCTTTGTGTTGTACTAATTATGAAAACAGAATTGCTGAAGTAAATATGGATTTAGTTTTGCTTAGCTTAATTCTGGTTTAATGCAGCTGCCAATGCACTGTGAGCGGTTAGTGGTGCTCGGTACTAAATTTGTTCACAGCAAGAACTTTTATAGTAAGAACCTTCGTGGGAGGAGGGCAGTGTGCAACTTGTATCTCAGTATTTAATTTTATATTTTAATAGCTTACAATTTCTATACTTCATTACAGTGATTCCGGACGTGGGAGCAGCCTGTTAGACAGAGCTATTGCTGATAGACGACAGCTTAATACAATTACATTGCCAGATTTCAGTGATCCTGAAACAGGTAAGAACTGCATTTGAACAATAAAATAGGTAAAATGGTCTGACCATGGCTAAATTTTGCATTAGAGAGGTGGGGTTTTTGTATTTTGCAAAATGAAGTCATATTTTCATTGTCATGTAAGTGGAGATAGACATTGTGCAATATACTATTTTCTTTTTTATTTCTGAAGTACTTGCTGACTACGTCCTCTGTAAATTAAAATATCTGTAGTATGGATCTTGCTGAGCTTAGTGTTATTTTCTTATGCAAGGGCTAAAAATTAGTATGCTGAATTACCCTATTTGCCAAAATCCTATGCTTTTTTGTTGTCCATTTGGTATTTGCATGTTTTCTTTTTGAAAGGTAAATCAGCAAAAAAATAAAAAAACTTTTAACATCAAAAAAACCCTGAAGACATCATTGCCAACTAAATCATTAAAATATCTAATATATATTAAAATATAATTACACGAGTGGGTTGACTTGCTATAAACATAGCTTTGACATAAGCAAAATATATCTATTACAAATCATGTATACTGTGATATTTTAATATACATATCAAAAATTATTATACTGTATAAAAGCTAAGATTGTTACATGTCAGTAAATATTTGCAATATGTAATTTAGCTATTTTAATATGTTCAGTTATTACAATGCAAATTGATATGCCTTAAAAGTCATAGAACCAAAAAGCAGATGAGCCACACATTCTGTGCAAATTGCAGAAGGAATGATGCAATTTTTGGACCAAAATGATGCTGGTTCCAAAAAGCTTTGCAGCATGTTACTTGCATTCTAAATACTGAGAGTTTTCTGTTTCCTGGATTTTATCTCAAAACGCTTTTCCTGGCACCTTTCTGATGTGAAATTCTGCTTAATCCCACTTAATCCACTTAATGACACAAACAGTTTATGGGAAAGTTTGCCAGTCTATGGATTAGAACACACTGACCCATAAATTAAAATACATTGAAATGTGTAATGTATCTCTTTGTTTAATATCAGAATTGTGCAGGAGAGAAAAATGCAATGTAGTTATTTAACATCTGAAAGTTAGAGCTGGATTGAATGTTCACTCAGTTTTGAAATCATATAAGTAAGCAGAAAATAGTTTGTGCTTGCTATAGTGGCAAATAGTTTTGTGTGCAAAGATCAGTTCTCCTGATTTCAAAGAATTGTGACACAAATTTCAGACTCTGAAATTTGGTATAATTTAGGTTGATGCCCCTAATATGGAATTTTCTGTTGACTTGTATTTGTATAATTAAAATATATAAGATAGCATAACATTCTATAGTGATCATTCTATATTTTAGTCTAGATCATCGTTTCATTTTAAAGACACAACTAGATTTAAAAGGTTTCATACTAGATTTTAAAGGTTTCATACATATATATATATACACATAGTCATAAAAATAGATAATATATTTTATGCCTTCAAAAAAGTGCTTGTTGTGTGGAAAATGGTGGGTAGTTGTGGGGTTTTGTTTGTTTCTTTTCCCATGGGAACACAAAGTTCTTGATCTGCAGCTTTTTGGAGCTATTTGGAGTATCCTATGCCACACTTGAGAGCATTAAGAATTGATGCTTGTCCCATAAAGCTTGCCCCAGATTCAAATCCTGCAACCAATATCCTGAAGGGAAAACAGTATCTATACATAAATTCTGATTTTTCTAGAAATTAGTCTTTTTTTTCCGAATCTCTGCTGTCAAGGAGGTCAAGATGGGAAGTTAAAAATATGAGGTCCCTTTTTGATTATTTTTCTTATAAGAGGTAATTCTGGAAGATAGGTTGGGAGTAAACTCTTTTTTTAATCTGATTTTGGGGGAATTTGGATTGGTTTTTGTTTGTTTGGGTTTTTTTTAATTGTTAATTTTAGAATTTAGAAAGAAGAAACCTTGCTTTAATACCAATACTCAAATTCTGATAAGGGCTAGAGCTTTGTTATCTACTGTGTCTTTACAGTAGTATACATTTAAAATCTCCATATCCAAGTTTTGTCTGAAATTCTTCATCCAGAATATTATATAAAAATTTTGCAGAAATTCAAAGGTTATATTATCATGAGCAAGCTTTTCATAGTGTCTGAGTGAGAAAACTTTAAGCAGACAGTCAAAAAAGCATTGTTCACAAAAGGCAGATGATAGAAACAGTAGATGGTTGAGACTTTAGACTTTTATAGATTGAAAGAACTCATAAGCAAATTCTCTGGATCCTCAGTGTTTAGAAATGCAGAAGGAATTTGACATTTAAATAAGTAAACAAATGTTAAAATCAGAGTATGCAGGAAAGGTATTGCAGTAAATCCTCTGAGGACAGAAATGTTTGCTCCCCTCCTCTTTATACAGTATAATGTACCATGTGTATGCACTTCTGTGTGTGTATACACATGAATGTTTGGGAATTTTCCTCTTCCTAACATTGCTTGCCACCTGTGATGATGACCCCCTTGGCCTGACTAGTCTGAGTTCGGCCAATCTGAGTACTAAAATTCAAATCTGGAGTCATATGTACTTGCAATTTGAATTTTAAAATCCTTTTAAAAATATATCTATCTTGCAATGGGTGTAAAAGATTCTTTTTCTTACCTGGATCAATTAAGCAGCAGTTGAAATTAGGGGGGTGGTGGGGGAGGAAGTCTTAAAAACCAGTTTTATATACAGCTTTTACCAGTCTTATAATCAGAAATTATTAAATTATTCAAGTTTAAATTTGTGTAACTTTTTAAGTATAAAAAAGTGAGTTGTGCATTTCTAACAAGGCAAGATGTTAAATTCTAATGCCCTGATCAATAACTGTGTCAAGTCTACTTGAAGTTTGCCTTCTATTTCTGTTTGTCCTGAGTCATAAGCAACCCTATTTGTATATATTAATGAAGGGGAAAAAAAAAGTTTTTGATTAATCAATCACTGAAGTAAAATCTCACAGAAGGGCAGGCACATTTCCTATCCAAAGATAGATGTGCATATGCAGATCACTTGAGCCTCAGTTGTCTGTTTTGGTTAAGGTAAGTTGCACTCAATATTTTTAAAAACAGGTTACTCCATTTGTTGCGTATTGGTTGCAGTTTATTGTAGGAAGAAACAGTAGTAGCTAAGTTTTAAGCTTTGGCTTTATTTTTTTCTTTAAATATATTTTACAAATTTATGCATTAGAACATAGGAAAAAAATTTTAACTTTTTAAATCTAGTTTAGTATGGAAGGAAAGTACATATGAGTACAGGGTATTTATTTTTTTATTTTTCTTTCAGAAGAAGTGATATTTGTTTTATGTAGAAGCCATTTCCATCTTACTGAATGGTGAAATAATTGTTTTGCATTTTTTGGCACCCGTGAGTCCATTAAACCCTGTTCTTGGATCTTTTTTTTTCCTTCCCGCCCCCCCACACCCTTATCATTCTCTTTGTTTCACTTTTTAGCCTCTGATACTTCCTCATCTTCTCTCTCAAGAACAGAATCTCCTCTCCAACTGTTTGTATCTTCTCATCTTCCTCATCCTCATCCTAAACCAGACATCTTTGTCTGGCCCCCTGCAGCCTCTCCATGCTGTGACCAAGTTCCTGAGCCCTGTACACCTCCTCACTGTAAATTGGTTTTCTATTCCTGATGGGCGTGTTACTTTTTGTTGTATTTTTCTGATAATCTTCAGAGCTGATAAAGTGTGTTTAAAGAGTTTAAGTTTCCACAGTGAAATCTGAGATTTTCCATCAGTGAAATCTGGCCTTTTAGATGTGCTTCACTAAGTACTGAATGGGTTTTAAGAGTTTAATCAGAATATGCTGATTTATGATCCCAAAAGAGGTAAGGTTACAGATATATTTAATTGCTGGCATCTTCTGCCAAGAGAGACTCTCCTTTCTATGGAATTTCCTTCTTATCTCTACAGTTTTTACTGGCTTCGTTTCAGAAAGTCTTAGCTAATTGCATCCGAAACCTTCCCAGAAAATTGCACATGAAGGAAGAAATTGCCTAAATATCAGCATATGTTTTCATACTGCAGGTAGGGCGTGTTGGAAGGATTCAAAGGTACCAGAGCAGTGAAAAGCAGCATTATGCTGTTTCTGGTCAAGAGCTGTTCTCTTCATTGAAATGATGCCAATTTAAACATGCTGTAAGATCAACCCCCATGTTGTTTGAATACAAACTGGAGAGTAACGCTGGCAGAGAAATTCAGGTGGCAGGGTAAAATCAACACAATTTTCCAACCATTTCTTTTTGATTCCTTTTTATTTCTCCTAAAATGTCCTTTATTCATAGCATTATGCATAGTGCTGGTTTTCTCACTGCGTTTGCTATAATCCAGTCTTAAGAAATTGATTTTCGACACCTAGCCTTTAAGTGATATCATGTCAAAGGTGTTAATTCCTAACAAAATGTAGGAAATAAGTCTCTGAGTACTAGAAAAATTCACCTGTAAAAATAGCTGACATGAGACAGTAGCTCATATGTAAGCCTGTCGCTGGAAATTAAGGAAATCTCTTCCTTTAGACTCCAGGAAATGTATGCCCTACAGAAGTTTAACTAGTTGAAGTTTGACTTTCTTCCTGAAGTGTTTGAGTAGCTGATGGATTGCTGTTACGGGTTTGGCTGTCGTTGAGTTGAACTTGCTCAGACCTGCTCTATGAACAGCACATCCCTCTTAGCATTAAGTTACTTGTTCGTGGCAGAGCTACAAGTTAATAAGAACCCACTCGAGAGTGAAGGCAAACTGAAAGAACGCAGAAGTCCAAGCATGGATTCCATTACGTTAAGTTCACGTTTTCCATTTCCAAGCTACTGTATCCTCAGGGAAAGGAGCTTCCACCATATGCATGAGAAGTAGTGGAACTATGAACAAAGCCCAAATATTGAAGTCCTTTGTACGGTGTAAATAATGAATGAAAGTTAAAACACTCTATCTTGGAGTGAGTAGAAGTTTGACCAGATACTTATAGCAACTGGTTAGTGCAGTTACCAGGGCTGAAAATCTCATGTTCCATATCTTACTCAGCTCAGGTTTTTTTCTAGTGAAAGAAACAAAAGACAGTTCTATTATTGACTTGACATCCAATTTCTGTTGAACAGGAATATGAATTTAGTGGTGTAGCAAAGGCTCTATGAAAATATTTATTGTAAAGAGAAGCCTTCTTTTTTATTTTTATATCTTTTGAAACTTGCTAAACCTGATTTACAGTTTGAAGATTATCAGAAATCCTCTGGCTTTCTTGAAGTTCTTGGTTTATATATATATACATATATATATATATATATAAAAATTTTTTTTTCTCCTTACTTTGGATTTTAATTTGTGGTTTGATCTGTTCAAAGGCAATCCATCAGATGCTTACTTTCATGGTTTTTACTCCCTTTTTTCAGTTTGTAAGTAGTATTCACTGCGCAGCTCTATTAATTTCTCAAGGACTTAAATCACCTTTTCCTTTACCACAAGCCATACATGTTTTGTCCATCAGTAGTGGAAGTTAGAGAGTGTGTAGAGCAAGGCTGATGCTCTTTGCCCATTCAGTCACCCCAAGGGCTGTAATTTTACGAGATCTGAATGCACTCAACTAACACTTGCGTTTTAATAATTAAAGAGGCAGTATTCATTTCTAGAGGACTGCAAATAAAGATATATTAAGGTCTTGTGTAACGTAATGGCCAGCTGCCAATATCTTATATTAGGGAAGATTTTATGCCACTGCTGTTCCTAAGGAGTGCGTTGGTCCCGAATCCAACGTTACAGCTGCTGGCATGAGTCATAATAAACTGCTGGTTTCTCTTGTGGTACAAAGTTTGCTTGTAGAATTAATCTCTTAAGAGTACACTTTAAAAGAATGAAATTATCAAAACAAGCTAAATAAGAGTGAATGAAGAGTATGAATCAATAAAAATAAACTGCTGCTTTAGCCAGGATATGAATTAATGTTCTTTTTCTCTAACCAGCCACATTATAATCGCTGTATGTTTAGCCTTGTAGGTATATAAATTACAGGATTGTTTTCCATTTATTACTTTACTTTTTCATAGACTTTTGTGGGGTAGTACAGGAGACCAATTTGGTGGAGGAGAGAAAAGTAAGATGATATGGGAAGCAGTATGTTTGTCAGTATCTAGGCAGGGAAAATCTTTTTCAAAGAGCTGAAAGGCCGCTCTGTAAATGATGCTGTCTGTACCTGACTGCTAATATCTCCATGCATAATTTTGTACCAAAAGATAAGCCAGCTTTGTCATTTGCAAAAGGTGTCACAGACAATTCGTTTTAGAGGGGAAAAATGTTAATTTTGGCTAAAATTGCCAATCTGTCTTATAAAATGCATCACTTTGGTGATGAATTAGTCCTGCAGAAGGTACTGCCTCTTTGTATCGTGTGATTGCTTTTTTTAGCACGGAGTTCTCTGTGTGTCACACCACTAATGATCTTCCTGCCAGCTTTGTGGGCATGTGAAGCTGAAAGTTGTGGGGTTGTTTTCCTCTTTTTCTCCTGCATGAGCATTGCTGTTAAAGCATTTGTTTTCTTTAGGTATTGTTGAAATAATGATTGAAATCGTGATGAATGTGGAACTGCTTAGTAATATGCTCTATTATGGTTTAAAAAGAAATCCTGTTTTTGTCAGTTAGTAAATATAAACATGTTTCATGAAGGATGACAATCCATTCTTTTACCCATTTTCAGAAGGAAAATTTGATGAACATAGCAAAAGTATTTTGTTTTTCTCTAAGCCAGCAGGCCAGCCAAGTGCTGGTAGAATCCATGTCTTAGTTCATCTCCATTAGGCTTTGTTGTTAAGAATTTATTGGGAAATGACCAAGTAAAGAGCTGAAGAAGGCATGGCACACTTATTTCCATAGGGTGACTTACACGTGGTACTTAAAGATTGGTTTAATACAGACTGTCCTGTAGTATTTATCTTAAGAAAAGCCTGAAGAGAATAAATGGAACACACTGTTTTTCATAGATGTTGAACTGAAGGTGTGACTTGGAAAAGAAAGGTTTGTGAGATAAGTTTGTTGGTTAAATTGCATTTGTCCCAGGCTGTTGGTAGGTTTTCTGTTTGAGATTGAATTGACATATTGTGATATCCATAGGTTGTTACAGACACTGTTAGTACAGTGAGTAGGAACCATAAATTCTGGATAAATGTCATTACAGGAGGCTTGAGTGTGAGTTTATACCTTTTTGGTTTAGAAACATTGTGTTAAGATTAAGACCTTCTGTCATGCTTTCCAGTGTGCAATACGAGTATGATTCCAGTTGCTAATCAATAAGTAATTTAAATAGTGAATTCTATTTAAGAATTCAAAGGCAGTCCCTGTTTTGCACTTGGCCTTTTTAGCAAAAACAAGCTTCAGAACAAAACTAAGCACATTCAAGTGAGTAGCCAGGATCCATTTTCATGACATGTTACTTTTCCAGACCTCGTGCTTTTATATTTCAAAATAAATGCTCTTTGCTGCTACTGATGAGGCTGGGAAGAGAGAGCAGGGCTCATGACAAAACCAACAGGGAGCCACCAAATAAGTAACTGGCTACAGAGGGTCTGTGAGCAGACTTTGACCCACTCTTTGCCCTCAGTTTCTCACAAACCACTATGTATCTTTACCCGTTGTAACTGAAATCACTGTATATTTTACGATTGTAATGTGACTGTAAAGACCTGAATTTGGGGACCCCTGGGTTAGGACAAGGAACGAATAGTTCTAATAAGAAAAGGCTTGAATAAAATTTGGAGGAGGGCCAGAAAAAGCTTTTTAATACACAGGATCTTTAAATGACTTCTAGTTGTCTGCAAAATGAAAGCTTACTAATTGTGTTTTAACAGAAGGAGCCAGAAATGAGTCAGGGGGCAGCTAATTGGGGCAATACTAAGAGAGCATTTAGGATTTTATGGGTTAGAGCTCTCAGCATGAGTTCAATGTGCCTGAAACTGCCTGATTGGGCAGTGTCAAACACTACTGTTATTTTAAAAAAAAAAAAAAGGAAAGAAAATAGGTAATAATAAAGATGTAAAAGTACGATAAAAGATAAGGTGGCTGTGATGATTAGAAATGCAAAGGCTGTACTAGAGGACATAACTTCTCCTCTTGGAAATGGTATAGCCCTGTGCTATAAGCCCAATTATCGATACTCTTGTGCTGTTTCACAGCATCCTTAAGTTCTCTACATTTTAAGTAAGACTGAAGCATTAAGGATTCCAAAGGCAGGGATTTCCAAACAGCCCTGCGGGTGATTACACCAAGATTCTTTGTGTGCTGTTTAACATCAGTCTTCAAACTGAAACCCCAAGAATCCACTTATTTGGGATGTTGTTTAGAGGCATCTTAAGTTTAGTTGATTATGTTGAATAATCTGCAGTCTGAGTTTCTAAAACAGCTAAGTTACTTCTTCCATGTTGAATTTTAGATTGTTAATATTCATTATTAATTTAGAATATGTTTCTATATCAGCTGTATAAATTTTGTGAAATTTTCTAGTAGTTTGATTGGAGTAAGGACTCTTGAAGTTTATTACTTAGGGTATGTGTGTATTCTTTTCAGAGAACTAATTGCTGCAAAATATTAAGAGATACCTTTTTCCTGAACAGGAAGTATAAGCAATTTGAATAAAATCACTTTGAAAAAAATTTTCTAGAAATATTTTTAAACATATTTTTCTTTTTTTCTGCCACTCAGAATAAAGTCCAGGATAGGACTTAATTACAATAGGAAGAACTTGTTATCTATCTCGTTTTAATTTCAGTATAGGTGGCACTGCAACTCATAAGAATTTTATCACAGTATAGTTCTTTTTTATGTAGAAATTGATGTAAAAAAAAAAATAATTAATAATATATTACCATATGTGCTTTGTGGTTAAGTACAAGAGGCTTAAAATCTAACAGTATGTTTTCTAGCTGAAATTCCTTGTGGCCTGGCTAGCAGCCAGAGCCCTTGCTTTAAATAATAGGAGGTCCTTGTTAATACTAGATTGTGTACTTGCTTTTCAGAAGGAGGGACTAGATAATATCCTTTGTGTTGGTGAATTGCACCTTTTCTTTACAAATTCCTCTGGGGAGATGAGGAGTCTCTTTCACTGTTAGTCCCTGGAAGGTGACAAGTGAGAGGCTGCAGTGATGTGCATTTACAGCGCTGGAAGGGATTACTGGTGACCAGAGCTTATTTATGGTACCTTTGCCAGTATTTTTCTTGGAATGTGCTCCACATGCTTCTTGCTTAGACTTCCCTTTTATATTTCTCCAGAAGTTAAACCTTAAAGATAAGACACACAAAAACTTCAGTGAATGTTCAGCTCTGCAGGCTGGGGTTTGAGTTGTTTCCTCAGCCTGTAAAGGAAAGCAAACTCCAAGGCCAGATACTGTTCCAGATCTTCAAGGCAATTTCTTCTGTCCATAATGACATATGAAATGATAATTATGTCCTGTGCTGCTTTTCCCTTCTTTGTTTCAGTTAAGGGAAACACGATGCACACTTTCAGACAAACTTCCTCTTCCCTGTGATCTGTGTACTTGTGATTTCTTCCATTTTTCTGGTCATCTGATGTATCTTGTCACACTTAGAAATACATGTTTTATGTGGGAAATGCCTTCTTGTTAAAATTCTTGAAAAACCTGTGATATTGAGAGGGAAGGTTTCATTTATTTCTTAACTGCTAGTGATGAGGATGAGTTTGTGGGGCGTAGTTCATCCTGCACAGGATTCAGTACCTGCACAGGATTCCATGGTACCTGCTCTTGTTGACCATTACGGATGTGCTGATGGGCTTAGAAGATTTCTCATCAGATCTTCTATGGAATATTTCACTTCCATTATTTATTAATCAGGCCTAATCAGTCCCAGATTTTGTACTTCGCAATTATAAAACAACTAGAGATCTGTTGAAGCTCAGATGACAAGAAGGAGCATAGTTTAAAATATTCTTGATTTAAAAAAAAAAAAAAAATTACGAAATGTGCTGTCAGTAGTTGGCTGTCCAAAGCAGAGCTACCATTCTCTAGTCATAGAAGCTGTTCCATTTCCAGTACTTTGAAAAAGGTAGTATTTGCCAACAAGATCCTACTCTCACTTGTAAATGCTTCATTTTTAGAGAATTATTCTTTACATATTATGTTTTGGGAATGTTCTTAGTGCAAGGGACCTTTTTGCCACAAGGCATTTTAACTCAGCCTTCTTGATTAGCTCAGGTTTACATTCAGTGCAGTTTAATTATATATTTGTGAAGGGCTATGTTGTGATCATCTTGTATACTGTGGTTCTCCTTTTTTGTACTGTAATTAGTCTTAAAATAGTCCTCTAATTGCACTCTGTGAAAGGACATAGCAATTACTAACATCAAAGTGCATGCAGCAACCTGAACATTAGAGTGTATGATACCATCACAAACCGTTTTTTGGATTGTAAAAGATCCAGAAAAGAGGTATTGAGTTTAGAAGTGTGGTTTTTGTATAGTCTTTCAGGCCAACGTGAAAGGTTTCATAATAAGGAAAGTTAACCTGATATTTCAAAAAACATCTCCAAAGCAGTACATCTAAATTAAATCTAGATGAGTTCGCGATAAAACCTCTTATGACAAGGGTCATGATTAAATGTTTTATGCAATGTGTGTGGCATTCAGTCTTTCTCTGATTGTAATTTTTTTTCATTACTTCTGCAGGTTCAGTCCATGCCACATCAATAGCAGCTTCCAGAGTGGAGCAAGCACTGTCTGAGGTTGCTTCATCTCTGCAAAGCAGTGCCCCTAAACAAGGTCCACTGCATCCTTGGATGACTCTGGCTCAAATATGGCTTCATGCAGGTACTGTAGAAGTAAAATTCTTTCTTGTTATTTTCCTTCCCCTTTCTTGGTAGCTCAAGGACTTGCAAAAATGTATTGGTTTCATTCAGAATCTATTTTAACATATCAGATCAAATGTTTTTCCAGGTGGTTGCATGGTACTGAAACAAGTCAAGAAATAAAAAGCACATTGAGTTGCTCGTGTGTAAGAACATTTATGTAAGATAAGGCAGCTGTTATCAGAGGAGTCACATCTTCTGTCCAACAAAGGCAACACTTCTCTCCCTTATCCATCAACAATTTTGTTTCTGAGGTATCTTGAGCATCTTAGTATTTGGAAATTTAGATGCTCTAATCCCATTGGTTGGAAGAAGATGTTTGTAAGATTATGGAATAGAGTTCGTGCAACTAGAAAAAGCTTTATCGTTGAAAATAAATAACTCTGCATATTGGGGGGGAAAAGGGTAATAGTAGGATTGAGCAGCCTCTCCCTTGCAGCTCTGATAATGTGCTCTCATTGGGTTCTCTTCCACGTAGCTTCATTAACATAAAAGACTCAGAGCTGTTTTCCTAAATGTGGAATGATCTTAAGTGGCTTTAGTATTATGCTGCTTCAAGCCTCCAGCTAAATGGAATATCACAAGTAGCTGTTACATAAAATTTTAACCATAAAATGATGATCCAGTATTTTTACTTAGTTAAAAATGTATACCATGCAATTGTTTTCATTGATACACACCTCAAAAAGGTGTAATTTAGAAGTCAATCAGCAATTGTTTTGCTTTGTTCTGCTCCCAGACTTGAGCATTTTTCAGTGACATAATTCTTCATATTTACCTTCAACAAAACAGTGGTGTATTTCTTAGTGGTTTAATTCACCTGTTTCGCATTAACAGTTTTATAGTGTTCCCAGTTATTAGTATAGTGCTCACAGTTATTAATTAATATTTTAGAGAAAAAGTCTGGAAGATTGGAAAGAGTGAGCAATGATGGTGATTGATAATAGTGATCTCATTTTGGGATGGGAAGGCTCCTTGAAAGCAACAGAGATTAGTACAAGGCAAGGTCCACCAGGGCATAGCATGGTCACCTGCACTGCAGTGTGACATCATTGATTTTTAAACATTTATAAACCATCACAGCCAGCCTTCTCTTAGCATTTGTAATGCTGATAATTCCTCAACCTCCTGTGACAGCTTGTTCCACTGCTTATTTTCTGTTTGTTCATTTTTGTTATTCGTGTCCTGTTGCTGCTTATCCAGTCCATGCAAGTGACCCCTACTGTTTTGCCCACAAAGGAGGACTCTGGATGCCCTTTGCTGATTCCTTTTCAGTTCACAGCTTAGGTTTGTGTCCCCATTGGTGGTGTGCTGCTGCAGTCCAGCTGCACAGCCTGCTTTCCATTCTTAACATCATCTATCTCAGCAAGCATGGCCTGAAGGCCATGTTCTTGATTCCCAGCAGGAGGAAGTGTGGATGGGAAATAGGAGAGGCTTGGGTTAGAGAATGAACAAAGAGTCAAAGATCCAGGGGAAGGACACCACAAGGGATGAAGGGTGCTCTGATTCTTTGTGTATGGGGAGCAATGAAAGAAAAGAGCAAGAGAGGACAGAGAGCTTCTGTCTGCCTTCAGAAAAGGTACCACAACCTGAAGTCTGCTTCCTCTCCACTTGGGAATGATCTGTTCTTGATACCTCAGGCTAGTGATTTGTGCTGCCTTTCAGGATCCTGCTATTCAGCTATTTTCCTGCTGCAGTAAATACCCTGAGCCTTGAGAAAGGCTTTTTACTGTAGAAACTTTCAAAATAGTTTTCTCCCAGAAGTACAATATAAAGCAGATATTCTGGAAAGCATCTTCATCTGTATATATGGGTTACTTGCATAGAAAACAGCGATAAAATTACTTAACGCCTTACTTACAGCACATGTTCTTTAAATAAAAGTGAAGATTTACCATTGGGAAATTGCTTCCTTTTTGAGATTCCTGCCACATTTAACTGTTTGACTCCCTGTATGCAGCGTTTTACTTCTTAGTTTGATCGGGAAGGGATAGGGATCTTTAACAAGGTTTAAATCTTAAATTACAAAAATTGAGAGTTATTCTTCCTGTTAGATTATAGAGACGTGGAAAAGTTACATAAATAAGTTCTAATACACGCGAAACTTAATGGAATGTATTTTCCCAAACTAATATATATGATGTGAAAAAGAGAGACGATGCTTATTCTTATGGATATATGGTGCCATTCCAGCTGCCATTATTGTAAATGAGCATTGCATTGAGTCCAAAGAAGTTGATTTTGCACACAAGAACTGGCTTTTAATTTATTAATGGATATTTTAATTTATTAATGGATAATTTCAGGCTGTCATTTCTGGGCATACAGTGTAAAGGTGGAAAATCAGCTTATTTTAAAGGTGAAAGAAAATGACTTCTCCATTCTTCACTCTTAAAAAGCAGACACATCCCTAAATGATCGATGGCTGTGATGGTCCTTACGAGAAATGCATCAAGACAGAACTCAATGTTGCTGTGCAGCCTGATTGGGAAATACTGATTTCTCAATCAAATGCCCGTGTAAGTGTTAGAAGGGTTTGAGCCAAAGGTGTTCTTGGCATTCTCTAGGTGGAGACACTGAGAAGAGCACATCAGACTTGGCACCTGGTTTCTCTTCAAACTCCTGCTCCTCTCCACGCTTTTCCTACAAAGTCACTTGTCAGTTTTCCACAAGTGATTTATATGAATTTGCCATGGTTTTTTTTAAACATTTTTATTCAGTTTAACGTCATTATCTGAGAATGAACAGCTCTCCTGCAGTTCCAGAAATTTCTTGAATGAAACGTTCACGCATAACATTTAGCCACAAGTTCAACTTTCTGTTCATTCTTTCATAGATTTTCAAAAAGCCCACTGTGTATTCTGTTGGGGTGGCATAACTTCTGGTACAGAAAAGGAAAAATTCTTTTAAAAATAACTCTATAATAACGTTAAACATAAAGGAATTCTTTTGTGTAAAACTAATACTTTTAGGAAGGTCTGCTAATAAGTGTCAGGTTTCTCTGCTCAGTTCGTAAGCAGGAAAGCAAGACTTAGTATCTCTTACAGTAACATAAGGCTAATTTATAAGCAGTATTGCAGCCACTATTGGCTAGTATTAAAAGGCAATGCTTTCCTTACTTGTTTCTCCCTGAGGAATACTGAATTTCAACTGCAATCTGTTAAATTAGTCAATCTCTGCTTATTTTTCGGTCTAGAATTATTGTGATAGCAGATATTCATCTACTTAAGTCATTTCTAGTTTCTGCTTATTATTTGCTAATAATTATAGCTTTTACTTAGTACTTTTTACAGTCTGTGTAAATTCTAGTTTTCTTAACTGTCTTTTCACCAGGAACTTGGGACTGTGTATTTAAAACTATGTTTTAAGTCTAATGATGCTGGAGAAGAGACACTAAAATGAGGAGAGCTCAAATGGTTAGCATTTAGTGAATATTTTATACTCACTAAAATCTTGTTTATCATATAGTAGTGTTGACCATGTAACTTTCAGAAAAGCACTCAAGAAGGAAGAACCCAAAGCTTTTCCAAAGTATTTTAGAGTTTTAGGGAAAAAAAACCTACCAAGTACAATTCATATTTTATGCTATATATTCAGCTCTCAAATTACGGCTACAACTTGCTCTTTGGGTTCTACCAAATTAGTAAAAGTAAAATCCTAGAAAAATTTAATTCCTCCCAAATTTAGATTTATATTTGAAACCTTTATCTCTTCATTGTCTTCCAGGTTTCCTATTCTTTATTTGAGTAGGTGAGGTGGTTCTTTTAGGGTTAGGGAGAAAAGAGTCTCGCTGGATCTGCAATTTCATGTGGTAGTTCTTCATGTGGATGAGACATTTTTCCATCATAAAGCATTTCATTAGTTTCTAAAAATATACTGCATTAATCCATACATTTACATGGATGTACTATTTATGTTAGGGAGAACGTATTCTGTGAAATCACTGAGACAACTTAGAAGCAAAATAATGCTCTTCTGGTAAAAAAAGTCTGTTCTCCCATCAACAGGATCAGGTCTCGGAGGAAGAAAATAATTTGTTCCAGCAACCCTACAGAAATCAGTTTAAAAAATAGAAAATGAGTAGGAACTTTAAACTGAGCTTACTCACCAACTGCTACTGAAAGTCCAGGTTTTGTTAGTCATTGTTATATATTGATTTTGGTGAAAATAATTATGAATATTCATACCAGGTCTCTCCTGTAAATTCAGGCTTGTACACTGCTGCACTGATGTTGACTGCTTAGGAATATTAGGTCTGTTTGATGCAATTATCTGAGAAGGAAGCTCCTTTAAACGCACTCAGATTTAGGCATAACCCCAAATCCTCTGCTATACTGTGAGATCCTGATCTTGACAACTTTTAAGCCAAGAGAAGCACGTCTTGGGCACTGATAGATCACTTTGCTGCTTTGATAGAGTATTTTGATTTAATCCCTAATCTATAAAACTCTTGCACTGTGTGATACAACAGAATGCAGTTATGCAGCTACTTTGAGGCTCAATTTTTCTATGTTCTATCCCAAAGTAAAAGAAATGGGTAACCCAACTCAGAAAGTTTAATATTTTCTTCAATTTAGTAACTATCCTTCTTTTCTCCACGCTTTCAACAAGAGATTAAGATAATCCAGCAGGGTAGCCTTTTTTTAAGGTACAGAGTTATATGTTCTGGAGGATATATTAGATAAAATGCTTGGACATGCAAAGAAATTTTGTCAAATCAGCATTCTGATAAATGTTTCACGTGTTCTGCTAACTTAACTAGGAAACTTTTCATATCAAATAACATTTTTATTTTAAAATGCTCTGAAGTAGGAGATGTAGAACAATGTTTGCCATTTAGTGATTGGTAGCAGGAGGAATTGCTACAGCTTCCTTGACGGCTGACACATGAAATTCAGAACCTGTAATTAATTGTGTTCTCTTACCTATTGTAAGGATCTCTCTGTGCTTTTTTGTGTTGGGTTTTTTGTTCTTAGATAGTACTGGAGAATTCTCTGGCATGCTCACATCTTAAAAATAAAACCAAAATGAAAAAATTCCAGCCTTCAGTTAAATATAACAACCTATAAAACAATTTTTGGTGTTTAAAACGGCCATTTAGAGGTTCAAACTCCTATTATATTTAGAAAAACAACTTTCCTAAAAGAATAATTAGTTTAAAATAATTTATTTAATAATTTCTCTTAAGATGCAAATTTTTTTTGAGGAAAATAGCCTTTGCTTAGAATGAAACTATTTACAGGTAGAGCACATGTGACACCATCTAATCATGGTGTGATAGAGCAAGAGTCATTCATTGGTCTCCTCACGTTCCTTCCACAGCTGAAGTCTACATAGGAATTGGGAAGCCTGCGGAGGCCACGGCCTGTACCCAGGAAGCAGCCAATCTCTTTCCAATGTCGCACTACGTTCTCTACATGAGAGGTCAGGTGGCTGAACTTCGTGGAAATATCGATGAAGCCAAACGCTGGTATGAAGAGGCCTTATCTATTAGTCCTACCCATGTGAAAAGCATGCAGAGGCTGGTAAGTCAGCAGTCCACGCTCATAAGTACTTTAATCTCAATTCATGATACTGCGTTGTGAAATCTTAACTTGGTGTGGGGAACACAGAGCTTTTGAGTTTTGGATCTACATTCTTATTAGCAAAATAATGTTCAAGACCAGGCTGGATGGGACCTGGTCTGGTGGGAGGTGTCCCTGCCCAGGGCAGAGGGGTTGGAACTCGACGATCTTTAAGGTCCCTTCCAACTCTAACTATTCTATGATTCTATAGCTTTGGAATTGATCTTTTCTGGCTTTTTATTCCCTCTTCTCTATGTGTTTGGACATAAAAAAGATCTGCAGGCAATAAGGTTATTTCAGTACTAACAGAGACTGCAGTAAAAGAAGTCATTTCCATCTGCCTAATACTCAGTGCCGTTGGGAAATACAGCTGGTTAATGGTAAGAGAAGGGTTGGATACTGTAGTTTAGAAGAAAGACCAGTCATTCTGATGTCTAATTCCAAACAAAAAGCTGAATTCTACAAATTGAGTGGTTACCTTCGTGCTATATGATGTCTTGGATTTTTGAAAGGTAGAGAATCAGTCTCGCCCTCAAAAGAATGTTAGCTTTAAGGTGCCTTCCCCATAATAAATGCATAAAATTATTTATACACCTCATCTGTACATACACGTATATATTCTGTGCTTCTGGGAAAACTATTGTTTTAATCCAGTTTTCTTCCGGACTGAGTGGAGTAGAAAAGCTGCAATTGCTACTTACCCAACCTTTTTGTTCAGAATTAGAAGCTGGTTTCTGCTTGGGTCCTTATGAATTATTCAGGAAAATTTCTTGTGCATCCCTGAGGGGAACATATGAGACAAAAGATCAGGTAGGAAGGCAGCACAGGCAAAGTTTTTTGTTTCACCTTTTCGGCATTTCAAGATATTTGAGCCCAGTGATGAATGCCAAAAGGTTCCTTTTCCTGAAGAAGTGGGCAGTTGACCGAAAGCGGTGCAGCTTAGTGAAAATGAAAGCTTAGGTTTTCCTGGGTATCTTTCTGCCCCTCCTTTGAATCCACCTTTTGATAAATAGTCCGTAAACACATGATGCTCTTCAGAATGACTGAGAAATGACCTGCCTTACCAAGCACGTGAGATGAAAAATACGGTGCTTCCAATCTGGGGTCCCGTTTCTATGAGCTTTTTGGTTTGAGTGTGAGCTGGAGGAAACCTATTCGTTTCATTGGATTGGCCAGTCATTTTAAAGCATTCTTATGACTTAAATTTTTGTGTTTTAAAAGCTTTCTCTATAATACTAGACCTTTTCCACTGTTTTGAATAGATGTGGAGAGATCCATGCTGCTTAAATACAAATATTAAAGATGTAGCTATAAAAATACTTGTCTGTGTAATTCCATGTGGGGAAAAAGTACAGCATTCTGTATCGTTCTTTATCTTTTGACTATTGCACAAAGCATTTTGAGGAGGAAGTTTGTAATGTTTGCTCTTGCCTGTGTTTATAGATGAATATCTGTACATCTCTACA
>BJBW01000905.1:219254-335951 GCA_004320125.1 Scolopax mira
TTTTTTTTTCTTTTAATTAAAGTTTTAGAATTAATGACATCTGACATTCAGTTCAATCTGAAGTTAAAATTTTCTGATGCTGGTGGTGGAGAAATCTGGTTCTTTGATTTGAGATATTATGTCTAGTTGTCCAGAGAAGAACAAAAGTTAAATAAAATTTTTATTTGTCTTTGTATAAGCAAGAATGGCTTATTGGGAATAGGTAAGATTTCTTCTTTTATAATCTTTTATAATTTTTAAAATACATCACTCTGGTAAGAAGGATGAAAAAGTAAACTTCGAAACTTTGCTATTTTTCAGTACAACTTTTTTTCCATAATTCCATTCAAGTACTTATTCCTGCATATGGTCTACTCTTTCTACACAGAATCAATCTTTTTAATCTAAATTACTGGACAAAGTTTAGTCTTTTGGCTTGAGAACAGATGCTTTGACTCCTGAGAGCTGTGGCACGTCCTGTGCTTTGGAGTTTCTGCATAAAGACTCTTGCATTTGTCCCAGGTGCAGACTCTGTGTTCCATTAATGTGACCATGAAGACACACTCTTTGCAGAAGTGTAATGTATTGCCTGAATGCAGTTACCTTTTTTTGGCTGGCATAATCTGTTCATATACTATATTTGTCTAAAATTATGATTTTCTAAAGAAACAAATTATTATCAACAATGCTGCCATCTCTGAGGTCTTCATTAGAAGTAAAAGCGGGAGGATTTGGTGATGGTGTGGAAATTGGAGCAGTTAGGAGAGATGGAGGAAATCTGTTCCCCAGGAATGATAATAAATGATCATGATAAATGGGAGGGTTTGGAGGGAGAGCTGAGCTCCTGCTGCCTGTGCCTTAATAATGAAATGCCTGAGACAACGTGACACCGAATGGTGGGGGCTTGACCCATGAATAAAGGACAGTTGGTTTAGCTGTGTTCTGCTTGGGAAATGGAACTGATTGGGTTAAGCTGTTGTGTTACCCAGGGTGTGGGATATTCTAAGGGAGACCTGGCTGCAGGGGGCAATGCGTTTGTCTCCATGCTCACTGCTCTTTCAGCCCCTTCTAAAATCTTGGGGGGTTTAAAATCTCAGAGGGGTCTAAAATCTGAAGCTTTGAAATACTCCAGTCCGTGTTCTGTATTTCAGATCGCCTTTTTATCTCATCCATTGAAATCTAAAATTTTCTTTAATGACTAAATTGATAAATGATGATTCGCACATCAATTGAATGTCATATATGCTTGGTTTGTCACCTGCCTGAATTTGTCCAGAAGGATTTATTTGAACAACTTTCTCTCTTCTCCCTCCCCTTTATCATCACCTCCAGATCTCTGCATTACTGCTGCCTTCCTGCTTTTGTCATTGTTTTCCTCCCCTGTGAGAAAAGAATAAACAGAATTTTATCTCCTGCAGTCAGAGTGCTGTTGTGGAAAACAGCCCCTACTGCTGACGGCTGGAGAGTCCTGAAACGGGCCATCATGCCCAAAATGGCAACGAATATTTCAACTCATTATCCAGGAAACAAATCTGTGTATTCTCTCTCAAGCTGAAAATGTCTTAGCTAAATGTAGCTTTCACATAAAACAGTTTTTCCATCATCTGTACATCATTATAATCCTAGAAGATGCTAATATTTCTGAGTATGAAGTAATTCATTTTAGGACTTGCCAGTTAATCCTATTAGTAGCTTAGCTTCTAAGAGCACAAAACTAAAAGAGAAAAGGAGAAATTACGGATCCCAAATTACTCATGTAGAAATTAATTTTCAAAAAGCATTATCTTAAAGAATTACGTTCCCCACTCCACACTGTCAGATGTCTGTTAAGGTTTCCTATAATTATGCAGAACTAAGTCAGATCTCTTAAGGCTTGGATTAACTGTGTGCACTTTAACTGTCACATATAAGTATGTTTATATTTATCTCTAACTACATTGACTACTTATATTTATTTTTTTGCTAGAAGGAAGCCTCGCAGTACATGGGGGTAGTGTGTGCCTCTGAGCTGTCAAGGATGTTGGATCTGGATGAAAGAAAGGGAGCACAGAGAAGACTTTAGAAATACGAGACCCTCCTTGAAGGGGTCAGAGGAGTTAAAGAAGAGAAAATCTAAACACCATCACCCAAATTGACCCTTGTCCCTCAGTGAGGCACTATTCTCTAGTGTTTATTCTTCCTTTAGGAACAAGGACCTTCTCTGGGGAACATTCACTAATTCATTTGAGTTTCATTGTCAGGATGCTTACACTGTAAAAATTTTTGGTTTAGGCTACATAGGCTTGTCCTAAGCTCTTTGTGCTGGTTCTTGTGAGTGGTTTGTGTTGTAACTGATTACCCTAGAGCTGAATTCTGATGCCAAATCTCAGTGCTCGTTTGACTCGCTAAGTGCATCTTTATGCACACAGTGGTTGAAGAAGAATGGAGAAATTGGTTTTGTCAGGTTTGTTAGCAAAATATTGTGGGTTTGCCCATCAGAAACTTCAAGGTTATTTCATAGAAAGTAGAGAAAGCAAAACATATGTTAAGCCAAAAACTCACTGCTCCTTGCAGAAGGCATTTTACTGAGATTTGACCACCGTCACATCTAAATATTTCAAGTATTCACATTCTGCACGCTGAGAAAGCAATGCCAGTTCTACTTGCTTTTCAACCTGGAACACTCCCATGAACTTAAGTGACTCAAGGACCGTTTCAATACACTTTAAATTCTTCACCTGCTGTGTGGCATTCACAGGCTATGTTCTTTTCTGCCTTTGAAATACTATTTCCCATTTTAGCCTGGCAACAGAAGAGCATCGGTGCTTAGTGCAGTAAGAAGTACGTAGCACCGACTGCGTGGTCATTGGCTTTTGAAATTTAACAAAGTGTGAATCAAGGTGAATAACAAAGTTTGGTTTTTCCCCTGTTTGTTTCAAAGTTATCTCCTTTTTTTTTATTTATTGTTACTGAGCTCAAGTACAGCAGTTAACCATTTCATACTGATTCGTATCTTAAAGATTATTATTGGGGGAAGATAAATATAAGTTCTTCATTCCTGGTTGCTTTGTCTGAGTTTTACAGCAGTCTTTTAAAGCAGATCTATTTTTGTTTAAAATTTGACAACAATAATTGCTACAAATTTGAGTTTAAATTATAATTTAGTTGCTCTTCTGGAAACAGAAAGTGACTAAGAGAATTTACTGCACTAATTTTGTTTATAACTTCAAACAGTGAGCTCCCATTTACTCGGGCAGAACTCTTTGTGCTGGGCCCCCAATAACGTTGTCCTGAAAGTGGTATTTGAAGCTGTTGAAACATAGATCCTGCTTCAGAAAAGACTTCAATTTCACGTTACCCCTGTGACTCCAGGCTGAGTCCAAATGACTTAAAGCAGCGGTAGCAGGAGCGGATCGTTCAACAAGAAAATACCTGTGCTTTCAGGTGCTTTTTACCACCCGAGGGTGAGCTCTATAAGGACTTAACATATTCCAACACGTCTGTGCTGTCCTCAGCTGACAACCATTCCAAGAGGAATCCTGCAACGGGGCTTAAATTAGCCCCTGTTTGGTTTAGACAATCTGTGAAGATCTGAAGATGCAAAGGTGATCTGATTCAGTGAAGCAGGGGCTGTTGTTACACTGAAGGGCACTGGAGAAGATGGAGAATCTAAACCATTGGGGTGTAGTGTTTATTAAGAATCTAGTAGCAAGAAGTTAAGGCAGCTTTTTCTTTAAAACACCTTTTTCTGACATGTGTTTTAGATCTTTTTTTTTTTGATTAACTTTTCTGAGATTTCTTTTTTAAAATCCTCTCTGAATTGAAAAGTGTTTTAAAGTGTTTTGTTTGTTTTGTTTTGTTTTTCTTTTAAGTAGGGATTTTTGACTGCTACACTCAGCTTTAACTTTCTGGTTTTGTCTGTTTTCACATTATCTGTGTGATAGATTTTTTCCACAGTTTAGCAATTCGGGCTCAGCTTGCCAGAAACCATTTTATCACTTCTATTTGTTCCCATTTTAAAAAATGGAAAATTAATTAGTGGTAGATGCTGGCAGAAGGAAGGGATGTTTTGGCTAGGGTTACTCCTCTTTATTTGACAGGTCACGAATCATTCCAGTGTTTTTATTGTATTGTGTGGAACTGATAAAATTCCACCCATCAGATAATTCATCCCAATTCGCTGTCGCAGCAGGTCAGTCTACAGCCTACAGTATTAATGCAGGTCAGTCTACAGTATTAATGCAAAGTTGATTCTCTTTGCTTGGAAGATTTTAAGAATCTTTGGTTTCAATCTTCAAAATGTTCATCTCGAGCTTTGATTCATGCTTTTATAGCAAGGAAAGTATCTCCTTGTTGCACGGTACTAAGTAGAGGTGCTGAACAGACCAGCAAGCTACTAAAAGCATCTGAGCACAGCATAATGAAAAATTTACTTTTTCAGGCTTTTTCTATATGTGTTAGAAAGGGTAATTCCTATTAAAAGTCTTCCCAGCGTCCTTCCATCCCCTTAGGCATTTTACTCTCTAAAGGGCTAATTACATTAAAGTCATTGTCACTTGGGTACTCTTGATACCCAAAGTAATCTTTGCCTTTTCCTCAGTGCCTTTTGGTGGGCCACTGGCCACCTAAAAAAGGAGGGGGGGGGAGGAAATCATGCAGCTTTTTACTAGTGGAAAAATACTAACAAGCAAGAATAACTTAACAGGATGAAAATGTCAGTAGTCTTAGTCCCAGAATTCAGGGTATGGCCAGGAGGCCTCATGTCAGCAAGGTGCTAACAGTGGCTCTTGATATTTGAGTTCTCCTTGTTTAAAATAATAATAAAATGGAAATGAGAGAAGCCCTGGAAGAAATGGAAAATGCATGCTATTCCCTACTATCCTCTGTTGTCTCTTACATCCCTTTTCATGGATACTTGCTGGTATTTTTTTTGCATGGATCTCAGAAATTCAGTTTTTATTTTGCTCTGTGTAATTGCCTTTCGACATGAGAATTGCTTTGCAAAACACTTTTTAAATTAGGTCATTCTGAAGCATACACTGGGCTAATTATGATTACTTTGCTTCCCTGGGCATTTTTGTGCTCACTGAATTTATTGAAGTATTATTTTATAGCTGGAGCTGAGAACTTCCACAGCAATCAAAACTACGTGGCACCTGGTGTGCGTGGCCATCCTCCCTGTAGTCTCTAAGGGCTTTGGCTTGTAGGCAACATCTGGCATCTAATCATTTATAACTGAATTCCATATAATTAATAAAGAAATATTTGTAATGATTTCTTTTCGGGTAAATGTTAAGAATATGAAAAGGGAGGGAGAGAGCAGCCATCCTCAATTTTAAACAAACAAAAAGGTCTGGTTTTTTTACCTTTTCCTGAGAAAGCTTCTGTTGTAGAATCCTGTAGATGAGAAATCATTAGCGACAGGAAAACATTTGAGATGGGAAGTCATCTACGTGTGTTGTCTTTTTTTAATTTTCTTGTGCTGCATACTGGTGAAATACAACTAAATGCTACCATCAGCAGCAATCTGAGGGAGACAGACCATTCAGTGGGGTTCAGTTGTGGCTGTTGGTGAATGTGTGTGTGAGAAACTTGCCTGAGACCGAGCTCTTCAGCATCTCTCTTAGAATAATGTATTATCTTAAAGTTGTGCAGGAGTTATCAGTATTTTGTATTTTGCTATAAATCTCTCTCAGTTCTCAGGCACATTTCTAGCACGCTGATGAAATTACCTCTTGCTTTCTACCTTAAATCTGTCACAGGGAAGCTTGACTTGCTTTGGCTTCAGCTGTTTCCCAAGACAAGAGGCTGCCATTGAGAGGACCAGAAGTTACTTCATCAAATACGATTCCTTTTTGCTAACTAGGAACTATAAACAAGTTGTTCTTGTGCTTTATCTTATCCTCATCAAACAGAAAGTGACCTACCTTAATGCAGAACTAGGTATCTGGAAGCAGCTGTCCCTTAGGAAATGAATTTAATGCTTGCTTTTGCCAGGGTTATGTCACACAGCTGCATTCCCCAGATAAGTTGTCTACTCTGGTACAGAGGGTTTTTTCTGCAAATCCCCAATCTGGAGCAGTCTTCTTATGTCTCTCTATCTCTCCAACTCATCTCATTTTAAATTTTATTTGAAGACCTCTCTTCCATTTGCTGAAGCTTTACTCCTCTCCTCCCCAGTATTATGCTTAGCAGTCCTTCCCCTGCTCCTGAGTCTGCAGTTTAAAGATGAGTTGAATCTTGCACTTTGGAAGGATTCAACCAACTTACTAGGTATGAAGAGCATAATATCATTTCTCCAAGATTAGGTTTTTTTAAACACAGGCTGTGTTTTTTGGTAGTTAAGTGGGTTTAGATAGAGTTAAAGAATTGGCCTTTGACGTTAGTGCCAGGTTATTATGTTGCTTCAGGATATTTTTTTAATGTAGATGATCAAACTAACAGAAAAAGCAATTATTTCAGTGAGCTTTAACTTGTGGGAAAATCTGAAGCGTGTTTTGTCTGACTCGGTATTCCTTTCTAAGGTTGGATGGGCATTTTTCCATTATTTTTCATATTAGAGTTTATTTTTTCAACAAGTAGCAACAAACAGTGTGAAGAAAGTTACACACAGCTACTGTTCTTCAGAAAAGCTGCCATCTCTTAATTTCTCAGTAGGGGAGTGACGTGCTGCTTGGCCAGCACCTTGTGTACCGCATCTCACTAATTAAAAGGCCAGTGTTTTCTCTAAATAAAACTTGACTGCTGTTTTCTGGAACTAGAGTTAGGGAATAGGAAATGAAAATGGTCTTTCAAGTAAAGCCATTGTGGCCAAAGCTGTGGGCTGCAGGAGCTCTGTACTAAAAGCCTTTGGATGACCTGCTTCTTTACTACAACTTTATTGCAATCAAATTTCACTGGCACTCTCGATTCCTGGGGGCTGGGACCATAAATTAAACTAAGATATGGCCTGAGGCCAAACCTTCAAGTCTACTCACTACTATTGGATGGATGGATTGGTGGAAACTAGTTCTTAACTCATTTTTATAGTCTCTATGCCATCTCTAGTTTGATTTATTTTCCTATATCCAGCTGTAGAGAAACTTTACTGAAATCCAGGCAGATTAGTTCTACAACTTTTCTTTTTTCCCTGGCATTAATCTACCTAATTAAATCCTGTGTTGGCCTAGCATAGTGTCTCACTAGTGATAAACACATACTGTGTTTTATTCCACTTTTCCCTCTTACCTTACTGCTAACCATTCCTTTCTTCAACATTTGTTCTAAGGCCCTGCATATAATTTAAGAAAACTGAAATAGTAATTTTCTTTCTGAAATGGAAACAGTATACTACCTTTTGGTAGTAAAAATGCTTCCACTATTAACTTGTTAGCTAGACCTTGATTTCTTTTATTTTTCTGTCTTTTTCTAGGATGGAGATAATCCATTTCTCACAAATGGATTATCTGGATCTCTCTGCTTTTGGTTTTATATTGGCTTGGAAAAGAAAATTCCTTTATTTTGGCTTTAAAAGTTTGGATGCCATTTTTAACTGACGTTCTACAGAGCATAAAGGATCTGTTCATGCTGTTGCTATGACATGATGTAGAATTAACATCAACACTAAAGTTACGAGCCATTGCTTTGGTAAACTGTTGGTGCTGTACACTTGGCATTGGGAAACAATGCTCTGAGTTTCAGTTTGTGTTGGTTTAATTGGGTAATGATTGAAAAGTCTGACCAACACGGCAGGCTCCCTGAAGCTGCAGGAAGCTGACCATGTTTAACCTGGGCACTGGGTACACCTCTCTCGGAGGCTGTTGTACAGTTTATTTGCTTGACCCACTTATCTACGTGTAAAAGCACAAGAATCAGTGCTTTCTAAAACTAAACTCTTTTCCTTGCTCTGCCGTCTGCAAGCAAACCTGCCCCCCCCTCTGCTTAATCCCAGTTCACTCCACACCATATAACAGCGAATGTGCATATAGAGTTGTTAACGCTTTTAATGCCATTTCTGTCACGGGAAAGCTACTTGGCAAAACTGGTATGAGTGGAAAAAGACAGCGTGAGTGAGACTTAGTAATGACAAACTTGGAAACAGAAAGCTGTTTGGGGCTTTCATCACGTTTTCAATCAGCAGCACAGCGCGGATCTGCACCTTTTAAACTTTGATGTTAATATGCATCGACTTTTACAGAGAGAAAAAACATAAGAACTTTTTAGTTTCAACAGCTAATCACACATGTACAAATCTGGCCTGTGCTTTTTCAGTTTATAAATTCAGCCTGTACTGAGTTTACAAAAAACTCTTGGCATTTGAAAAATATACCGTTAGTTTGGCTTTTTTTTACCTATGCACTCTAAATTTTTATATTGTTGAATCAGTGGGTGATTTCAATCTTGAATGCAGTATTTGATATTTGGTTGCATAGCTGTGGGTTTTTTGTTTCAGCTTTTTATATTTTTAAGCATGAGTATTTAAGCACCTGAGGAAGTTTAGAAGGATATAGCTATAACTGGCCGAGTTGAGTGGCTGCAGGTAGTCTGGCAACTGAGATGGTGCAGCAGGTGGTAAGTTAAGTTTCAAATACCTTTTCAGTACGTGTTATTTATTCACAGTCAATAAATGGGGACACTGATGCATAGATGCTGTGACTTACCTAGCTTTATACATGATACCATCCTCCTGATTTCTCATTCTGAGCATCACATTTACGGAACTCGCATTTAATTCCTGTGCTTATTCTTTCCAGTGCATTTGTACTCTGAAGAAGGTGGTTTTCCCCACAGGGATCTCCCGTGGACCAGTCAATCTTGTTGAGGCAGCAGCATCAATATTCCCCCTCCCTGCTGGAGGGAGCCTGTGGGGTCTCTTTTGTGGGTTTTGACTTGCAAATAACTGCCAGGCTTTAGGATGGTTTTCGCTTATGATATTTAAATTTCATACTGTCACTGATGGACCTCCTATTAAAATGTAGATGATTAAAACAGCTCTATCATTTGTCACTGAAAATTATCTTTTTGATAGTTATTGCCTTCACATGCAGTTTAACTGAAGGGCAGCTCCTTGATAGCCATTTCAGCTCAGCCAATTAAAGTGAGGCCCTTGTCTCAAATTCACCACAGAACTTTTAATACTTTTAAATAATAAATCAGTTCATTTGCCTCCATCATTTCACCCAACTATCTTCCTTTCTGGTAGTTTTGTCGATGTTGTCTTAGATTTGCTTGGTGAATGTGGTATTTCCCCAGTCATTGCACTGGGATGGTCAGAGGAGGTGGCTGTTTGGATCACAGGCTCTTTCAGAAGCATCTCTGGCATCAGTATGTTGTTTCTCTGACTCCTTTTGCATCTGGTTTTGAGAGTGCAGTTAAACTTAGTCCAGTTTGGTAGAAAGTTCAAAATTCAAGAAAAGCTAACTTCAAACCAGCACTGAATCTGAAGTCTGTGGGTACAGAGGTCTGAAAGGAAAAGGATTGCTTCTTTCATTATAATGGGTTGTTAGTTTTTCTCAGATGTTCTGCTCAGGTTCATTGATAGGTCAGTCAGTACCTTTCACAAAGAAGTGTTTGGGGACTACAAGCCCTTTCTCAACCAGTAGTTAAGGTTTGGCTCTTCTGATCTCTACCTGATGGTGCCCGGGTGGAAGGGTGTTTGCCTTCCCTTCTCGATGAAAATGGTCTTCCCTTGAAGATGGGTCTCTGGCAGTTGTCCTGTGGGTCTGACCAGGCACCAGGGAACCTACAGCTTCTGCCTTTCTCCCCCCAAGACTCTAAAAGGAAAGGGGGTGCCTTTCCTCTTGTGCCAGGAGGTTTTTGCAAGATGCCTCTCCCCATCGTAGTGCCTTGAGCCTGAGGAGCAGATGGCAGTTTGTCAGCTTTGGGGGTGGAGGGGAAACGGTCTGTTTCCTGGGGATGCTATAAAAAAAAAAAACAAACCCATATTTATTAATGCTCTACTACAAATAACCTCTTTTTCTTGGAGATTATTGCAATGCTAGTCTAGTATGTGCAGCTGTGGTGTCATAACAGTGACATTACAGTGACATGAGCCATAGTTATAACTTACCTATGTACAAGCTTCTATATGCAAAAGTCTCTTTGGCTAAGGGCAAAAGGAAGAAAAATGTGAATAATGTGCTTTAATCTTGGCATTTCTATTTTATTTTAGTAATGAAAGGACTGGTCATCTTTTATCCTATCCTGCCGTTCTGACTCTAAATATTTAATACAGCATTTGTCAGAATATTTGAGAGAAGTGCACATGCATAAATGTAAAAAAGGTACTTCAGAGAGTACCATTCGCTTCTGATGCCTTTTCCATAGTCACAAAAGTTCAGACAAGTGCGTGCTGGGTCTGTAATGTTGAGTGTGCACAAGTATGGGCTGCAAGTGCTCGCCTTCAATACAGTGACAATCTAGCTAAAGATCTCCAGAGGACTCGATTTGAACTCTGACAGTTCTGTTAATTACAAATTTTAACCACAGAACCTAGGACTGCATATGGAACTCTGGTTTTTCTTTCATGCACAAGCTATTCCCCTGACTTCAGGTTGATTTCTTCACTAGAACATTTGATCAATTTTTCTAATGACTATTTCCAGAAGCCGCGTACCACCAGTACATTCACTGTGATTTTATAGAAGAACGGTCATCAATAAAAAACAGCTTCTTAAAAAGCCATTGCTTGCTATTTCTTACTATTTATTATTTAATTCTATTGCTGCTTGACTGGTGGATGGAAGAACGTGAATTCCTTGACATTAGAGGTAACTTTACGTGGAGCACAAGCAAAAAAACAGGAACCTTCATATGTACTAAACTGAGGTCTAGTCTTTAGGCAGTGGAGTAAGGAGACTGAATTCCCAGTATCCTCATTTTTTGTGAGAAGTCATACTTTTGCTCAAATGGTTGAATATTGACTCCCTGGGATGGCTTCAAGGCTCATCGTTTCAACAGCGTCGGTCTGAGCTTTTCTGGTTCTTTAGCCTGTTCTGCAATTTTACCATTTTTTGGAGGATTTGGGGCTTTCCTCTTTTGGCTATCAAAAGCACTTCTGTGTGAGTCCTGCGTCCTGAATAACAGAAATGTAATTTTCTCTGCTTCTGATCCTTTGACTCAAAACTGGGGGGAAATAACAGCATCTGTAGGAAGCGGTACCTCGGAGCGGGACGGTGCTGAGCTAAACCCAGCCTTGCTTTTGAAACCCTGGAAGATCAGGCTGACGAAATGGTAGAATTTCAGTAGGGAATAAACTGCAGTTAGTTCATGCATGTGTATCTATAAAATGTCTACGTAGGGGAAAAGGGGTGAGTATATGAATGGCAATAAACAAGAATATACTGCGTTAAGGAAATTACTGAGGCCCATTTCCTGAAGAGCACTGTCTGTAGCTGCGATCTCCAGCACCTGTTCTCCTTGTGGGTGGATGTACCTGAAGGAATCTATATGTCTGGGAAATCCTCTTTTCTTATTCCTGGGAAAAGTGAGTTGTGCTGGGAGGGAGGATGGGCGAGATGCAGCGCTGCTGAGCTCCTGGAGGGAGGAAGGTGACAGAGGGAGGAATCCCTTACGCTTTAATGTCGTGGTGTTACAGCTGGAGGAAATGTAAAACGTTTGCAGCAGGTTAAAGAACTCCAAATTTAGGACTGGCGTTATCTGAGGACCAAGGTTACATTTCCTTATTACCTGATGCAGGACAGGGAACTACTGGAGGGAGTCCAGTGGAAACTAAAAAGATGCTCAGGGGCTGGAGCATCTCTCTGATGAGGAAAGGCTGAGAGACCTGGGGCTGTTCGGCTGGAGAAGAGAAGGCTGAGATGGGATCTCATTAATGCTTATCAATATCTAAAGGGTGGGTGGCAAGAGGATGGGGTCAGGCTCTTCTCAGTGGTGCCCAGTGCCTGGACAAGGGGCAATGGACACAAGCTGGAAAATGGGAAATTCCATCTCAACATGAGGAAAAGCTTCTTTCCTTTGAGGGTGGCAGAGGCCTGGAAGAGGCTGCCAGAGAGGGTGCAGAGTCTCCTCCTCTGGAGACATTCCAACCCTGCCTGGATGCATTCCTGTCCAGCCTGCTCTGGGTGACCCTGCTCTGGCAGGGGGTTGATGATCTCCAAAGGTCCCTTCCAACCCCAGCCATTCTGTGATTCCTGTGTTGATGCAGTGCTTTCCAAAGCTGTAGCCATCTGACTGTGGAAGGAGAAATTGTCATGGTTTTACTGCATTTGTAGATACGGCATTTGAAATAACAGACCTTTGGTATAATTTTCAGCCGGAGATAAAAAGTTTGATAATCTCTGAAGTCACTAGCTGGTTCCCTGTGTCAGTAAGGTGGTTTATTTGTTTCCAGTATGCTCACTGTCCTCAAATTAGTTCTCACAATGTAGCGTGGTAGTTGTGCCATGTTTTATCAGTTGATGTGACGTTCGCATATGGTGTAAATCAAAATTACAGCAGACTATTGCAAGATCATGTTGTCTTAACAGGAAAAGAAGTCCCCCAAGAGCTCCCATCTTTGTGGAAGGCTGCGATTCAGCAATTTTAAACCCTTCCCCCCCTTCAATTTTGCACCTTTCTGCATTATCAGCTGTGAACAGTAAGGAACTAAAAGGCAAGCACATCCCTGTTGGAAGGGGTCAGTCATTTTTCAAGGGGGTTATGAATACACAGATGCACCAACAACCACGCACGTTCGTTCTTTCCCGCTGGCAACGTGGAGTTCAGTGAGCAACAGAGCCAAAGTGGTTGGTTTTTTAAAAAAAAAAAAATCTGTTGCCAAGCAGTGGGTTTTCTCCTAGCAACAAGTGTTTTGCAGCAGGGGAGGCAGTTGGATACCTTGGGGGGGCTGGAGGGGTGTATGTTAGCACGGGGGGGAAGGACAGAGAAATAACAAACCGGGGTTGGGAGCTTGCTGTGGCCGTGACGCAGAGCACACGGCCCGGTTGCTGGAGGAGCTGGGGATCAAGGGGGGGACAAGGCAGGAAAGGACACGTAGAACAAGCAACGTTTTGGGATAGGCAACTAACAAAAATGTTGGCTGCAGGTGCAGGTTCATGTTTGTTCATCAGTTGGTTTGGTTTAGTTTACATTGCAGTTTCTTTGTGCGTTCAAAAAGAATTATATATTCATTTCTTTTACAGGAAATTAGCTTTACTTGTAAGCGTTAGTGGTCAATCCAGTTATTTGTAAACCTTATGGTACAGACACCCTTCAAAATCCCTGCATAAAATGCATCTGTGTCTGCCATTGCAGGCATGGAACTATATTTATTCATTATTTTTCTGATGGAATGGCTTATTTTGAACTGATACATCATGTCACAGTTTTTTCTCACTTGCAGAAAATACTTACAGTGATGAAACATGCAACTGTTCACGGTATACATCTTCAGAAGAAAGAGTTAATAAATGATTTCTTGTGCAAAGTCATAATTCCATTAAATGGACATGTTTCAGCACAAATTCATCAGCTAAAGTGAAAATAGGAGAGCAGAGTATATAAATAATGTGCTATTTCACTCTACGTAAGTGTAAAATATTGATTATAGAATATATTTAAACCATGTATCTTTATCACAGAAATATCAGCTGCAGAATTTTACTTATTTTTCCAAATATGACAAATTCTTCTCGTTGCCTTGCTAACACTTCTTCTGTTTCGTTATTATAGCATAACACTGACAAGTCTCTGGAAGACCTTCAAGTTGGATAGATTTGTTTGAAAATAGCAGCCACCTTAACACATGCAAAATAGGCTGAAAAAGCAGCATGTAACAAGGGGCAG
Source organism: Scolopax mira (assembly GCA_004320125.1). Taxonomy (NCBI): domain Eukaryota; kingdom Metazoa; phylum Chordata; class Aves; order Charadriiformes; family Scolopacidae; genus Scolopax; species Scolopax mira. The sequence continues at coordinate 232,977 of BJBW01000905.1, forward strand.
TTTTGTGATGCTAAAATTAGAGTGCATATGGATTTGCAATGCATACATTGCATATTAAGCTTTGTAACTCTTTATGGTCATAATCCTTGATTTTCAAGCTCCTCTCGTGCAAACCATGACTGAAAATTGATTTTGTCTTAGGCAGGTTGGGACTTGTTTAAAAAAAATAAAATACAGTAAACTGGGAAAATAACCAAGGAGTTGGATGTAATGAGTTCTTTAGGTCTTTTAACTCTTAAAAAAAAAAAAAAAAATCAGTCTTTTCCTCTTCTGCAGAGCTCTCTATGTGATGATATGTTTGCAGCTTCTAATGGGCTTTAGCAGGTTACCAGTAAACTGGGCAAGTAGTATTTCCAGTTCTGTCTCCCTGCTCTCATCATTAAAGGCAAAATCAGTCCATTTTTTAATTTTCATATGCTTATAATGTTTTCTTATAGGGGTTGTTTTTGCAAGGAAACTTAGCTCTGAGGGTATTTCTTAGCTAAATAAGGTCTGCATCATACAAATTTAGAAGCTCTTGAGCAAACAAGTCATGTCGTAGACCCACTAGGAAAAAATTAATACCTTACCTGGAAGAACTCAAATCTTTTGCAGCTCAACAGGCTGCAGTTCTTAAACATGGTGAGAGCCTCTGAGGCTTTTTTGCATATTAGGTTGGCCTCATTTCTTCTTCTCTTACTCTTCATTTCTCCCAGTTACCAGTTTCCCTCCCAGCTGAGTTAGGAGAGAGTTCAGTGCTAAGAGTTCAGCATCCTCTCTGAAGAAGGCAAAAGTACAAAGAGACTCATGGCCAAAGTTCCCATTATATTTTTTCCACTTTGAAATAAATTTCATTGCTTTTGAGAACATCTCCCACCTATAGTCTATATTTTGCTTAGAGAAAATTAAATTGTTCCTCTTGATATCAAATGAATAAAGGTGAAAATCTCAAGTGGAGCTTCTGTTGAGATTAACAACTGTTTATTTTCGAGGAGGAGCAGAGTAGTTGTCAGATGGTTAAACCTTAAGAAAACCTCCAGCCCTCTTAAACAGACATTTTTAGTCACGTGGAAGAAACCACAGTAATCTTTGTAGTGTTACCTTTTTACCTTTTGTTAGTGCAAATCCTGTTTAGCACTTAATGATAAAGCTCTGGTTTGGTGAGGCAGAGGATGGGTGATAATGATGGCTTTAATCTTAAAAAAATGAGTTCCATGGAAAAAAAATTAATGTTAGCTTCTCATTTGACTAAAAGCAAATTTTAAAAGCGACCTTACTAGACCCCTCTAAATGGCTAGTTTTGATCATGTTTTCCAAAGCAGAAATCAGTTATCTAAGTAGTTTTCCATTTCTATCCCCTGTTTATTTTTCTGCACGTGTGTTTTCCATTGACTGTTGGGTTAATCATTACGGCAGGTAAATTTGCAAGGAGTGAAAGCCTGTTTGCAGAAAAAAAAAAGAGATACCTTTGTAGCGAAGACTACAAAACATGCTCATTTAAACAATTATGGTGTTATACAATTGCTTATTTTATCACGTTGTTCAGATCCTTAGTGATGATATTTTCTTAATGAATAATGATGCATTTGCTACCTGAAGGTTTTACTTGGTGACCGGGTAAAGCTGCATTTGGAAACTAGAATTCATACGTTTTCCTTTTTAAGAATGCTTACATTTAGCTAATGAAAAATAACCTTAATGTGTTGAATTGCGAGGGGAAAAATAACTGCCAAATTATAACTTTGACATGTACAAAATATAACAAAATATAATTCTGGCTTATTGAAGAAGGTATTAATTGTAATTATTGTGTTTATTGTAGCATCACCAGAGACCAAATTTTAAAGATATCCTGTTTATGTAGGATACAGATAGATATGTAATGACATTCTGAAAGTTATCCAGGTGGAGTCCTGTTGAAGTGAATGCAGATTAAGCATCCTCTCTTACATGCATTTGAAAATTCCATTATGAGGCTCTGTGCCCAGAAGTCTGTGAATAAGGTGTGGGGTTTGTTGGTTGATTGTTTTTAAAACAACACGCATTTGAAGATTTCAGAATGCATTGTTTTTGTCATACTAGGCTGCTGCTTTCAGAAATAAGCTGGTAATTTTGGTTTTTAATCTTTTGTGTTCATTAGTTGCACATTTCTCTGCACCTGATTCTTCAGTGCAACCCAAGGGATCAAGAGAAAGCTGTTCTTAAAACAGAAGCATCAAGTTTACAGGCATCAGTTTTATGGGCATCAAAATGTGCTCCCTCTCTTTCCTCTCCGTGCAGTTGAGGAAGAACCTGATCCTGGAGCAGGAGGGGTGGGAGCTCTCTGGGACCCCTAGACCCATCTCCTCCTCGTGCCCACCAGAGCACACAAGCTGTTGCTGTACGACTCGGTCTTAACACTGTTTTACACCCTGCTACTGCAAATAGAAGGCTGATCCAATTGCCAGCAGTGTTTTCACCTTTTTTTGGTAAACTTACTCACAGACAATTTCTACACATGTATTCTTGTGCCAATATTATTCTCCGACTAAAATAGGTTTTCTCTATTCTGTTCTCTCTACTGTTTTTTATAGCAAGTAACTTCAGCTCAGCTCAGCTTTCAATTTGCTAGGTTAAACAAACCAGGTCTGTTAGTCTTCTCTTGTAAATTTAGATTTTTATCGATCATCTCAATAGTTGTTTTCTGTGCCTGTTCCCATTTGATCTTTGTTGTTGATCAGACTCCGTGAGGTGCTGGAGGAGACCCCACTCTACTGTGTTGGGCTAAAGTCTCTGTTGCCTTTCTCTACTGGAAACTTTTCCTGATGTCAGTTGAGTTTTCCTCTTTCACAGCAACACCTTTTCACACTCATTCTCTGGTGCCCTGGTATATCCAAGTCTTTGTCCCGAGCTTCTTGGTTGACAGGCTTCCACCACGCCACAAAACTTCTCTGTTGTGTTATTTTCCACTTTGTTTTACTGACTCTTGTACTGCTTTCTATATCTTAACTTTTTCTTATTTAATCGTATCATCACTCTCATAATTCGTATCATTAATTAAAATGCTAAACATGATTAGTCCCAAGACTATCCACAATACAGAAGATACAATCCCCTTTGTGACTTCTTGCACGTGCAAGACAAGTATAAATGAAGGTTATTCAGCCAAATGTTTTGGATGGTACATTAAGATATTTCTGCCTATTCAAGCTCAATAGCTGTTTTTCTGGGCTGTATTTGTGTCGGTACCTAGGAGATATTGAGTAATAAATAACGAATTACTTCTGTTTTGACAACGGTGCCAAGAGCCTTCAGTCAGGGGTTGGGTCCTGTTTGGCAGAGCATTATTAAAACAATCATTAGGCACATGCTTTGACAAATGAAGCAAAGAACAGCAGTTTGGTACGTGAGGCAGTGTAAAATGAAGTGAAATGGAGGAAACACATGTAAAATCATCAATCAACTAGAGGGAGTCTTTGTGACTCCAGACTGGATGAGGAAAGAATCAGCAAGATCTTGAAAATAGCCTGCAGCAGAGAAGAAAGTTGGAAGCGCTTCCCCCTCCCCCCCTTTTATTAGTTTCTAGAGGTTTTTGTTCTGTTCTGGTGTGAAGGTTGTGTAGAACCTTGTTTGTAGTGATTACAGCACCTCCCTCTCCCAGGCAGCACACAGTAATACTGTTTAGTTTTTTTTAGAAAGCCAGCACCCTGTGGGCTCTTGAAATTGAAGTCTCTGTTACTCCCAGCTGTGAGCCCTGGCGATGGCCTGAACACTGTGAAGGGCTTCTGACCTTTCCTTCAGCAGAGACCATCCCATCTCCAGAAATCCACAGCGCTGTGGATTATTGAAAGTGACTGGTATAAATATCAATGGATCGGGGATGTGAAGCACTGCTTTCATTTCTTGTGGTGATGGCACAAAAAAGTCTCTTTGTTTCTTCAGAGATTCCCTTCACTTTCTGCCCGTGTCATTTCTGATTAGAGTTTTCTCTTGGAGTTTTTTGAGTTACAAAATCAACTTCTACAATGTAGAACGAGCTAAAAGAAAAATAAGATTTGCTTGGAGAGTTTACAACATAAGGACATCCTGAAGCGACAGAAGCTGTGAGCCTTAATGTGCTCAGAGGAGATTAGTGGTTTGCCAAAAAAACCCAACCCCAAAACAACCCCAAAACAACCCCAAAATTCTCAGCAAACCAAACATGAGGAAAAGTAATAAACAAAATCTGTACTGAGCTGCAGAATGAAGAAGCCCACGCATATTAGAGGCTTTTATAGCTGTGTTAGAAGCAAATGTCATAAATTTTCCAGTCTCTCATGTTTAAGAGCTAGTGATAGAGATGCAATGACAGGAAAGATTCTGCTTTCTCCTTGCAGGGTGCCAACAGTTGTCTTAAACACCTCTGTTATGTATTGCAGCATTTTAAAACATACAAATAACAAAAAGATTGTTATTTGTGTAATTCCTTAGGAACTTACTGTTTTCGTCACCTTTTGTAGAATGGGTGTTTTCCTTCTAATACTTGTTAGTATTTACTCAAGTGATTATATAGCACTTTTTCTAATTGATTCAGTTGCCAAACGTCCTGAATTTATTTATTTTATTTTATTGACTTTATGTATCTGTTTATAAAGAGGATAACAGGCCAACCCTGAAGGTGTGAGCCATATGTCACTCGGTGCCGCCCTGTGTTTCTGCAGAGTTGATGTGTTGTTCCAGCCATAAAGCAAGAGACCTAATGTTATTCTGCAGATAAACGTTGTCTGGACATCTGCTGCTAAATAGGAAAAGGCCAGAACTGGTAGTTTTGACATTTTGTTTCCTGTTGGGAAGCAAAGGGAAATAGGCAGTGAAGGACTGGGATAATTTGTATCCATTTCTGGGAAATCTTAGAGGACTTTTGGTTGGTTTGCTTTGTTGGGTTTTCCAGTTGGGTTGTTTTTTTTTTTAAGTGGTTTGACTTCTGGGTTTTCCTGGGTTTTTTTTCCTGAAGAACTTAGTATGGAGAGCAAGCATATGCTGACAGCCAGTAAACTGGAGGTCAGTTTTCTTGGCTGGGTGATGGTCACTGAAGGATGTTGCTATGTGATAGACTTTCCTGCTCCTTCTCCCTGTGGTCTGTACGGTAACACTTTGTAGAGCAAAAGCCAAGCAAGGACCACAGTTTGAAATGTTCTGTGCCTCAGAATTTGGGTGAAGTCATCCAGGCAGGAGATCTACAGATTGGGCACTCGCAACATATGACATCTGACCGTCGTTCTGAGAGTCAGTGAATCACTAGATCTCTCGTTTGGGCTCAGCCCACAGCTAAAGTGACCAAATGTCACTGTCCTTTTGATGCTCTGTGTGAAACGAGTCTAATTTTCTCTCCCTAATTTTGGAAACAAAGCTCATTGCCCTGGTGCTGCGGCCCAAGGCAGAGTCTTGGTACCATCCCAGCCTGAGACACCAATGAGAGACTGACTTTTGGTGAGACTCTCCCTCGGAAAAGCTGTGGCCTCAAAACATGAGGATGTGACTTGATTGCCCACACAAGAGGGTTTCTTTCACTAGTGCTAAATAGTGATCTATCACCTGGAAAATCTCAGGCATGATCTTTTCCTATAGAGTAGGGCAGATGTGACATAACGTGTTTCTGTTCCTACCAGCAGGCTTGTATCTGCAAAATTTGGTTGTTTCCTTTGGTCTTGAAAAGAACAGCTTGTATCCTTAGCAAGCAGGGAAAATAGTCTGCCATATTTGGGGGAAAAAAAAAATTACCAATATTCAAAGAACTCTTATGTTTAATTAGTATAAAATACACAAATCCGCATAGAAAAAAATGAAGATTTTTGAAAATTAAATAGGCAATCTTGTGTAAAAAATTAAGAACATTTTAATTTTACCAAGGTTAGGTGCATGCAGCCAAACCATCTGTACTTATTCTACCTCCTTACTTGGTTTTTTATAGTTTCACATCTGATACCTACCAGTCACTGACACTTTCCTGCAGGGAAAAAACACCAACCCAGTGAGTGATCTGATTTTGAGATTGGAAGTATTGGTCACTCACTCTGGAAATGCTGACTCACTCGACAGCTCAAAAAAAAATAATCCCAAACCAGAAGAGCCCTCTGGCACCTTTATGTGAGAAAAGCTGCTGGGCTGATGGAAATTAGCTGTCATTGCATTTATTTATTTACTTACCAATTCTATACAGCGCTCTTTATATTGTTCTTCAGAGCATGGTCTGCTCTCTTGCTCTGTAGGATGGAGTTCACAGTTCTGCCCGTGCTGGAAGTCAGCCTGGCAGGCAGAATTCCAGAAACATAGTGTGGATAGTTCAGGGCTTGAATAGAATTTCAGTACTTCCTAATCATCCACGCTTAAATTGAAAAGGATTTGAGGGACAGATGTACAGAGAGAAATAGAAGTTGTGGTCCAAGGAAGTGGGGGTTGGGAGAGGGGGGAAGTCAAAAGGAATCTGTAAGCATGTAATCAGGATCTCTGGGAAACAAAGATTTGTGGTCCATATGCACTTTGCAATACAGAATCACAAGATAGAAATGCATAACTTCGTTACAATTACTATAATCCTCAAATAAAGCTCTCTTATTGGGTCATTCTGTGAGTTATCTGGCACACACAGCTGAATGTGATGGATGGAGATTTCCACTACCTCATTCAGCCCATATCCTAGTGGGTTTGGACATCCTCTTGGATCGTGTGGTGTTGAATTGGATCCCCTCCCGCAGAGGAAGACTAAGAATCTGTCTCTGGGAAATTCCTGAGGAAATTATCTACCTTCTGGACCTTAGTACGCTCCCAGTGTGGTGTTAGTCCCAGCACACTTCCCATTCCACAGGCTTAAATTCCATGGCTGGAACTGGGTTTTGTCACTGCCGTCCCCAAGAGCTGATGGTGCCGTGCGTGTGATCTCAGATGTTATAAGACACGAGCTGGGTTATGAGATGTGCAGGCAGGATATGCACACTTCAGGGCACGCACCTTGGTGGGACTTTAGATGTAGGAGTTTACAACAAAAACTCAGATACTCAGGAATTTTTGGTGTTTGGATGTTTTGTTGTTAACACAGTTTTTGCATTTCAGCGTTTTTGTTTCTTGTCTGAAGCCGCTTGACTCCCTGTTGGTATGGAGCAGCCTGCTCCAGTCCTGCTTCAGGTCACTTCTTTCCTTTAGAAAACAAAAATCAAATCAAAAAAGGAGTTTTATAGTCTATAACGCTTTGAACCCTGCTGATAATCTCAACCATTTTTCCTTGGTTTTCTCACAGGCTCTGATACTTCACCAGCTTGGGCGCTATAGCTTGGCGGAGAAGATTCTCAGAGATGCTGTCCAGGTGAACTCCACGGCCCACGAGGTGTGGAACGGCCTGGGAGAGGTGCTGCAGGCTCAAGGCAATGATGATGCCGCCACCGAATGCTTCCTGACGGCGCTGGAGCTTGAAGCCAGCAGTCCCGTGGTCCCTTTTACCATCATTCCCAGAGTCCTTTGAGAGGACATCTTCATCAACCCATTACGGTCTGACTCCTGGGTGAGGAAACCCAGGGGTGTCAGACCTGCCTGGTAACTGGTTAGTTTGAAAGACTATAGAGTTACAGGTTAAGAAACTCCAGTCTTTTTGTGGGAAAGTGGCCAAAACGGTGACGTGATGCAATATATGAACGTGAGACTGAGGGGAGGGAAGGGCTGACCAGAACCAAATCGCTCATATCGCCTGCATTTTTTGCCCTGGTAGTTTTAAAACATCGTTATATTGTCCATGGATGATGTGCCATATTTTGTTAGTGATACTTGAGTGTTATATTAAATTATAATGGAATCAACTACCAAATGTAGAAAAAGTTAAAATTCAGTGGCAGAGCAGACTATTTTTAACAAGGCTGTTAATAAAACTGTTCTCTTCCTGCCTCTCAACCTCTTTTGGCCCAAAGTCAAAATGTGAATTTTCTGTTTCCATCTCTATTTTAGTCCAGGCCAGAAAATCAGTTGAGTTCTTGTTTTTAGTTGTTAATAACTGTGATGTGTGGCTAACTGTTATCTCTATTTAGAGCAAAGGCTGAGTACAAGAATATTTATATTTTACCAATGTATGCCTGTTACAAAAATATATTAGTTATTTAAGTTTAACTTTTTTATGTGAATTCAGAGTTTATTTATCAATGGAAATATGTAAAAAGAAGCCTCAAATGGAATATTTACCGACATTCCTTATACATGACCCACACTTGGCTAAATGGGAAGATTATGTTAATAATAAAATGATTTTTAAATGGAACCTTTCCAGTGTCCTGGTTAAGAACCCAGGGGGAAATAGGCAGCTTGTGAACATGGTTTTATGATGTGGGGGCCTCAGAGATGAACACCACCAAAATTAAATGCCCTGAGGCCGGTCTAGAGTCAAGAAGCTGCAATACTCTTTGCCAATTGTATTGTTATCTTAGATTGCAGGATTCCTTAAATCTTCACTTCCTCTCCTTTTTTGATTCCTTCCACCCCAGCTCTTGATGAAATCAGATTACTCTGCGTAATACGTGAACAAATACCTGGTGGTGCTTGGGAAGAGCATGTTAAATATTTACATGCTATTCCTCAGTTTTCCCTACCTGTCTTCGTAGTTGTTTCTCAACATCTCCTGCACTTTGCAGCCCTTGAAGGAAAAGTTGGCTGGGAATTTATTCCTGCCCTACCAGTAGTCATAGTGTTTAGTAGACAAATACTTGCCAGAGTTTGTTGGGGCTGCACGGAGAAGAGGCGTCCATTGAAATGAATATTCAGGGTACTCTGAGCTGGGGTGGTCTTAATGTCTACTCATTTACAGCTTCAGGCTCGTATGGAGCCTGGGAAGGATTCCAGGTTCCCCGTTAGACTGTGCGCTCCTTGGTATTTGCCTGGTTTGTCACAAGAAGTGGTTTTAAAGCACGAGATAGATAGCAGATGATTCAGAAAACTAACAACAAATGTTTTTCTTCGTCGCTCACCTCAGACACACGGAGGATCTGGCTGCCTCAGCGTGCTCCAGTGCGAATCTCCAGATGGCAGAAGACTTCAACTTGGGGCAGCTCTTCATTTTTGTCTCTCATTTTTTCCCCCGTGGCATTTCATGTGCCTTTCAGGCTGAGGCTACTTTCAGATTGTATCTGCTTAGTGCTTAGACCATATGTTCCCTGTGAAATGAACCAAAAGGCTATAATAGGTGGTGTTTTCAAATCTATTTAAAAGCCAGTAGAAATTGTGTCGTTTTGCTCACTGCGAAAACATCAAAGTTTTCCTTCCCCTTTTAAAGTGCCTGTTTTGCATAGTTTCTTCCTACTGTCCTTGGCTTTGCTTTTCCCCCTCTTTTCTATTTGCCAACTGTTCTCTCTTTTCCTGTCCCAGCTCACAAGAGGTGCTCTGCCCCTGCTGTCTTTGAGCACCTGCTGGATGGTACCTGCTGTACTGAAAGACGCTGTGAAACGTTTATTTGTTTAATTGAATTCTTCTTGAGCCTTTCTGCCATCGTGGTTCAGTTACTTACATTTGTAATACCTTTCACAGACACGCTCCTTCACCGTGTTTATTCACCTTTTATTAAAACTTCAAAGCTTTTCTAAGGAGGCAGTTTTACACGTAGATCTGCGACTGGTGGCCCTTCTCAAGACACCTTCAGACAGAAGGGGAGAATGGGAGAATTCTGTAACAGCAGAACTTATCTTTGATTCTTCTCATTTAATCTAAAGTCCTGGCCTCTTTTGATAAATTTCCAAAGTGGAAAGGTTTGCAGTCTGATTGTGTCGTCTCTTTTATTAGCGGAGAAGCTGTCCATGCTGTTGTGTATATCGGGTGAACCTGAACATTTGTTTAATTTTTCGTACACTGGACTCAGTCTCACTGAAATCCATGAGATTTTACCTCTTGGGAGTAGCCTCAGCTACCTATTTTTAAAAATAGATTCTCACTGTAAGACTGTATATTCAGGAATTTTCAGGCAGAGTGGAAATCCTTGCAGCATACGAATTAAGCAGCAACACTTGTTTAAACATAGTTTTGAGCTTTAAAATAAAGTTACTGTGTTTTACAGCTGTAATTTATTTTTTTTTTAAATCGAGTAAGAAGACCAAGAACTTTTTTTCATCTCTCTTTTAGCTGATATACAGAAAGCTGTGCCTCTTGCAATCACCGTTCAGCCTGCTCTGGTGTCTCAGGCGCAGGAGTAAAGGGAGCAGCGATGCCAGTGGGAACAGCCCTGGGTGCCAGGGGGTCAGTGTCATCTGTGTGAGGGCTGCTCCTGGACTTTGTGGGTGACCCAACCTCCATGTGGATACGCAGATCTATGTGGGCTTTTGCTCCTCCAGCCTGTGTTGGAAATATTAGCTGCTCAGATGAATGGTGAGATAAGTCAGGGGCTGATCCAGCTGAAAACTAAGCCAACCCCGTGCTGGCTCCCTTGCCCCAGGGTTTTACTAAGCTTTGGGTAGAAGCCTGGTAAAGGCTTCAGGTAGTTCTTTCATCTGATTTACCGGCCAAGTAGTCATGCTAACATGCAGAGGAGAAGACAGGCCTTCCCCTCCACACAGCAGCCTGTACTGGCACCAGTTTAAAATGGTGATTCAATTGCATTGTCAAGCATTTGTACTGTATCGCTATAATGACAAGCTGGACAAGCTTGAGATCTCCAGCCCTTCAACAGGGATCAAATACACTTCTCATCCAGAAGACAGGAATAGCAGGTTTCAGAGGAGACTTCCCTTTCCCTGCAGTGTGCTCGTGCTACTTGAAACGATTAACATTTGCTGTATTAAGCAAATTACTTATAATTAATGTACTAGAGTGTAACAACAATCTCTGTTGCACATGAGAAGGGGTCTGACTCCAGAATGCTTACAAGAAGAAAACTTAGCATTCAAGTAATAGATTAAAGTTAATCTCTAATTTTGGTGGAGATAACCATTTTTATGCCATGAATTATTTAATTTCTTTTTTTGCTTTCACAATTGATAGAGAATCACAGGAACAAAGCGAACCAGTCCAAGCAGAACTAATCCAACTGTATCTCTGAAAACTTCTCTGTCAGTAATTATATGCATTTGCAACTATTTTTAAAAATGCCATAATTTTCCTTGAAAATCTGTTTTTTACTGAGTTGACTGTTCTGCTCTGGAATGATAGTATAAGCCTGCGTAGATGGGAGTTCCCGATTTAACTCGCTAATTCTTTGTTTGTTCAGTTGTCAGTTAAAGTGACATTTTTCTGTACTGTCAATCTGGTCATCGTCCTCTTTCTCCTCTAGCATCCAGCTGAAAGCCTTGTGTGCTAAAATACGCCTTCAGCAAGTGCACTTCTCCAGCATTTCAGCTGTTTAACCTCGTCAGCTCCAAACTACCTTCTCTGATCCCACCGAGGGGCCGCATCGGAATGTGCTGCTTCCACACGCACCTATATTGTCACAAACAACCCAGCTGGTAAGGATCCTGCTTGTGGGCAACTTGTGGGGGAAGTAGTGAATATTCAGCTTTTGTCCTGTGTGGTTGTCGTTGCTGGTTCTGTGAAACTTGGCAGGAGTCTCTCAGACTTAGCAGAGCGGCAAGTGGGCTTGACGAGATGGGACAGTGAAGTTAAACCTATAGAGAATTTGAAAGAATTGTGGCCCCAAACTTTTCTGGGAAGAAGGGTGCATTTGGGGTGGGTGTTGGTCAGACTTTGTTCTTCCCCATTTCAGGGGTGTATGGTCCTAGTGTGCTGGTTTGCCACCACATCGGTCACCTGGCCTTTCTAGTCCCCAGTGCAAAGCACCTTTGTAGCCCAAGCGCCCAGTCTCCCTAATCATTATTTCAAAGACAGAAAACTGTACCTTTTAATTTCTAAATCCTTTGAAAAGATGTAACCACTAGACACCACTGTGCTGTCATTTTTGCCCAGACATTTTCAGAGTTCAAGGGCTGACAGATGCTGTCTTTTGGATGCAGTCCCTAAGGCACGGCAGGAGCACACGGCAAAGCTCCCAAAGGCAGGAGACAGAGCACTTCTGCCTTTCTAAACAGGCCTTCGCTTAGAAAACTTATTTGGAGGAACTGATTTTTGGACATTAAAGGGTGCCCTGTCTATCTGGCTTGAAAAAAATAGTCAGAAGACATAAGGTAATGATAATATCTGTTATTAAAGCCACAGCGAGGTGGTTTCAAAAGATGTGGAGTCATTTTGGTTTACAGCTGCCCCCCCCCACCTCTGCAAGGAGGGTGAAGCTGGGGCTCCCTCTGATCAGCATGTGTGCCCTTGAGCTTGCCACCAAAGAGAAAAATGGTCTTGCTTACAATAGTTTAGGTGTCTTTTTTTTTTCTTTTCTACACACATGCATGCATGTGCTGACAGGTTACAGAAAGCCAGGTTACAGGTGCATTTTACGTTTATGGCAGAAAGTTTTAAGAGGACTTGAAGTTCCTCTACAAGTTCACTTCAGCTCCTACAAAGCTTGTCTCCTCTATAGACAGGCTTTGCTTCTCTGACAGAAAGCTGGCAGTGGCAGAAAAGGAAATTCTGACCCCAATTTTCACTTCCAATGTATGTCAGATGTATATCAAATAATGAGCCTGAGACATTATTAGTAGTGCAGGTTTTCCCAGGACTGTTGTTTTCCAAACAGCACCAACTACTAATCTAGGACTGGAGGGGGCAACAGAGGCCATAAAACATAACAAGTTGCTTTCCTTTCCACTGCCTTGCAAAAATAGCTCTGTCTGGAGTGAAACAGACAAAGCAATCTTCTCACTGAACAATTTTTTCTTTTTTAAGGGTCCCTTCCAGGTGGGTTTTTTTTTCTTTCTTTCTTCTTTTTAATCTTGCAAGCAAGCATTTTGGGTAACAAACTCCTGGGTGCTGTAACAAGAACCCTGCAACCTGCAGGACAGGTCCCAGGAGAAAAGCACCCAGCGACTGCCTTCACTGACATGGGACCTACATGCTTTTAGGCTAAAAGCCCACCACACATGTCTTCAGGGATAAGTCCTGCTCCCTTGATGATCCCATTGCCCTGCTCCTGTGGTACTTCCTCATACTGGGGGTGAGTCTGAAGGAAGAGAGATTTCCAGGGCAGGTTCTCCTGCCCATTGCTCCTGCAGGAGGTGGCAGCACCACATGCAGCAATAAATCACAACACAATTGTTCGCGAACAATTGCTTCATGATGTGTGCTGAGTCAGCCAGCACTGGTGTCTGAGACAGCAAAAATGAAAATGGGAGTAGGCACAAGCTCCTCTGGCTTTGCCCAGAGAAGTCGTGGATACCCCATCACTGGAGGTGTTCAAGACCAGGGTGGATGGGACTTTGAGCAAGCTGGTCTGGTGGGAGGTATCCCTGCCCATGGCAGGAGGGTTGGAACTAGATGCTTCCTCACTGTTTCCATCAAAACAAAGGCTGAAGTGGGATAGCAGAGTGCAGGTTAGTTGGTCTGGCAGTTCCTCTCTGCATCCCACCCACGTGTATGCACAAGGTAGTTTTCCCATCCTGGCTGCAGAGCGCCACACTCGTCATAAGAAACACAATAGGAAAGAGAACAATGGGTTTCAATTCCCAGCTGAGATGCCTTTGCTGTCAATAGTAGCCTGGGGTATTATGCTACTGATGCCTCTTGTTACATTATAGTTTGAAAAATAGAGACTGGGTGATAGCTGAAAGTTAAAATGAATTCATTACAAGCGCGATGCTGATAATCTGCAAGTTAAAAATAAACTACATGCTTCTGTGGATGTGCTTGTTCAGAAATAACATGGATTTCACTCACTGTAGTTTACAAATGCACCACGAGAATTCATAAGTTGGTGTCTAGCCTAGACCCATAGCTTCCAGCCTTGTTAGAGCTGCTGGAGGAAAGGAGGCACAGATCATATAGGTCACAACTGAGAAGACTCAAAACAGCTCTCATGGCAACATACCTCAGTGTGTATCAGCCTCACCCAGTGATTCTTATCTCAGACTTTGATTCCCTGTCTGTGGAGAATTTGAATAGGAAGTGATGCTATTGCACAACTATTTCCTTTTCTGGCCCCAAAATGGACTTCATTTGTGATTCTTGGCCATTAGCACCAGCAAACATTCAGTGCTGCGTATCGTGGGTTGCAGATTTTTAATCATTCTCTCGCTGTAGGCCCAAATTAGGCCAATAGTAAGGCAGGGCTCTGGCACACGATGGGACTGTGTGTCTCAGCAGTTTAGCTGTCCTGAGATAGCTCCATCAGCATCCAGCCTTCGCAGACGTTTCTAATAGGATTTTCACCGTGTGTGATACGCTGTGGTGTTCAGGATGCAGCCTTGGCTATGCTTAGAGACCAAGACCACCCCTGGATCCTGCTCTTCCTTGAAAGAGAAGGGACCTGTGCCAAGCCTTGCCTACACCAGAGGTGGTTCTGCAGGTGGTAAACCCGGTGCACAAGAAGCCCACACTGTTGCAACACCCAGAGAACAGCAAAGCGATGGTGTGGCTACGAGAACACACAGCAAGCAAGGCCTTTGCCCAAAAAAGCCTCGTTTTATCTGGGAAATGAGGCACTGAATGTACTTACCCACCCAGCAGCTAAATGCCTAAAAGGCTCTCGCTAAAGCTGAGAAAATAATACATTTTCAGAAGTATTCAGTGTCAACTCAGGTCTTTTCCCAGTAATTTAGCGGGAAGTCATAAGACAGCTAACGTGTGTTCCTGAGAGCTGGCACATGCTCCAGGAGAGCTGGGCTTCCCACCATCTTGGAGGAAGTGCACCTTAGCTTTTTTGTAAGCAGGTCAAAAGCAGACGTAAATTCTGCTTCCTTTTTATCCTACCCCTCCCACCCACCCACACACTACACGCACATCCAAACTCTTCTCATGACCTGATGTTTCAGCTTCCTTCCCCTGCAAAGGGCAACGTGGATCAGTGACAAGTGCTGCCTCCGGCTGGCTCTCTGACCTCCATTTCCCATGTCACTGGGAGGCGCCGAACAACGCGCTCCAACAGCTTTTGTGCCCCGATTCCTAGAAGAAAGCATCCTACAGAGAGCAGCTCGCTCGGCCTGAGATGCTCAGGCACGGTGGCAGCTGCAGCCTGCGTGAGGTGGGGGTGGTATAAATAGCTTGCTAGAAGAGAGGCAGGAAAAATTAATTACATGGAGTGGCACCGTGGCCGAAACTGCAGCGGTCAGGTTCAGCTCAGTTCTGCAATGAGCTTTGCTTCAGCCAGCATCAGTTATGTTGGGTGTTCCTAAAACTGCCAGTTTTCCTCATTTGGTAAAATTCAGTTTTTTTCTGATTCTTTTGCAGAAATTTTGCTGTGGTATTAGTGATGGTGAGTTTTAGAGCTTTATCTTAGTCACTGACTTAGGCGTAAGAAAACTGCATGTATTCCATAACTCAGGAGCTCTGCACTCACCAAGCTTCCCTCTCCAGGCTGCTGGTGAGAGCCTTACTCTACACACCATCCAGCTTTTGTGGTATCCTTGCAGGACAGCCAGCTCTCCTGAGTGGTTACCTGAGTTTGATGGGTGTTACTGGTGCATTCCTGTACCTGCTGGACGGTACTCCAGATTCCAGGAACCGTCTCTGGTAGTTTAAGATGTGCTCAAGTCTGGAGCATCCTGAAAGAGCAACACCACAATGATTCCACTTATTTTCCTCCAGCAAGATCAAGAAAGTCTTCATCTCTGAGATGCCACCAGCATTTATATATTGACTTATATATTGATATATACATATATCGACTATATATTGATTTATATATTGATTACCTGTTCCAGATTCCTTAGTGTCATTTAGTCCAACACCACAGTCCTCCTCCACTTGCTAAAGGTGAAATTACAAGTGAGGAATCCTGAGTAAATAAAGAAAAATTACCAATATGGTACTTCAACTATATCAACTGCTTCTTGCAGTGAAACAGAATTCTGTGCATGTGCAATTAGCATGTGCAGGCCTTTACATGCTAGGTATTTACTGCTTTATTAACTCTAACCAGAAGCTTTACAGGGTAAGATGAAGAACAATAACAACCACCTTTGATCACTTTTGACCACCTTTGTATGTCCATGGATAACTACCCAAGGGAGCTAATGCACAGTAACCAGGCTATGGTCCCCATGCACTTGCTGCAGCGTGGTGGCTGTGGAAAGAGGCTTACTGGCAATCACTGAGCAAGGAACTTGGAAGGCCATTTTCGAGAAGAAAAGCTTAAATTTCATTAGCCCCATAGGGTGCAAGTGCACTGCACCTGTTGGGCTTGAAATTTACCATATAGCTTCTTAGTGAAAAGTCTCCCAGAGGAGAGGTCAGAGTAATCAGCCCTTTTAATAAATGGGCTGAGACTCAAAGGCCTGTAAGGGAGCTCCCCCACCTGCAGAAAGTGTGCCAAGGTGTGTTACAGATAGCCACCCAGCATTTCAAGCAGCTTTCTGCCATGGCTGACATTAAAGGAGGCCCTGAATATGCATGTTGCCCTCTCTGATGACAGCTGAGTCCTTGATGTAGTGAAATGCAGAACATCTGCCGAAGGAGCAAGCCTTCCTGAATAAATTAGCATCCACACGAGATATGAGCTTGGACCCCTCAAATGGCTAAGACCAACTAAGAGACCAGCAAGGGGACGCAGAGGCATCCACACCTCGCTTCTCAAGTCTACAGGAGGCTGGTGAAAGTCAAAGACACTCTTCTTGCAGGAAGGGCACGGGGGAGCCTTGTGGGCCTTGTTCATGTTCAGGTCCTTTGTGGCAGCCTGGGACTTGACCATGGCATTTCCCAGGTCATCACAGGAAAACAAAGACCACCCCCCCCAAGAAGATGGAAGGAAGGAAGAAAGAAAGGAGAGAGAGAGAGAAAAAAAAAAAAAAGCTGTGTAGTGGTTTCCTTCAGCCTAGGCAGGAAAATATAATTCCTCCTACATAATCATCAAAAGCACATAGGTATTAGCAGGCACTCTGCTGGGAGCACAACCCCAGTCTCTCCACGTGCCATCACTTGCTGTTGTCGCACTCCTCTGCATCACTGGAAGACAAGAATAACAGAGAAACCAACTGCCCCACATCCAAGGTCTGCATGGAGTAGCTGAGCAATTCATCCTTGGCCCCACAAGTGATCAAGAGAGGCCTTGATGCACAGACTGAAGGCATTTCAAGAGGTGCAGGCAGGATCAGTGGGGACGTATCTGCCTCTTTCAGCTTGTCCTCCCTTGAAGTCAGAAATCTGATGCTGAAGACCTTGGGATATGACATCCCTTTTGTCCATGGTGGGGCAGCACTGCCTTTTCCTTACTGAAGCAATGCAGTGGGGTCTGCTGAGCAACAGGCTCCACAGACCTTCCCAGGAAACAGGCTGTTCCTGGAGGTTTGCATCTTCCCTCACAGAATTTATCGTCTCAGCTACAGCTCAGGTCACAGCCCTGGTGGGGCGGCTGCCTTCGTTGGCTCAGTGGGAACACTCACTACCAGGGAAAGGAGGAAACTCACTGAATTTTAATCACATTTTGGCTCTCGGTGCCAAGGCCAGCAAAATACTTGTTTACATGATTAGAAGCAAGATGTGTTACATACGCATCGTATCATCAGCAATTAGTGCCTGAGCATAGCAGACAACAACCTCCTGCCTGAATACAATACAAATCCCTTGGCTATGACCTTCTGGTGTGACTTTACCTTCAGGACCTTGATGCTCCCAGAGCTTGCACAAGGGAATGGCATCTCGGCTGGATTCCTGGTTTGACCAGGAAAAAGAAAATGTACTGGGGAGCTAATAAGCCCTTACCAGTAAACACAGCTAGAAGAAAGAGGGAGCCTAAATGCATCAGGCACAGCTGTGTTTAGTGAGGGACAGTTTTAGCTCTCCATCAGGAGCAACTCAGTGAGCTCCAGGGGTTCAGAGGAAAACAAAATCAAGTTCTACTTGCCTGTGCAATAAGGTACAGAGGAGAGACTGTAGACAGCCACAGGTTGGGGTTCCCCTTCCAGAAGGGCCTGGATCTCAAACAGAGGTAGAAGCTCTGTGAAACCTCAGGATTGCTCTTTGCAGAGCTCAGAATGCAACTCACTGGTAGGTCAGAACAGAGAGGTGATTAACAGGGTGATTAACAGGGTTAACAGGTGATTAACATTGCTCGTCTTGGGCAATGGTTTCACCTGTAACACAGGCAAACCCTCAGCAACAAGACTCCTGCTGCCTGGTCCTCAGCACATCTGTGGGGATCTTTGCAAATGGCAGAGAATAGTATCCCTCTTATGGGAGGGTTTGGGAAGGCAAAGCACCTTTGCAGCTGCAGCCCAATTCATTAATTTCTGTGCAGTTACACAATTTGTGACCTCAGCCACAGAACTGTACATGTGTTGGGTCTCTGTCCTCCTCTCTCTGTGTGTCTCTCTTTAATGTTAGGGAGGTGTTTCAGTTTTTACTTGAAAAATCTTTAATGCAACAGTCTAAAAACACCCTCCCTTAACCAAGCTGCCTATTTAGGTATCGTTTGCAGCTCATCATCTGTCACAAGAAATGCAGCACATTTGGTTTTTTTATACTGCAAGAATTGGCAACACCCTCTGCTTCCTAAATCTTCCAAAATAAGTTGCATGCATCTCCAGATAACTTGCAGACAAGCTAAAAATAGGGAAAGTCAACCTCTGAATTTAATCTTTTGCTTTTCATTTTTTTCTTGGATGTGCTCCCTGTGTTGAGCAGTTGCACTTCCCGTTAGGTCAGGCACTAGACAATAGTTTTCCAAGAGCCTGGAAATGAGAGAAACCCATAAAACAATTCCACATCCAGGAGCACAGAGCTGCTGGCACTCACTGAAAGGCCTGCCCTGGAAGTGGCCTGGGTTGTCTCTCTCCTGTCTGCCTTCTTTGTACTGACATTTCTCTTCCAAAAAATCTTCCCAAGCTGTCTGCTTCTATCTGCTCCTGCTACTGACTGAGCCTCCCTGGTTTTCTCAGGCTGCGCATCCCTCAGTGTCTTTCTCCCACTCACTGCTGAGATTAATGCTGTGTAATATTCCAGAGCTATCACATTCTGTTACTTGGAGCTCATTATGTTCTTTCTCAAAATTTTAAATTAAAAAAACCCCATACAGTTGAAACCCTGTGAATCTAAGTGGATACACGGATCTAGGAGCAAGTGGTGGCTGGGGGGAAGGGGGTGATGAAGGGAGGCCACGTCAGACAAAATGGGTGGTCTTTTTGATGTGAAAAAGGTTCTCTGCTTTATTCAGGTGTAGGCATGCTACTTGTATGAGCCAACATTCCCTAGCATGCAGTGAAAAGCCTGCCTAATTTGGAGCACCTGAGTACTTTGGGTTGCCCTCCACAGGTTTCCTGGTGAGGTCAGACGCAAGGCAGGGACAAGGCACCAAACCCCAAGTCTGAGGGACGTAAGGAGATGGAGTGAAGGAGCCATCCTGCTTCGTGGAAATACTGCTGGCAATGAGTGATCACCTCAGGGCAAGTCTGGCAGGAAGGTGGTGCCGTGACTCACCCCCTTGGACTGGGAGCCAGGCCAGGAAACAGCCAGAAAATCAAATTCTCGCACTTCTCCGGACACAGGCAGGAGGTGGGTGGGAAACCAGGCAAGTCTCTCCAGTGAATAACTGCAAAGTCAACTGCGGAGTCTCTTGGCCCATCTGTTTCAAGCACCTGCCAGGCCACGTTGGAAACAAGCATCCTGCTCATGTCTGTTCCCAAAGAGGGCTGGATCTGCCCTTCCTGTGCCCTGCAAATGGACCAGAGGGTTTTCCTCCCTCTGCCCAACCCAAGGGCCAGCTCCAGAGCACAGCAGCTGACTTCACCACACATGGAAAGAGGAGGTACTTTCTACCCACACTTGTACTTCCCTTTGAAACAGAGGTTGCTCCTTTGCCTTTCAATGGAATAAATGCCATGAAGCACGACAATGGTAGTTAAAAATGTACTGGTGTATTGTGTCATGGAAGAGTGGGCTAATAAACTAATGATGACTAACTCCGGTGTTTCAAACTGGGGGAACTGAGGTCCTTGGAAGAACAATTTAGGTGGCATGTCGTCACCGACAGCTTCCTACAACAGCCCAGTTGGGTACATGGCAGACAAGTCTCCTGACCCACAGAGCAAAATACTCATTTACGTGGTACAGAGTGATGTTTTTTCCTCCTAAGAAGGGCAGTCTCTGTGAGCTGGAGCTGATGAAATCTTCTCCGCTTCATACCTTTTGTGGGTGATGCTTGGCTGGACAAAGCCTCTCTTCTGTGCCTTTCTGGAGAAGGAATAAACCACAATATTCCTGCATGTATTGAATTCAGCTACCAGCCATTTTCAGTTTGTTGCAATAAACTGAGAACTTCTAAGCTCTGGCTGGTTTAGGAGTCCAACAGCAACGAGGTCAAAAAGGAGAGAAGCATTCTGTGCTTTGAAGAGACCTGGGATATTTGCCAATATCAAGCACAATTTTTTTCTCTAGCCAGTCAAGGGACACAGAAGTTTTTCCAGACGTTGTTGTCCAATTCAGAGCAGCTTGGCCAAAAGCAATATTCTGGAGGAATCCACTCTGGGCTAAATTTAGGGTTTATTTTTAGTCAAATGGTCTGTCCTTCATTGCAAGGAGGAATCTATGTTCAGGCATCCACAGGCACAAAATTACTGCTTTGACACACACTGCAGTGAGAGCAATCCCCACCACTGATTCTCCTTCACGCTGGAGTGCAGCCATGGTGCCCATCACCAATTTGTAGGGTGTCCAAGCCATTCCAGGCTACAGAAACATCAATGTCCTATCTGTGAGGCTCACTCTCCAGCACCCTTTGCCCAAGCCTGGCTCCTGCAGAAGGTCACTTTTCTGCCACCAAGGCTTTGTGTCAGGAGGAGGCAGCAGCAAGCTGACTACTGTTTCGGTCCAGGTGTGTTTCCAGACACATGTTTCCAAAACAGGGATCTCCCGGATGTAGAGGTCTCCTCTAAACCAGCCAGAAAACTCCCCCTCCTATCTTCCCACCTCACCTCAACAGGGTAATGCAGGCACCAGCACTGCTTTTGTTGTTACTGGGACGGCTAAGCTTTTTCTTCTTCTTCTGGGTTTCTCCTTTGCTGGACATGGCATCCAGCCTGGGGAGGCTCTCTCTCTAGGCACAGGGGTGATGGCTACTGGAAATTCCCGTCACAGCTCGTGGCCCAACTCCAGAAACACATATGGAGTCATATCCTCCCTGGCTTGTGAGCCAGCACTACCTTCTACCGTACATTATCACCACGGAGTTTCCTTCCTTCCTGTGCTGCAGGGAGGAAGCACAGCTCACGAAGCACACAGGCATCCAGCTACGCTGAGATGAAAGTATCTTCAGCCGTTTCCTCCTTGGTAAGCTGGCCTGAGAATTAGCCCACTTCTTCCCGTGGCTCTTTGCCACATCCCTTCATGGCATCACTTACAGGAACAGGCCTAAACGTTCCCCATTTGCAAAATGGGATTAAATTGTAGTTGCCGCATGTTACGCATCAATTTATTAAGCCATAAACATTTGACTTGCAGCAAAGCCAATAAAAATTAAAGCTGATGAAGTGCTTTGCTGAAGTGGGCATGGCTGAGGTGTGGTAACCCAGCAGGAAGAGGTCCTAATGGCAAGGTTCAGCTGTGGAGAGCTCTCCACCACTCTCCAGGCCCTCAGCCCAGTCTTCCACAGCCGAGGCACTTTATTTCTCACCTTTCCAGGAGCCGTAAGAGCACAGTAAAGGATGGGCTTGAAGCTGAGAGTTCACAAGCAAAGGGTTCACAAAAAACTCAATCTTAGTGATACCCTGCAGCTTCACCAGAAGAGGCAGCTCAGTGGGGTTTGGGAGAGGCCATTTTTGGGAGCATTTCACAGGCTCCTGAGGAAGGTGGGGCAGGTTTCAGTCCCCAGGCAGCTCAGTGACAGAAAGGCGGGAGGGAGAAGATTATCAAGATCTTCTGGATCTTGAAGCAGGAAGGAAGTGGGAGCGCAACTTCCTACTCAGGACAGGGAGGTTTAACCCCTGCTCAATTTCCCTATGACTCAAACAAGTATTTCTTAAAGCAGCCTTCCTTCCAGCGACGAAAAAATAGCAACTGTTGAAACAGAGGAGACTGCTGACTAATGCAGTGCTAGAGGATACAACTTTCTCTTGAGAATAAGTTGGTACAAGCACCAGTTTTTGGATGAGCTAGCCAGGACTGCCAGGGTTACCCAGTGACAGCTGACCTACAGTGCAGACTGGTGTTAGGTGACTAAAACTGTTCTACAACTGTATTACAATCTACTTAAATGTTATTTCTTAAGGTATCTACGTTTTCAGCAGCAAAAATTTTTGGATGAAAAGAGCATGAAAACTACCATCAGAGACCACAGGCCTTCCCTGAATCAACTCCTCTTGAACATGAACATGTCACTTGGAAAAACATCCCATCCCAATGCTAAATGCCCAGTGACCCAAGTTTTGGCAAGCTGTGGCAAGGAAAGGTTCCCCTGCCCATGAAAAATCTGGGCTTTGTTTCAAGGCTGAATTTGTTAAGATGGAACTTACCCCCCAGTTTGCTGTTACTTTCCTCTTGCCTGCCAGACGGAGGACCCCTGCAATGGCATGTTTCTGATGGGAGTACCTATAGATAGAGAAAGCTGGATTTAACCAGAGGGACAGAGCTCCCCAAAGCTCCCACAGCCAGGCAGGACTTTCAGTGCATTTGCCAAGCAGACATTTCACATTCTGCCCATCCTACTGACCACTCTTACCTGTGCCATATCAGGGAAGCAGGCGTCCTCCTTCTTAACCAGGATCCAGCTTTTATATGGCTTGCAAAAGTGATCAATGCAGGATTCATGCTATTGCCCTTCAGAACCTTGAAGAAAAAGCCATTTAAGATGTGAGATCAAGAAACAACCACTTCTTTAGGCAGGTGCAAACCCACCAGAAAAAGAGGTACACACTTACACAAGCACACACATACAGAGCATGAGCCACAGTTAATGCAGGAGAAGAAGCAAGATTAACACTGCACTTCCCCCAGGAAACCCACTGGAAACCAGCCTGCTGAAACGATTCTCCAGTTATGGTTATACAGGAGCTCTGGCACTGAGTCACTTTCTGAGCCACCAAACACGCTCCACTTTGAATTATGTATCACTCTGGGTTTTTAAATCATAACATTGTGTTTTCCTAAAGAAATGCCTGGATGAAAACTAAATTTAAACACGTACATATTTTTTATCTTTACCTATCAAATTTATACTCTCAACAAAGAAGAGATTCCCAGTTAGTTTGACAATGATGATTGGAATTAATTAGCCCCTTTCCCCTTAATTTTTTAATAAAGAATCCCATTCAGCCATTCCATTATTTTGCCTGGACTCAAAGATCATGAATGGACATCTCATTTTTATTTTTTAAAAATTAGTAAAACCATCATCTTTCTTTCACTTTTCTGGCATTTCCCTAGTGTTTCTAGTTATACTGCAAATCAACATCTTCATCTGTTTCCGCTCAAAAGTAATTTGAGTGACTTTTGAATAAAAGAAGTTCCTCGTTGTTGAATTTCATCTGCATCTAGCTTTCTCCACAGTCCTTGGCCTGACCAAGAACTCTGTTGAGTATTGGACCAGTATCACTGATATAACTAGTTTTGTCCTGAAATATGTTTAACAGCATAGAAGCACCTTACTTTTCTTTGCTCTTATAGAATTGTAGAATCATTTAGGTTGGAAAAGACCTTCAAGATCATCAAGTCCAACCATTAACCTAACACTAAACATGCCCTTCAGCACCATGTCTATCCTTCGTTTAAATGCCTCCAGGGATGATGATTCAACTGCTTCCCTGGGCAGCCTGTTCCAATTTGATAACCCTTTCAGTGAAGAAATTTTTCCTAATATCCAATCTAAACCTCCCCTGGTATAATTTGAGTCCACTTCCTATCTTCATATTGTCTGTTACTTGGGAGAAGAGGCTGACCCACACCTTGCTACAACCTCCTTTAGGGTAGTTGTAGGGAGCAATAAGGTCTCCCTTTTGCCTCCTTTTCTCCAGACTAATAGAATAATAGAATTATTGTCCAGACTGGTTTCTCTCTTTTGAATTTACCTATTTGCCACCATTCTGCTGTTACAGGATGCATCTATTCACCACATTTCAGGTGTTGGAGAAGACTCTAGGTGCCATCTGAGCTGTTCCCTTCCCTGAGGAGTACCCATCCAGCACTTCAAAGGAGCTCAACAGGTATGGGAGATGCTCAACCTGGGGTCATGCCAGGAAAGGGAGAAGCCCAGGATAAGAAAGCATCATGCTGACTCAGCATCCCCCTTGTGGCAAAACACTCTTCTGGTTAAAAAGGAGCAGATCTCCCTAGGGAGAGCAAATTAGCAACCAGTATCTGACACTGTTTGTGTTTCTTCTGAAGGATGAGCCGTTTTTTCCCTCTCTTCCAGAGTAATGCTTCCTTTTAATGAGCTTTTGGACCAAAGCTCAAAATGGATCAATGCCATTGGAGAGAGGGGTGGGGGGACACAAGATCAAAACCTTTGCCTTTTTTCCTCTTTTTCTTTACAAAAAGAAACTTTACAAACAGACATTGAGAACAATGTCGAGAAAGGGGGTGGGTGCCTTGCTTCTGGAGTGAAGGGTGACCTGTCTGCCAGGTTGCCAGTGGAGGACACCAAGCAGGAGGCTTCTGCCACCTCCCTGCTGGGAAAACCCTCTGGAGCGGGACAGAGAAAGGGCAGCTGTGCTGATGGGCTTTTCTGAGCAAGTGCATCCCTGCCTGAACAAACACAGCAGCTCCCTGGGGAAAAACAGGACGAAGATTAATGGATGATTTCCCACTTCTGTGCCACGCGGGCCCTAGTCTCAAGGTGGTGGGAAATCACAGCTGTCAGGGGAGACAGGAGCAAGGCAGGGCAGGCAGGAGATCACGTCATGTCTCAGTTCTTCCTTCCCCGTGTCCCTGAAGTGTGATTAGCAAGAGTCCACCACTCTCAGCAGACAGCTTTGAGATCGTGTGGTGGGAAGCACCCCCCACTGCCAGGAGCTGTTGCTACTCTGACAGCCCAGTAAAAAGCACAGGCCTAAAAAATGGAATTAAATAGTCCTATGTGGTTATGGCCATCAGGGTTTGGCTGCACTTTTTGCCAATTTTTCCCCTTTTCCAATAGAAAGCTTTGCCATGAGTCTGGAAACTTGCACTTGTCTACACGTGCCTGCCATAAAAAGGAGCTGAGTACAGTTAGGGTGCTGGTGAGGCTGGGGAAGGAGATGGGAAATGTGAAATGCATCATCCAGCAGAAGCAGAAACAGCAATGGCTGTAAAGAGCCTGCAGAGACCTCTCGCCCCACTGCCAGAGACTTGTGGCTGCTGAAGAGTAGCAGACAGCATGGGCCCCATGGTGATGAGCCAGGGGAGAGGAATAGCCCCCCTGGCTTGACAGAAGATGGGGGGATGCTCAGGGGCTCCAGCTGAATCCTGGGGCTCTGCTGGTTGCACTTCACCAGCACAAGGGGCAACTGAAGGTGGCTTTGGGGAAACCTGCAAGCTCTTGTTGGGTTTCAGCATTTTTTTTGCTCACCGTCAATATTTCTTCTGCTCTCTGAGAAGTCTCCCTGACCAGGGTGCTGGTGGCACTCTGAGCAGCGTGCTGAGGGCCATCCTGCTGGTATGGTGTGGGCTCTTATTTCCAGGATACCTCTCAGAAGAGGTGGTTGCCCTTCACCGGGTAGATTGTGCATATGAGGCTCTGAGTGTGACTGAGCAAGAACAGCCCGTGGCCGCTGGCAGGCCCTCAGCATGCTGCCTGGCTTGTCACAGGCTTGCGACACCTCTGTTACACAGGACCTGCTGGTGGCATACTCCAGATGGCAACTCAGGACGAGGGGATTAGCTGCATGGAGCACACTCCTACAGAAAACCAAGATGCTGCCAGGCTTGTTTGTCGGTGATTGAGTGCAGAGCTCTGGAACACACACACACACGCTTTGTTCTCCTCATTCCCTACCTTTGAAATGTCTCTTCCCAGCAGAAGACAACCGCCATGCCTTGTTCGGTTTTCAGGGCTCCTGTTGGAGGGGACAGGGAGCTGCACAGCCTCATATACATAGTTCTCTTCCTCTTCATTTAGTTTTCTTCCTCCTAGGGTAAAATAAGAGCCAATCGAGCTGGAAGCACAGAGCTGTTTCTTATTTGCAAATCTCCTCCCTCTACCCCAAAATACGGCATTTTAAGGGAATTAAAAAAAAAACCTGTTAAAACCTTTCATCTATCCTCTTCAAATATTAGCGATGCCAAGCATCTAACTACAAAAGAAACATAATGAGGTTCCATAAGATTCAGAGTGTGAGATAGACCCAGGAGAAAGCCAGCGCACGCTAATGGGCATTCCCCGGAGTTTCTGACTCATGGATGTGTTCAGTACTATTTCTGCAGGGCAAACAGCAAGGGGAGGAAGGCAGCCACTAGCAGAGGTGTCTGCAAGCTGACTGCAGAAGTCAGCAGTGCCAGAAGACCGGAGAGCAGCTAATGAAGCATCTCATTTCAGAAATGACAAGGGGAGACTCCAGGGAAGTGCAGTAGTGACCTACATAGAGCAGAAGGATACAACAGAAAGGCCCGGAGAGGTGAGGACAGAGAGGAGGAGGCAGAGGAAGTATCAGGGCAACACAAGGAGACTCTATTTGTATAAAGTAGGATATAATTGAACAAAGGAAAGCATCTTTTCAACTGCGAGATAAACAGGCAAGATGCACTCAGAGCTGTGCTAATAGCTGATGCTTTGGTTCTTTCATGTAAAAAAAGAAATTAATAAAAGTGGATCTGTTGGGAATTCAGGTCAACCACAATGAAAAAACACAGGTATTTTGTGCAAACCAAAATGTGGGAAAAATTATTTATCAATGCAAAGAAACACAAGAATGACTCAAATGGGCATTTTGAGCCTACAAAACAGTAAGGAACATTTCTAATAAACTATGGCTTCAAATGAAAAGAATATTTGAAAGCATCCCAGCAAAATACTTTTATGTTTTAAAAGCCTTTTCCTTCCCACTAAAGAAATTTAGTAAAATTGAGATTCATTTACAGAATGTGCTGCTTTACTTTACCCTACATATTCCAAGGGAAACAAAAAAGAAAAAAATGAATTCAGCTACAGCCAGCAGCTGTTTCTAGAGTTGACATTGCTATTGTACCTCCAGAGTAAAACAAAAGTATCTTGTCTTCATTGAGTTAATTATTGGGGAGGGGTGGAATCACCTATTTCTCAGCAAAGCCCACATCTGAAGGTGTGATATTGTTTCCTAAGGAACACAGAAAAGCAGAGAGAGATCTCTTTGGGGTGGACTAAGCATTAGCCCCCTATCACTATGACCACTGGCCCGGCTTTCAGAGGTAGTCGAAGCTGATAAAAGGGAGCAAGGAAGTTAAGGTGGGAGCAAGCACTTCTCTTCCACTGTGAAATGGCAAGTCCTAAAAAAGGGGAAGCCACAGATGGTAAAGTCTTAAATTACGATGGCCAGCTTTGCTGGAGAGTCTCTGGTCCCCTTAGATGGAGCCCGTCTACAGCTGATTCAGAGGTCACGTCTGCCAGTCCTGCCCGACTCCTGAGCCTACTCATCGCGTCAGTGCAGCTGATGAGGGTGAAAGAACTGGAGCTGGTTGAAAGCATTTGATATGGCTCTAGACAGGCAGACTGATTTGCAAACTCGAAGCGCAGGAGAGACTGAGAGCTATCCCAACGGATTACAAATTAGCTTGGAAACACAGACGCGAAGCACGAGGAGGGAACGTGGCTGGAGCTGGGTGGATGAGTATCCTGATGAGCTTTCCAAACCTCCCTGCCCCTGCCAGCATCTGTTCCATTAATAATTTGCTCTGTCAATTGATACCATTTTGCAAACCCAAGTAACTCTGCACACTCAGCAATGAGGTATTCCTGCAGCTCCCAGGGTATGTACGCACACATACCTTTGAGGTGGGACCATACACCAAATTTGATGTCAAATGTAAGTGTTGTGGCCACGCTGGGGCATGGCAGCTCCATCAGGAATGCCTGCAGGAGCCCAGCACCAGCCCTGGTAAGCCCTATGACTTGTTTCTCACACTGGCAGCCTACTGCCCATACTGCAAGTGTCCCCTGGACTGCAGATTATCTCATCAGCTTAGTGACAGCAGAGCTGGGTGACAGCAAGCCCAGCTGAGTGGGATCTTCCATGCTCCTAAACAAGCGGGCAGGATCCAGCCTCCCTAATCTGCACTGCTGCTGTGTCACAGACTGGTCACTGTCTCACAGCCGCAAGCCAGGGCTTCTGAAGTCATCACCTTCTTGGGGCTGAGCTGGGTTTAGAAGCAGAGGCCCTGGGAGTAAGAGAAGCCTCTCCTGTGAAGGGCAGGCTGGCCCCTGCCAAGCTCATGGTCTGGGAGCCAGATCTCTGGGAGGCAGCTGCTCCCTTCAGGCCTCCAGCTCCTGCTGAGCTCGGCAAACCTGCCCTTCTATAAGCACCAGGGAAAAATGCATAGGAGCATGCTCATGGTGGCAAAGTTACAGCTGCAGCTCCTAAGAAGGACCATGGGCTGTGATCCTACCAGTCTGGTTCAGCCTTGTTTTAATTGTGTTCCCTTCTTGCTGCTGTGGACCCTGTGGCTTCCTGCTTGCTTCTTTCCGGGCAAAGGGGCATAGAATTGGTCCCAGAAAGCTCCATCTGCCCTTTGCGTAGCTCTTCTCCCCTTTCTTGCCCACGTCCCCTTTTGTCTTACCTTTCCCTTTGCCTTTCTGAAAAACATATTTATGAGTGGAGCTGGGGAAAGCAGGGGACTGGGAGAGGTGCTCAATCAGAGGTCCCAACTGTTAAAAAAACCAATAAAGGGAGAGGGTAGGCCACCAATAATTGGTAACCCAGGAAAATCTTTAGACTAGTTAGAAATCCCTGTACGAGTTGTACAGTTTGTAGGATTACAAAACACATCAGTGTAGAGAGAAGCCACACTGAAACATGAGCTGTGTGGTTCAGCTGTGGCACTGCCCAGAAATCACAGCAAGACCTTTGTTGCAGTAGCAAAGTGCAAACCATGGGCATGTTTCACTGGAGACTTCGTGCTGTTGTTGCTGTGAATTTCTGTTCAAGCTATCAGGACTGTAACATCTACAGATGTGCTTAATGCTGTGGGTGGTAAGCTGAATAGGTCACTGCAGATAGGGTCTGACTGTAGGTCTGTCTACCATCTAACACTTACAGTCTGCAGCAGTTGTCAGGAGAGGATGCTCAGGAAAGAGCAAAGTGTGGACAGAGCAATCCCTCTGCAGCAACAGCCTCCCAGTTCCAGTGATGAGCAGTTTGGGAACTTTCTGAGCTGGAGGCTGCTGCCATGCTTTGGTATCTGATAGGCTCTGACAGACCTGCCCTTCCTGAAGTTGTCTAATCACTTTCTGAACTTCCACCCTCCACCACAGCTCATAGCAATGAGTGTCGTGGTTTTAGTATTGGAACTAAACTATTGTGTGGGGAAAAGAGATTTCATTTTGTTTGTTTTATGTCTGCCAATAGATAACATAATTAGTTAACTCCTATTGCTAGGGCTAGAGAATAATCATTTCCCACTCCCTTTCTCCACAACATCTATGATAGTATCAACTCTATCAACTCCACCCCAGTCATCTCTCTTTCAAAACAAAGAACAGGAGGCTGTTTGGTTCTCCCTGCAGAGAGCTATTCTCCATGTATGATCACCCCACTTACACTCGTTAGTGTGTCTCTGAGTCCCACTGTTCCCCTGAGGGGGTTGCATGACCACAGCTGCAAGCAGATGTTAATTCAGATGCCAGCAACCTATCGATTTCTGCAATGGTGCATTAGTGTTTTGTTCCTAGGTCCTGCTCTACAAACATTATTTTTGTGTATTTTTGACAGCTACTGAGCTGTGGTTTTCAGAAAAATATCCACTGTGTCCCAAAGATCTTTTTCCTGAGTTGTGTTTATTAATCTAAAGGTCATCACTGTCCAGGTAAGGCTAAGGTTATTCTTACAGGATACCATCCTCTCAGCCTATCTGATGTTCATCTCCTTTACCATGCAAGGTAAACGTTCCTGTTGACAAGCTGATGTGAGAAATTGATTCTTAAAGGTAATAGTGTGAAAAATTTGGTATGAAATCTCTCTGGCATGAGAATGGTGGTTTTAAAGTGGAACATGGTAAATCTCGTGAGCAAACTTTTTCTTTAACCTTCTCTTTTATGGGAATTTCTAATACATCCAGCTCCTTTCTCTTCTATCAACTCCATATCAAAATGCAGCTTAGGCTGATGGCTGAAAGTTATCACTGATGGTTGTGAAATCAGTTGCTATTTTCAGTCCATTTCAAAACTCCCATTAGACCAGCTGAGACATGTGCTGAAATCCTCAAAAAGACAAGAATTGAATCAGCAGAGAAAGGAAATGGTTCCTGCTACCCTAAGGTTAAATCTCTGAATGAAGAAACATTGAGGGTGGGAGACTGTATACGTGTTACATCTGCTGTCTTTGTCTCTGTGGATACAAGGGTAACACCATCTAGTTGCTGCAGATTTTTCCACAGACTTATTATTCACCACAAGCCATGGAGAGTAGAGGTGAGGTCCCTGAGTGTCCTACAAATGCTTCCAGACCCCAGCAACCCATTTTTCATCAAAGCTATGGGCTGGTTCAGACATTATGTTTTTTTCTTTGAAAAATCAAGCCATCATCTTCCTAGGTATTAATACTAAGGTCACATTTTCCACTCAGCTTCTATCCCAGCAGGAATAACATAATCTTAACATAATCTTCATTGGTTTGCAAATTGCAGACAGCTCTCCTACACCTACTTTAGCTTCTCAACTCTCTTTTTCATAATGAGACTCTTCTGGGGAAGGGACAGGGGGGTTCGTTTCCCCAGAAAAAAAAATTTAAAATATAAATGTTTGCATAATAAAACTGATGCCTGTTGCATGATAGTTTAAACAAAAGAACCCTACTGTGGGCATTTTCTTCTGTAGTGCAGAGCAGCTTGCAAAGCTGTGTAATGTGTCTTGACAGCAGTACAAATCACTAAAGGTCAAGGGCTGGGGGATTAACCACATCCCCATACAATAGACTGATACAGAAAGGGCAGGACCACGAGGGTTCAGCTTTAGAATGAAAGGTTTTGAATAGAGCTGATGAAAATGGATTTGTGGAAAGGGGGCCAATAGGAGCTCACGCCCTTCCAGCACTCAGCCAGGCTAAAAGAGCACGGTGCAGAGGCAAATAGAGTGCTCTCCCCATCCTTTTTTAGCTCAATCAACATCTGGTTATGGGACCCCTGCTCCCGGGATACCTTTTGCCTTTGTCCTCAAATTTACTTTAGCTGCAGATGCTCCATTCAGCTATAGATTTCTAGAGATCGTTGTCATTTCTAAAGCCTAGATCAGGTTAAGAGATGGGCTTAATTTTTGCAGAATTTCTAGCAATTACAGCATTATAATGTTCAAAGCATGATAAACTAAATGCCCTGGGCTCACAATTAAGGTCTGTTTCTGTCAGGCTATTGAAAATGACTGCTGAAGGGATAGTCTTGCCAGTGGAAACTCCCATGGTTTGGCTGGACTGAGGTAGATGATACTGCATGTGAAGTGCTACCAACTTCAATACTAATCACTGGTGGATGTTTTCAATTCATTCCCATTAAGTGTGTTCTTTAAGTAAGAAGCTGAAGCACAGCTTGGGAAGGTGATGGATTTTTTTAAAAAAAAAAAAACACACCAAAACCAACAAATTAAAAACAACTATCACAGAATGGTTGAGGTTGGAAGGTACCTCTTGAGATCATCAAGTCCAACTGCCCCGCTCAAACTGGCTCAGCTACTGCAGGTTTTTTAGGACCATGTCCAGTGGGGTTTGAATATCTCCACAGATGGAAGATAAAAAACTTCTCTGAACAACTTGCACCAGTGTTTGACCACACTCACAGTAAAAAGCTCTTTTCTTGTGTGCAGAACACCTCATTTGTGCCCACTGCTTCTTGTTCTGTCAGTCTGGCTCCCTTGCCTTCATTCCCTTTCATCAGGTATCTATACAAATTGATAGGATTCTCTGCAAGCCTTTTCCAGGCTAAACATGAGTTTAACAAAGTCTTTGGATTTTAAAATCTGATTTAAAAGCATTAAGTCACTCCTTTAAGGTAAACTGGGGGACTGGAAAACTCATAGCTTCAGATACTTGTTCCCTTCAGAAGAGAGGTATACGAAGTATTGCTTACACAGTCACATTAACACTTATGAGGGTTTTGAAAGAGAGGGGTTTTAGTTCTTTTACTTCAACTTTGTGATTGTAGAATGTGTCAACTGCATTGTCCAAGTTTTCTGTGGCATGTATGCAGAGCAGAGACAAAACACCTCAGTTCAAACCTTTCCTCTTCAACACAAGGAGAAAACATCAGAGATTGTTTCCTGTATAGAGATCAACTGAGAGGATTCTGCACCAGAAAAGCCTATTGAAATTACTTTTCCCCCTCCCATCAATAGAAGTATTTTTCCCTGGAATCAGCGGCGATGACATTATTGAGCATCAGCAGAGCGTGGAAAGGACAATGAAGCTTTCAGAGGACACTCTTCTTTTAGCTGTACTCACTGGGTAATGAATAAGTTAGCGTTCTTTGCCAAAGGGCAGAGCATTTTTTGCAGTTCTCATTTCAGTAATTCTGCTATGATACTCGTGCTGATTTTTCAAAAAAAGCAAGACAAGTAAAAATACTATAGGCTACATAAGCCTGATGAGTGCATTGACAGGAAAGATGTCACTGAATGCCACTATTTATTAGTAGCACGGCTCCATGAAAGAATTATTGTGTAGGATTTTTGTTAACTAATTATGTGCTAAATTACATTAAATTATCACAGTAGTGCCTCGTAATTACAGTTATTATGACAAACATCAAACAAATGAGTAAAGGAGTGACCTCTTTCATTTGAAAATAGGCAACATAAGTCTCTTACCAATGCCAGTTTTCTGAATACGCAGCATTAGTGTCAATTTTCATTTGTGGTTTGTAATTGGAAGGACTTCTTCAATTAGCTTTTTAAAAACCCACTACTTAGTGAAGTTCTCCCCTGTTTAGCTGAGACAGGAATGCATAAAACCATTCTCACTGGCTGTCAGTCATTTCTCTCTCCACCTTCCAGGTGGCTTCCCCTTGCCTACATAGTCCATGGTGCAGCATTCCATGAGCCTCCTTAACATACAAATTTCAGAATTTGTATGTTAAGAGCTACATTAAAGTTAATGTTAAATATATTAAATATATTTATACTTGATGCTAAACGTAAACCCAATATTTAATTATGTCCAAAACGTAAAGCTAGCACCATTCTGGATTTTTTATTAAATGAATGGTTTTCCTGGGATGCCAATAACTAACTACTACAAAACTTCGGTTTGCCTACAGTGCATTTCTCACATCTTCACCGTTACCCAAAATGTCTGATGCGTGAGTTTGTCCAATATAGGATGTTGATTTAAATGGACTGAAGATATAATCTATCGTGGTCAGTTTTATGTACTTCTGTTCCTGTACAATCTGTCAACAAGTGTCTCCCATTCCATACCTCATCCACAGAAGAGTTCAGTCATCTAACAATTCTTATAACAAATCAAGGAGGTACCAGTCATCATCTCTAGGCAGCTTCTAACATGGGCTTGCTGGACACACACACAAAGCACGTTATGCATCCTTTCTATTCAATGACCATTAGGAACACAATGCATAGTTTACTGGCAGATTTGTTTTAGCAAATTGTGAAATTCCAGTGAACATGTGTTATTGTTCCTCCTGCTATTGTTCCTCCTACTGATAAGGTCAGATCACGTGGCAGCTACCAGCAGTAATAAATAGCATGACCATATATGCCTGAGATACATGGATATTCAAGTACTCATTATTCCAAACACCCAAACAGATACACTGAAATGGCAGTTCTTTATATATTCATTTAGTGCAGGCACAGAAATGTTCTTATTTGCTTGACCAGTCATCATTATCAAGCAATTCAAACTGCAGCTGTTCAGACAGTGATTACTGTTTGACTAAGAAGCTAACCTAGAAGAAACTGACTCAGCACAATTAAAAAAAAAATTAAAAAACAACAGGAGATAAACTCATCAGATGACATTTCTGAGGGAAAATTTTGCAGAAAGAATCAACTAGATAAAAATCTAGCCAGATTGAACAATAGGCTCAGAAATAATATATACCATACATGGCAGGGCTATTTTGTGTATTAGCTGGGGTTTTTTTTGAGAACGTTATATCTACTTTGGGATCTTGAAATCCATTAACCAAAAACCTTTTAGCAAATATCGTATGGCCTATACTTATCTAATTCCAACTATTTATGTTCTTTAACAAAATTTTAATACAGTAATATCTCAGTTACAGGGCAGGTTTTATCTCAGTGCTTTATAATCAATATGCACATAGGTATGATTTCATACTTTCTTAAAACACAGCTGCATTTTAGCTGAATATATTGGCTATTCTGACAGTGCAAATGTTTGACGCTGTGAAGCATACGTTGGAATTTGATGAAGATTTGAAGGCTAAGGGTACATTATAGAGAACTTAAATAGAAAACCAGCTGCCTATACTGTTAGAGAAGAATGACTTGCATTTTATTTTTTATCTACTGCATTACTTGTCAAAAATACAGCAACTCTTGAATGGCATTACCCCTTAAAAGCACGTTGAACCGCATCAAAGGAAAGAAGATCCAATACTGTTTCTCTCAGTGCCAAATTTACCCATTCCTGACTCATTTAGCTACAGATCTGACTAATTTTGCTTAATCCATCAAGATTGGAGCTTTAATCCAGTGGCTCTGATCCATTTTGATCTATTATTAACAGAAAGGAGAAAACCTCCTCCTTCCCTGTCCCCTTCCCCTGTACAATATTAAAAGGTATCTGGTGGTCACATTCTTCAAGTCACAAGTATCTGTGATACTCTGGAGAAAGATCTGTCTGAAGCAGAATGAATATGGAATGACCTATATAAAAGACTATAGATGGGGAATAGCCAGGGTAGGTGGTACAGTTCCTAGGAGAATCCATCATAGGAGGTTTAGTATCTACTGTTTATCAGTCTGTCTGAGCTATTTATTTAGCTCATTTTATTATTCTCAGAATCCCAGATGGAGCATGTTAAAAATACATCCCTAGGGCATTAAGGTATTTTGTCCTTTTATAGGACTGAAAGGGAATTAAACTTGTAAATAAGAGCACGTTTTGCTTGTATGCTGTAAGGTAGTATATATAATACTCCTTATGTACAGGCATGTAGTTTTTCAGCTTGCTTATCTTACGGGTAGCACCTTGCTGCACTGAACTTGGCACACCAAACCATTTCTCCTTCCAGAGACAGTCACTGTAATTTCCCACTCAGAGTAGTAATACATTTAAAGAGATGTTATTCTTGTAATAAAAGACGCCACTGAAAACACACCTGGTATTCCATTCTCATAATCATGATGAGATGACCCAGTCACAACCCCACTAAACTCAACCCGACTCATCACTTTCTTAATTGGTTTCATCTACAGCAGGGCTATTATCAACAACTTTTTATGAAGCATGGGTCAGAGGTACCATGTCACTTAACACTGTATTGTTACGTTATCCTGATGTAAGTATGAATAGGGTTCATCCTCCACAGCCTCATTGCTCTACCTGCTTACTTTCAGTTCATAATCAGGTTACTCCAACACATATATATACCTTCTTCTGGACTGTTCTCAAACATTTATAATTTGTACTTTCTGGTTAGTAGAATAACACAGATTTTAAAAATTTCACGCCAAACCTATCTTTGGTCAGCTTGCTGCTGTCTACAACAATTTATTTGCTCTCTTTTAGGAAGTGAATAGCTCCAAAAACCTGTTCTTTTTCTAGTTCCTCTGGTGTTTTTACTGATCATCAATCTTAGTCCAGCCTGCTTATTATCAGATTTTTTTCTAAATTCTTCCTTTCAGCACCCATACATTGGTCAGAGGAAAGGATCGCATGCACTGCATTAGTCCACATGTTGTTACATTGTCAAATAACTATTTGCTAAGAAGGACCCATCACTAATCTCATAAAGAAAGTGATTTATTGCTTGAAACATGGCCAGAAATGTATTTTTTTTTTTATACTACATTTTGCAAAGCCCCCAAAAGATACTACAGCAGCCAAGAAGCAAGTCTGTTGGTACTCAGATAGCTGGAGAGACCTAACAAGGAGAAACCAGCTCTCTCATGCAGCAGTAGCAGCCCCATGAAGTGATTCAGGAGGTTGTGCGGTCTCTGAATGTGTATGGTGGCAAAGCAACAGCCTCCAAAGGACTAAAATCTGGAAGTACCACAAAGCAGGCTTGTTAATGTCGAGGTCTGACTGTTCTTGGGTTACTGCTCAAGCCCAGAGATGGTTCACCACGGGGCAGAGCCGAAGTGTGCCACAGAGAAGGTCAGGGGAAACTCAGCAGTGTCTTTCTGCCCTATCACAGTCCCCTTTCTGTCATTTCCTACCTTTCAGATGAATTGCCTGCTACTCTTTCCTGGCCATTATCCCAATCAGCAGATATTCTAGGATAACAGAACTCATTACAGCTCATTGGGGAAAGACAGACTTCTATGTTAAAAAAACCCCAGTAAACCCAAACCAAAACCAACCAAAGAACTTGAGAACTTGACTCTTGGATAAATTTTAATTTCCAATTCCTTGGTAAAAGTCCAAAACAGGTTGGAAGGAACCTCCCTACCCACAGATAAATGGTAGACAAATGCCACAGTTATGGATGTATTTAAGGTTTGAAGACCATCTGTTCTGGAACATCCCTATCCACAGTAAATACACAGAGAATTGCTATCTCAGTTTAGGGTAGGAAATTAGAGAAAATAAAGCTTTCTTCCAACTAAAACTGCTTGGAAAAAACAAAATAAAATGACTCTTCAAATTGTCCAGGACACCAGGCCTATTGATTTTGTAGCTGTGAACAGGCAAATCCAGAACCTCAGCAAGTACAAGCAGACAGATCTCTGTGTGTGTCTTTGTGTGTGTGTGTGTGCAGCACCAGAGCTTACAAACACCATACACAACATTCATATAGAGCAAACTCAAAAGTGACACTGCTGAGGCTTTAAAAATTGCCCTCTCTTCTTCCAGTACTGTTCCCCTTCTAGATTTTCATTTATAGTTGGGCAAACTGGAGGTTAAAAACTCACACACACTGCAGGAGAGATTCATGTTCCTTCCCTGCATGAGTGGCAGCAGGGGTGCCAAGCAAGGGAACTGGCAACTTGGGTGGCCATGAGCAGAACAGCTGGTGAATTCAGAGAATGGTGAACAGCAGGCTGGCTCACTGAGGGTTTGGAAGGGGGGAGGCTTATTCAACAGGGGGAGATTGGACTCATCTTGTGCAGCCCCCACATCTTTCATTTCTTCTTACACAGATTCACTCACCTTTGGTCTTGCACAGAATGCCAGGGCAGCCATACGGCAGTGTCAGGGGACAAAGAGGGACACCTAACCCTTGCAACTCCCACCCAGCCTGTAGAGGAAATGTGGGCTGTGACACCAGGGAGAGGAGTCTACTCCTCGTATATAAATATTTAGTATTTCTCACTAGTTCTTGTCTCTTCATTCCACAGGTCTTTTCCTCCTGTGTTCTCATAGCTCACGCTTTCTCTGTTGGACTGATTCCAAAGGAGTGGCCTTTCTGCAGGTGCAGTGTTGTAACAGCTCTGAAATGTTAGTCACCATTTTATCAGTGTTAAAGCGTTCTCAAGACAACCCTTTTTAAAAGAACTGTCACTCAACACACTCTCTAGTAATTCTCTCTGTTGCAGCAAGTCAGAAGATTAGATAAAGCCTTCCATTCATGTTACTCATCTCACCTTGTTCTGCACCCGGGACTGGAGTGAGTCTGAAGAAAGGCGTCCCAGTTGGAAGGTGTTTTCATTGCCACAGTTTGGTAAATCTGTTCAACTTTCAGTTAAAAATGTGTTTGTGGCTCTCTTACAACACTCTGAATAATGTTCAAGGCACTCCGCAGAGATTTTTTTTTTAGAGTTTCAGTTCTGACTTAACTGATGCCATTGTAAATCAGGAATATCTCCATGAAGCTGATTTTATCTAAGATCTAGTTCATGTTTGCATGCAGTAGTGATGGGAGATCTATGAGTGCTTAGATGGAGGAGTTAAGACACAATTACATCAAGACCCATAGAAACATGATAGTTCACTTATTGGCGATGCTGATGCCCGTGTCATCTTGACTAAATTGAGTAGTCCATATTAGATTCTAGCCCCCCTGAAATCTCTGCAGATATTGCCATTAACACAATCAACTCAGGATTGCACAGAATATATATTTACTAGGGACTGCTTGCTAAGAGAATTTGCACGTGTTTTAAATCATTCTGCAGTGGTGAATAATTAATAGCAGGAAAAGGTTCAGTATTTCTTTCTAAGGTGGCCAAGCCCACAAACTACTGGATTTGAAGATGCTGCTCAAACATGAATAATCTCCTGTTGCAACAGCATTCCCTGCACCTACAGAAGAGGAGTCCACGATCCCTCTCCCTCCCTTGACTCTGCAGCTTCTTTACCATGGAAAAAGAGTTTACACTTAATAAAGCCACTAAAAATGGGAGTTGCAGATACCATATCTGTCTATACCAGAGGCAGCTGCTGCCAGATTGGAAGAGGAAGACAGGAAGGAAGTAATGAGATCCCAAACTGCCCTGCAGAATATGGATGCCAAAAGGGAATTTTTCTCCAGGACAGTTCTTCAAAGACGAAGGCATGGGAAATGAGAAAGGCAGTGAAGAGGAACATGAGACAGAGACAAGTCAAAACATAATTTGAGCTAAATCTCCAGTAAATACTTTGCATCTCTAACTGCTGCTTATGCATATTCACTTTCCCTACCATTGACAAACCATGTGAGGGAGAGGAGAGCCAACCTGCAAATAATAGTCCCAATTCAGATGAGCTTCCTCTTCTGAAAATGAGTAGGGAACCCTTCCTTCAATGAGAAATCTTCTGTAATCAGCCCCTCTCATTTAGGCCATTGACAGCTAGCTTAGATCCTTTGGGTTCAGAATTCATGTCTAAAGCTTCATATTTCCCTCTGAAGTTAAACACACACTGAAAACACAGTAAAAACTCCAGTAAAAGAGTAAAAATCATAGAATTGCCTAGGTTGGAAGGGACCTTTCAGATCATCTAGTCCAACCATCAACCTAACACTAACAAAAACCATCAGTAAACCGTATCTCTAAGCACTATGTCTACCTGTTTTTTAAATACCTTCAGGGATGGTAGATTATTGATTGACAAATTTTATAGTTCTAGAGAATACAGTTGTAGAGAACTCGTGTGTGATCCAAGGAGACTACCCTTGCAACTGAGGGGTCCTTCACCGGGATTTTATCCTCTTATGAGGTCTCTTAAGTGGTCTCTTTGGAACTGTTCACTGTTCTGAAATAAATTATTAAAAAAAAAAAGCTGGTTGTTTTGTTTCCACTTGTGGCTCAAATTAAATACTAACTTGAATATTTCTAAAAAACCAAACATTATATGTTGCACTTAATGGGATGGGAGACTAATTACATGAGAGAAAACAGAAATTACAACCTGTCATAGAAATGTCTTTACCGTTATCGAAAACAACAGAGCATCATAAAATATTAGTCAACTTTCAGTGTGACAGTTCAATGGTGCATTAACGGTGATGAATGTGCTGGAGTTGGCTCACCCTGACAAACCAGACTGTTCAGGTACTCAATTAGATGAGTGACTGAGGTGTGCGTGTGTGGGAGGGAGGTTTTCCAGTTACAATGAGAACATAAACCAATTTGAATAGCAACAAGAGAAATAGTGAGTGCGGTTGCCTTTTAGGATATTACAGGATATTGCCAATATAAAAATACCAAAATACCTTTCCCTCTCAAACCACAAGATATTAGGCTACTAAAATGGAATATACATATTTCTTCACACAAAGGTGTAATAGAAGTCATTGTCCCTTAAATACCCCAGATCACATCACCAGATTAAAACGCCCAATTTACTTTCAATGCTTTTAGCTCATGAATTCCACAGGGCACAGGTTTGGGTATGTTTTATAGTTATCTTAACAAGCTTAGCTATATAGACTCCTTCCTTCTTTCTTGGTTGTGTTTTTCTGTTATGTCTAAAACTCAAGACCAGACTGTTCACTTCCACTTCCTTGTTCTCATTTGTTACCACACAGTCATCATTCAAGCTGACAGTACTTTAGATGCTAAAAAGCCACAAAATCAGATTTGATTATTGTCTGCCTAGAGGGAAGTTGGATAAACCTGAGGTGTTTTATACAGCCCAGGCCCCTCCTGCCTTTTATGCCATGATCCTATCCTGGTTCCATCACCTTTGCAAGTCCAGGAACGGGGCAGTTTGCCAAGATAGCAAGGTTTTTTGGGACACAGTGAGCTGCCCTGATAGTGTTACAAACAAGCTGGGTGGCAACGAACAGATTTCCAAGCAAGAAAAAGTGCATTTGGTTTGCAACTTAAAGATTCTTAAAAAAAACCGAATGATTAAAACAATTCCACCCTCCCTATGGTAAATAATTTACAATTAAGAAACTGTATCAAAGCAAAATTGGAAACCCAGTGGAGAAAAAGGCAAAGTAAGTCTGTGAAGGAGTACAGTTTATGTGCTTCACAGCATTAAACTAAAGTTAAAACTCTACAGGGAACAGTAACTGACATAGCTATATTTTTTAATTATTAGATACACTAATATATTGATTACATGACCCTCAAGTGTACTTAGCTTGCCCTGGCTGTTTGGACTTCACTGCAACTTAACTTGCAGATTCAGTAAGAAAAAGGAGGTGTTTCTTTCTGAAGCATTTGATAAAGCTCCGGTAAATTTAGATGACTCTCTACGCAAGGTGAGAGCAAACTCCAGAGAAAAAGGGGCAAAGTATAATGCCAAATTTGGTTTAGTTCTGCAATGGGAACTCAGCACAATGATAGAGAAGCATATTTTTGCTCCAGGTAAATAATAATCAGTATCTAAAAACTTCAAAAGTCATGATTCAAACTCAAGTAATGATTGCCTCCAAAATCACTGGAGTTATAAAAAAAGTAGCTTGTACTTCATAATGTATACAATTTCTTATTTTCTTAAGCTTAAATGAGTCTTGTTTATGAGTATTGATTACTGCTATCATAGGACCAATGTTCTTCTTTCCTACTTTATGGTCTTATTTTAGTAACTCTCAAATCTGCAAGAAGCCCATAATACTATAGTAAGTTACTTGTAACTGGTCTACTGAGCCATGGCAAACAAAAAACCTATGATGACCTCAATTAAAAGCCCTGGCTAAGGTGAAGAACATTATCCAAGAGAAATGTCAGGGGTTGGTACTGATTTGGGGGCCAAAAAGTCCAGAGAGCTTTATGTAAGTAAAATTCTGACAACTTCACCAGGATGCTCATGATTTATGCTGGAATAAATAAAAAATTAATCATATCTCCAATTTATCACCTGAAAAAAAGAAGAAATAAACCTTGGAATACACAATTCACTGTATTCTGAATCAGTAAAGTCCTTGTAGTAGATGAGCCTAAAGCAATGCTGAACCTTAGTACAGCCTTACAAAAGAGAAAATAGTCCCTACACTGCAGACCAGATGTTATTCCAGAACTGCCTCATTGCTGAAGCACAACTCACTTTGCTTTTGAGAGATCACTCATGGATGTGGTTGCTGATATGCAGAGATCTTTCAGGGAAAGACTGAACAAGAAAAACTCCAAGATCTCCCTATATTGGTTCTGCAAAAGCAAGTAGAAAGGATACAAGTACCACAAACATGATGAGTTTATGTGCAGTTGCCTGTAGCCAAAGTGTTGGGGCTGGTCACCATCACTGCTTTGTTCTCAATGTGGTGAGGCACACCTCCTTTTGACAACTGAAAGCCCCCTGGTCATATGAAGGTTGTGGGGCCAAATAGAAGGGGTGCAGGATCATTGGCACACCAAGATCTCCTGCATTTCACCTAAAGAGCCCCTCTCTCCACCGAAGGCACTTTCCTTCCTGCCCATGGCTGAGGAGATGCTGAGAGCTCCGTGGGACCTCCCCACCCAGTGCTGCAGTGCTGAGCACTCGGCTTCTCTCAGCCTGTTGCACAGCTGGCAGCACTGGAAAGAGCTAAACACCACCTTGGATTGAACAGTGAACATTGGACTGGTGTTCTGTTTTCCTCAAATTAGGATTTCCCCTACCAAAGCTGCCTTCTTGATTCTATGGTGCATATCAATTGTTTATGTTACTTCCTCAAACAGGTTCTGCAAGGGCTTTCTAGAAAAAAAAAAAAAAAAAGAGTGTATATATGTATTTTTATATATCTATACATGTATATACACAATTATAGTGCGAGTGTGTGAAGCACGGCTGACTTATGTGCCCACGCATTGGCCGCTCCCTTCAGACACCACTGCCAAGAAAAGAGCCCGAAACGGGGCCTGTTTTCCCATCACCATGGCAACACTGGGTGGGAAGCAACATTTCCTGCACAGCATAGCAAGCTGAGCCCTCTGTGAGATGCTGCCAAGACGTGGCGAACCATGGCCAGAAGCTGTGCTTGCCGTGTGCCACCCTGGGAGCAGCTGTTCCTTCAGCCCTGGGCATCCCACAGCTGTGCCAGTGGCCACCATGACCTTTGCTGGAGGCCTGAAGGCAGATGTCCCACTGTGGGGCTGGAGGAACACATGGCAGTTTGCCCCTCAAAGGCTGGTGGGGCAAGAGGGGTCCCAAAACGCTGCCCTCCTACTGCCTCCTACTTGTACCTGCCTCACCCTGACCTACCTCAATGAGCTTTGTGATGTGGGGAACAGCTTACCTGGGGAAAAAAAACAACAACCAAACCTAAAACCCCAAAGTCTTGGCAAGCTTTTAGCCCTATGCCACGCCTAGAGCTGAGCAAAACTGGACTTTCTCTGAAATAATTGTTTTCCTTGCTGCAACCCTGGCAGCTAAGGCTAATGCATTTTAAAAAGTATATAGGTTCACTCACGTTATGTTTTTACTTCCTCTTCTTACTTCTGAGTAACATCTGACCACAGTACTGAAAATCTAAAACCTAATGTTAATCTTGCTTTAAGGAACACGCACAAGTCTAAAACCTGGGTAAATAATGAATAAAAGCTCATCCACTCTCTTATATCAACGCATTTATATGTCCTTGAGAGTCTGAACAGTGTAAGACTGAAACTCAGCGTGACTAAGTATAAATATGTTTTTAGAATTTGTGTATTTCTTCCTTGTGTGAACATGTCTGGGTGTGGACAGTCTGGCGTTAGTGAGCAAAATGAGTGGTGAAGTAAGAAAATGTATTCTCACAGGCACCATTGCAGAGAAAGCCTTCCTAATACAAGGTAAGATCTACAGAAAAATATGCAAGCCATCCAGTGACTGAACAGAAACTACCTCCTGAAAGCAAAGCAGCACTCATACACTACTTGTTCCTGTAATCCTCTCTCAGACCTTACTAGTTCTCCCACTGAGGGGTGCTGAAACTGCAGCTGAGCCCTCACTCAGATACAGGGAATCCACCCAGGATTCCCAGCAGCTGGGGAAAAAAAAAAAAAAAAAAAAAAAAGGTAAGAGGTTGCACTGGAAAATTTGGTACCAGGGAATTCATCTGCAGAACACAGATCTAAAGGATTTCATTAACTCTGTCACTTTGCAGAATATTTTGTTTCTTTTCTGAGGCGTGCATATTTATTCCTTATTCATTGAAGTAATTACCTCATTTTCTTGCCTCTCCTTCTCTATGCTCTCCCATCTCTTTTGAGCAAGGCCATCTCTGCAGCCCAAGCTCTTGTCCCCCCCAATGTTCTTGCCCACATCCTGCTCTATTTATACTGGCAACTACTCTCTCCTGAACTACAACTTTGCAAACGTCATCTGGAAAAACTCCTTTGGTAGAGGAGGATAACACAACTGTGATCTTTGATTTACTGTTCTATAACACAAAACCTAAGAAAGCATGATTTCCCAGGGATTTGTGCCTCATGGCTGGTGTTTGTCATGCCTAATAGGTACAAACTATGAGCAAAGCTGGCTCCAATTGCAGGAAAATTGTAATTGCTTTTTCCTGGGTGAATGCTCTGGTGTATAAAATGGGGGGCTTAACAATGTAACCCTTCTTCTCAATGGAGGCTTTGCCAGTATCTCTCCCCTCTCTATGAATGACAAATCATGTCAGGAATTCACAATATTTAAATTCAATGTCAGCCATGTCACACTGGCTGCAGTTCCAGGTGGATTAAAAAGCTAGACAAGGTGAATAAAAAGATAGACACCTTCCTGTTTCAACTTTCTTCTACTGATCAAAAACAGCTGATGTCTAAGTTTATCAGCTTGCCTAATGTGTCCAAAAAAAGCAGAACTTACCAGGGTTTGATGAAGGGGCTGGAGTAGTGGTGCTCTTGTGCTGAACTTCAGTGATGCCAGTAATGGCTGAAACTTAAGCCATATTGTTCCAAACTATTATGGATATTCTTCGGGGGGGAAAAAAAAAAAGTTTTTAATAACACAAAGGGCACCAAAACCACCACAATTATTTTCTAGTCAAAATGGTCAATTCTCAATTCTTAACATTATATTTAATCCTAAACTTGGTGGGGGAAGAGAAAATTTAATCATGAACTAGGCTCTCTACAGATCCCACTTTACCTTAAAATCATTACATTTGACAAATAAAATTAATATTGTTATGTTATTTCCTGGGTTATGGGCCTTCAACTTTTAGTCTTCCTTTTTCCTGATTATGAAAGCTAAACCTTTGTCTTAAAAAAGACAAAATTCTCCAACGTTGAATTCCCAGCAACTTCATGGATGACTTTGCCTAGATCTGAAATCTTAGATGTCTCTATATAGCAGAAAGCTCAAGAATCAAAAGTTATTTTCTGATC
Organism: Scolopax mira; assembly: GCA_004320125.1. NCBI lineage: Eukaryota > Metazoa > Chordata > Aves > Charadriiformes > Scolopacidae > Scolopax > Scolopax mira. The sequence goes on from BJBW01000905.1 coordinate 277,855, forward strand.
AAAAATGCTTTGGCCATTTCTCAAAACAGACTTCTTATAAACTATCCTCTGGCAACAAAATTAATTTTCAACTTTTTTCTCAAGATGGGCAGACAGCTAAGAATGGATTCTTTAGTCATTTTCAGAAAACTAAGTTTTAAAAATTTCATCTTTGGCTTGCTGTCAGTCTCACAAATCAGGAGATTCTGGTTTCAGTGGATCCTAATCATTGCCTGCACCTGCCACTTTACAGATGTATTTCTGTGCTTCTGTTTGGGAGGATTGTTTTTTCTCATATGTTTAAGTTCTTTTCATGTCTTTTCCAAATAGGGAAGTTCAGAACGCACAGTCAGAGTCATTATTTCACTGCAAGAGGTTTTTGCACCTTTTCTTTTAGATATAAAAGAAATAAAATGTAACCAAGGACCACTGACAACTGTCTATCACCAAGGTACCTGTGCTCTAAATGCCAAACCTACATAAATGGAGAGATTTTTTCCCCTAACCTATGGATTGCTTGCATGTTTTTTTTTAAAACTGGTGAAACATTGAAATGCTACATCCCAACTCTTGGCATTAGACAAAAATTCAATACAGTTAACTGTCAACCATATCTTAATGGCAGCCAAACCACACTGACTATTTCCTGATTTATACCCCAGTCCATCATCTTTCAATTATTTTAATGAGAACATAAGAGTCAAAATAAAATATTTAGAGGCTGGTTACTGTCTGGTAATAGCTGCTGGCTGCTTCTCAGGCAGAGGAACAACTCTAGCATGCAGTTAGGCACGCGTTTGCCTATCATAACTTACACAAGGCCCATCACAGGAACCACACTTACCAGGAATCAAACCATTATTAGAGCTATTTAATCTTGTCTCCCGACTAACACAGCTGATGCATTCAGGTGCATCAGCTGAATGCACCTGAATTGCATCAGGTTAGCCTGCATTCAGGTTAGTAGCCTGTGTTTGCATAATTTTAACAACACATCCAGTTTATCACTGGGAATCTCTTCATCAAGCACATTTACCATGCCCATAACTTTCACGAAAAACATAGATCCCAAACTGCATTCTTGTTTGGTGGCATACTTAGTGCAGTTGCCCGACTGTTCAGATGCCTCTCTTTCTACACTGAGGTTAAGCTTTCTGCCTTATGCTCTTCATAGGAAACCACATTTTGTTGACTATCAGTGATGACACCCAAGGGCCTTTTAATATTCAGAGCTCAGGTTTCAGCTTCTTCTTCTAATCATGGCCTTGCATTTATAATCAAAGGCAAAAGATACTAGAGCAGTTACAGATTATATCCCATCTGCTCACACGTTCTTCAGATGCTCTTCAGATGCTTAGGGATTAAGGGTAATCCCTTGCACCCCAATAAAAGTCTACATTTGGCTAAGTGACAAAAATAATCAGCTAAACATGTTAAACGTCATTTCTTGTATAAAAAGGCTTCCTATCTTGCTCCATGCTATACTGAAAAGCATGGACAACATACACTGCTTAGAATAATACAGACCAACTCAGTGTTGAAAGGTGTATCTGAAAGCTGCTTAGTTTTGTTGCTTGAGTGCAAGAGCACAGACCCTTAAATACGTTTCACTGTTAAGGCATCAAGCTGTCACCCAGCTTTCAAGTAACTGTATCCTTCCAGATGTCAGTGTGAAAGGATATTCACCATGTTTGAAGGGGAGAATTGTTGTAACAGAGATTTGCTCTGAAGGAAATTGTGCCAGCAGGTCTATCCAGTAGGTCTCCCAAAGGAAAAAATGCACTTGGTTTTGTATAAAGTAAGACCTCACTTGTAGAATTGACTAAAGATGACTTAAAGCTACCACTGGGGACAGGAGAGCTATCACTGTGGCTTGACAGTGTTCCAACATTCATACCTCATGTAGCAACCCCTGGTGACAACTGGACTAGTGCAGTGGCCTGTCGCATTGGCTCCAGTCTTTCCTGCATACTGGGCACGAGCAAGGAAAGCTGGTAATACTGAAGTTTTGCTCCCTTCCCTCCTCCTTCCTCTCCTCTGTGACAGTGCCCTGATAACCAGGACTCAGGTCAAGGGAAAGACATCTGCATTCAGCAGCAACAAGGGCAAACCTTTTCTCCTTTTGCTGACACAGAACGTGACTGAGAACAGCAGTGAGCTTAAGAAAAATCCCCATGAAAGTTGCATAGATGCAGGCAGAAAAATGAAGAGCATTTTCCATTTAGCATGCATGCAGCTCCTCAAGGAGCATAACACCACACTGATGTGTTGTCAAGAGTGTGGCAACTCCTCTGCGGAGATACTTGGGTGAGCTGAATCGGTAAGTTTTATTCAACTGTCAGCGCTTCCTACAGTGCTGTATCAACATCAAAAAATGAGGCTTCATCCTCATCTGACTCTGGCAAACACTGGCTCCTGGGGTAGTTCAGCGAGGGAGAACCTGAGCCAGGGTTTGGAGGGGCACTAACAAAATTAGTAGGGCATCAACAATGTCTGATTTTTCAGAAAGAGCTGACCCCATCCTAAGAAAGCGAAGCCCCTCCATGGAGCTGGGCAGGAACAATTGATGGCAGCAACTTTTGGAGGATTTGAACTGAATTCTCAATGTTTGAATTTGGTCTTCGAGGCCAAAAATAGGAACTCACTTTGGTTTACTCAGTCTAAACTTGTTTTCTGAGCAACATGTTGAGATTCTTTGCCTCCAAACAAAATACAGGCTAGCGATAGCTCTCCATACAACCAGGTTATCCTGCTGAGAAGCAGAAAAATAGACTGCACTTTCCCACCAGCACTCAAATCTATTTCTAGTCATTTATTAATAGGTGAAAAGGAAGGAAAATTGTCCTCCTAGATCCATTCAAAAATGCTAATGGGCTGTAAAATGTTCCCAGGTTTCACCAAGGGATTTTTTTCCCCTCCCTCCAACTGCTCTAAAGTTAGTGCTATCTTGTACTTTCTCCCTCTAGATGTACCCATTGCAAGGGTATGTTGTCAACAACAAAATAAGCAAACACTCTGACCCCTTTCCTCTCTTAAGAGAGAAATGCTGGTTATAGATGGGTTAATTATTACATTCAATGTTATCCTTCTGGGAAGCAATGACAGGTTACTCTCGAGACTGTTATTGTACATAAATCCTTAGGGCTTTTCCACTTACCCCACAGCTAGAAGTCCTTGAGCGGCTCCCTCCTGAGCAGCCTTTCTGAAGAATTTTTCAAATATAACTTCCATCATTTTGGTGAAATCCTTTTCTTGCCTGTTGGGAAGATTTTGAGTTTGGTTTAGTTTCTGTGTTGAGTTGGTTTATGCTTCTGAACTGACAGCCTGCTGCAGCCAGTACCATTTTTGAGACTTGATTCACATGACACTCTGCAAAACAGAAACTCTCTTCTTCTGAAATTGGTTCTTGCTTACTTGTTATTCCTCTTCAGGCAAAAAATAATGTAATTCATACCACAAATCTGCAATTTTTTATATACATGAGACACAATGTTAGTCTTATCATGTTTCAACATCTAGATACAGATAACTTGCCTACCTCAAAGGATTTTTGAGACAGAGTAGAATCACATGCATTACCAACATTAAAATCCCTTTTAACTGTCTCTGGCCCCTCCAGGTAGGCCCATATCATAACTAAACCATTCAGACACGATCTTTCCTTGCCTTCTGCTCTGACTTCTTAAGTGATCTGTGGGAGATGGTTTGATCCTCAACCAAGTTTTAATTGGCTATTCCTAGATCTGGAACAAGTTCCATCTGTAAAGCACCAGCCCTGCCACAGAGAAACATGGCCCCAGGCCTGGCACTCAGGGATGGCATGGGCCACCATCGTGCCTGTCTCCTCTGCCTGTTCCAGCAGCTCAGGGGCAGGCTGGGCTCTATGTAATACTGAAGTGACCCCACTGCAAACCTTGGTGCAGGAAACTAGAAATGACCATTTCTAGTTTCGAGGAAGCGAAGGAAGACATCCTCATACCCCATGTCCCCCACACCCTCCCCAGGGCACTGCAGGACAGGCTCCTCTACAGCCTGGAGGAGAAGAGAAGAGGGGCAATGTGGGGCAACTGAGCAGTGGGTCCCCAAAGGTGCCTTTTTTACCTCTGATGGTGGAGGGAGGCAGGAGGGAAGGCAACCTGGCAGGGTGACCAAGCTGGGGCAGTGGTGGAGGACGGAGGCCATGGCGGGTCCCTTCTGCTGCTGCTGCCTGTGCTGAGTCATTGTGCGCCCACCCCTGCATTGACACGTTTCTTAAATAGATGACTGGGAGCATGTGATTTCCATACTGATCAGTCTTCCTCACACAGCCGGCCCCAGCTCCTCTTTCCCCTCACGTTAGCAGGAAACTCACATGAAATGAATTATTAAAACCTGTGTTAAAGGCACCTCAGGAAGGGCTGCCTCCTCTGCCTGAAGCAAACAAGGAGGGCAGTGAGGTAAAGACTTGGCTGTCTGCTCTTCGGCCTTCCTACATGGATCCCCTGCCTCGGCTGTGCCACATGGCCGGCAGAAGCATGGCACCGCTGCCCAGGTTTTTTGAGGTAGATCGGAAATGCTTTTTCTTCTTCCTCCATTTGCTTTTTTCAGCCCAGCTCCTCTGACAGTACCTGAGCCCACAGGGCAGACCCCACAGCCATGGCCTCCCACCCCAGCCCCAACAGCTCCTTTGCCTTGGCTTAACCTCTCTGTCTTCTTTTCCCAAAATATCAACTAAATATCATCTTTTTAACACCTACCTGTGGTTTTTGACAGGACAAGGACTATCATGCCTTTTGGTTGCATATGTTGTCCATGGAAACCAGGTTTTACAGATCCCTGTTTGGTTACAAAGAATGTCCACAAAATCCACAATCACAGTAAGATTTAATAAAAAGGCAGTTTCCTCAGTTTTCTTGCACAAAAAGCTTCTGCATGCTCCTGGCTCTCTGCCATAGTTAACTATCAATTTGAGTTTTTCCACTGCTTACAGTATATATTCTTGCTCACAGAAATCAAATCCTCACTCATATTTTCCCTTTGGCCACTGCTTTGGGCAATTGCTTCAGCTGTTTATATCATCTTGCTCAACAAAGGTGCTTTGATGCAAAATGTCAGACAAATAAGGCAGAGGACAATATTTTAAAAATACTCAGGTTCTTGTGGATATGAAGTAGCATCAAGCAGGTTTTCAAAGTGAAAACGGTTAGAGAGGCAACTTGTTCTTGCATGTAGAAAGCTCGAATACTTTGGTGGAACACAGAGGTCGGATGGAAGGTCTCCATGTCCTGCTAGAGCAGGCAAAATTATTAAAGAAAGGTTTCTGGTGTGATTTGGACAGTTATGAATAGGAAATGCACTTTTGTGAACATTCTGTATTGCTTAATTAAAATGAGCTGGTTTTGTGAATGCTTTTGACCATGAACCTTTTTCTTGAATATTCATTGATGATGGGAGGAAAAACATGAGCAGAATTTATGGAAATTCATTTAAAATCTGAATGTATAAGTTCAGAAATTTTTATTGTATTCATTTCCTGTTACATGTTTTTTATATCTAATGTAGATCTGATTGCCTAAAGATGGAAGCAGATGCATGGCCATTCGCACTGAGTAACAATTTTTCAGTTATGACCAGAACTAATTATTCCTGTTACATGAGATCCCTCTAGATGTTTTCTTTAGTGAGTTTGCATCAGTCATAATTTGAACACTATTGGAAATCCAGCCAAACAGAGGCAGATTCTGCCCAAGGTCTGGTCCTAGTGTATGTTTCTAAAGGCACATGTGGACTGCATCTGAGTAACTAAGAGACAAGAACATTCCCTGCTGTGCCTCCAAGACTGGTGCTTTATGAGGGCCAGCAAAGATGGCAGGGATGAAAGAAAAAGCACTAAGAGCAGAAAATACTCTGTAGCATATGCTGCTCTAGAGGCTGTGGGCTGATTTGGGCTGTGGATCCTACTCTGGTATATGCCAGTGGCTCTTCTGGTCCCTGATATAGCTTGAAATCCTTAGGCACAATGATGCCTTAAACTTCCCCCAAATCCCTAGGCAATGAAATGATTACCCTAAAGCTTCTTTGCCTCTGGAGATGAAGCACGGTCCCAGCTCAAGAGTCTTCTCTTATAGCACTGGAATAATGCTTAAAAGAACTAAGCAGAAATCCCAAGGCATTCGGGCAGATCCTAGAGGACTCAGACATCAAGTTAGGACAAAGACAAAGCTTTCTGATCTTCTCACTCTATTAGACTGCACTCTTTCAGAGCCTGAAATAGCAAAGCAATGCCTGAGGGTACAATGGTGAGGCCTCTACTGGGATTACAATGCATCAGTTATTTCATTATTTCTAAAAATATTTAAAAGAAGACCAGTCTCAGCGCAGCTTGATATAAAAGAGGGAAAAAAGAATGAAGAGGGGAAAGCTTTATATTTGCTATTTTATCTTGTGTTTCTGTATTAAATGTATCAGATACACATCGTCTATATTTCTCCTAATTCATTATCTAGAGACTATTAATCTCTTTAGGTGCTGCTATAGTATATTGGACATCACAGGACTATTTTGGCCTGGTTACATGTACATCAGAGCCAGGCTTGTAGGAAGCATAGTCCAAGGATGCTGCTGTGAGCAGGGTCACAGGGTGCTAGCATTGCCTTAGTGATAATGGCAGTAGCCAAAGGGAGCCCATCTTGGCCTTTGTTCATTTGCTTCATTTCCAGAAAAGACTTTTTATACAGAGCAAGAATTCAACACAACACTAATAGACCATAGTAAAATACAGCACCAGAAGGGGAACCTAACCTGAGACTATCCACCTTCTGTCTGCCAGTGCTTTAGTTTCTTTGCGTGGAGAGAAAAGAGTACAACATAGCAAGAATGAGAGGTTGGACCTAGTGCAATGCCCCAGATTTTCTTGAGGGCAGGTAGTGGCATTAACTGTAATGCCAGAGGTAGAGTTTTCATCCTGAAAGGACAGAGAAGATGAATTATATTCTGATATGAATGACAAAAATATCCATGACTGCATTAGACAGGATTAAAAACATTTTAAAGGGCAATTAATTCCCATGTTTTCAGTCTAGGCTAAATGCTAAGTAGGAGTAGAAGAAACATCCACTATTGGCATATTATTCCATAGGCATTTAGTGAATTTTCCTATGGCTTCCCCTGAGGGAATGGATCTTTGAATAGGGATTGTCCCAGAAGCAGGGTACTGGCTAACACAGGCTTTACTCAGAGTGGAAATTGTTATTTCTAAAACCAAAGGTGCTCTCATTATTTATTTGCTATTTCTGTCTGTATTGTACTGTCCAAAAGTCAAATCACAGAGTTCATCAGGCTGGTGGGCATGCATTCACACAGGCATGTTGGTTGCTACTTAAAGACCTTCAATACCCAGGGATGAACTGAACACATTAATGAAGGTTAAATAGGTCTGACTGCTATCAGTGCCTGTATCTAACATGTTACAAGATTGCAAAAAATGCAGAATGTGACTTGTTATGTATTCTAGCACCCCAACTATATATATATGTATTCTCAGGCTCAGTAGAGCTTCTCACAGATGGATACATACAAGGAGACACACACAGAAGTGTGGAGCAGCTTGAACTCAGTTCCTGCCTCGCACACCTGCAGCTCTAGGGGCTAAACAGACTGAACTCTGAGCCTGTTTCTGGGTCTGCATCTTCTGCTCTCCTGTGCCCGCAGCCTGTGACGGGAGCATCTGGTCATTGAGAGGGCACCTCAGAGCTCTCTAGAAATGGAAGCATCCAAGTTGTGCAGCCTCTTTTGAAAATCCTGGCATGGGAGGAACCAGGAATACAGCAAGACATAAGCGCAGAAAAGGAATAGGGACTCTAAGATGTGGCCGCCAAACAGAAAGCTTCTGGTTCTGAACTGGAAAGTCTTTTTCTATCAAGATACTCTCCAAATCAAGTGGACAACTTGCCACATCTTCAGTAAGGTTATACAGACCACTTTTAATCAGCACCCTGGTTGTTTCAGTGTTTGTCTGATTAAGCATACTAAATAATGTCATTTAAGACCCACGCTTTATCAGTACAAAAATTTCTATCTCGAATGTATATTGTCCACTGTACTACATTGTTTATAATCTTTTATATTCTTATTCTAACAAAAACCTTATAAGAGAATTGTCTTTTACATGTAACCACTTAATGTATAGTGGTTAAGTAACATCCAAGGTCACCCAACTCTGTAGCTAGCCAGAAGCATTTTGGGCATCTGAATTAGTGCTCTAATCAATGAGCAGCTTTTTCAGAAAAGCATATAGTCTCCTAACCTATGCAAAAACCAGATTTAAAAAATGTAATAATCTGCAAATTCCTCCAGTCACTGTTCTCCCTCACCAGTAACCAAAGCAGGTAAACCAGCTAAATTTCCTACAGCCAACTTCCTACAGAATCTGTTTTAGGAAAAGGAAGAGTTTTCCAAAGGAAGGTAAGACTTCTGGGAGCTTCTAGAAGATCTGGTTGTATGCTTGCATTATGTGTTGCTATAGTAATGCCCCTTTCCCATCCAAAATTCACCCCGTGCTGAGATCCACAGAACAATAATGGGCTTTGTGAATGCTAACCCTTTGTCTTTCCATTCAGAAATAACCGGGTAATGCAATGACAGATGCACTGTACCTGTCACCCTACTAAGAACACACTGAAGAAAAAGAGAAGTTATTTCCTTCACAAACATGATATTTAAAAACTAGGGATTTTTAGGAAAAGGGGGCAATACCCAAAGATCAGTGGCCACTTACTGGCTCATTCTATCCTTCGGGACGGTTTCCATTTCTGGAAAATACAACCTACATCCTATTACAGGGATGCAGTAATGGACACTCCAAATCTCTATAGTTGCCTGGCACTGCCAGCATGTTCTTACTCATCCTTGCCTGCATAATGCGTTGCTGTAGTGTTGTGAGCAATAACTGGCAGAAATACCCTCTGCTGAGCTGCTCTGAGCTAACAGGGAATAAGGTATCTCCCCAGACCAGCATGGAATCAAATGCAGCCAGATCCTCTGACTGCAGGATCTCCCCTATGACTTCAGTCCTGTTGCAAGTGCCTCTGTAATTTATTTTTTATTATTTACACCATGCCTGAGGACCATGGTTGGCTCTAAGGCCCCTGCTGAGGGGCATTATGTAGGCACAATGTGTTTTCCCTCATGGTGGGCACTTTCCAGTGTGGTGGGAGGTGCTAACATGTGTGCTGTCCTCACATAGCAAGGGTGGGGATAAGGCACAAAAGAATCCTACTAAGTTTTGTGTCATTCCTGTGAGGATGGACCTCATCATTCCTAAAGTTAACTGCCCCTGGTGGGCAACCATGCAGATTAAAGTACAGAGAGTAGCTCCCAACAGAAATTAGCTCCCAACAGAAAATGATACTTCAAAGGAAATAGTGGATAATTAATAACTGGGAGCTTGCAGACTTCGTATACTTTCCATCTAAAAAAACCTAACCTTTTGGGTTCCTTCTGTCTATGGATAGGTTTAGCCTGAATCTCTTGTGAACAGCTTGTATCAACAGGGAGCCTGGCACGGAGTGCTAAGAGAAGTATTTATATCACTTAGTGGCACTGTGAGTACGCTGTCTGTGCACTTTGAAGTTGCCACGTTAGCTGCAGGATGTATCGTGTCCCTTCTACCGCTTCTGAAAGGCTCTGACCGATGCTTGAATTCAGAAGGATTACCCTAGTAATGTTATTCTTAGATTTTCCCCAGTAGGATACCCAGTGTTCCCGCTAATCCTGTCATAGGCAAAAAGCTGCAAATATAGGGCTAATTTTCTCATGGAGACACCAGGCAGAAATGTCTACTGATGATGGAGGCCATGGAGAGACTTGTCAGTCCTTGGTGCTGGAGGATTTCACACCTTCCGGGTCTTGAGGGCTCACAGGTGGGTTCAAGCCCCAGCAGACCCCACCTTCTTCAAAGAAAAAAATTCTATTTACCTGTTTCTCTTCACCACAAATATTTTCTTGTCACCTTGACTGCAGCACATTGGTGTCACTGTCCACTGAGAGACTGTCACTTCTCTGCTGAGAGCGGGAGCTTTTTTCTCAGTGAAGAGCATGCCATGCTGTGGCTTGGGACAGAATATAACATCGGAGTTGGGTAAAACTGCCATAGACAAATTATTACCCCTTTGAAATGTGACCTGTACACCAAAACCAACTGCTAGACTTAGAAAACTGCTTTGGTTATTTAATATCCTTGGGTGGTCATGACCTCAGTTGTGCATTTCACAGGTTGCAAGGCTTTTCTGCTGCCCAAATACTCCTTACAACTTTGGGTATTTGATGGCAATTGTAAGCTCACACTCCGATAATTACCTACAACGCAATCTTTCACAGCGCTTTTCACCATGAATCCCATGCAGCAAAGTACATCTCCAGACTTCAAGTAGATGAGTAAGAATTAAAGGATCTAGTATGACAATGATTGTACTTAAAATCAATGAAATTGCTCATGTACAGAACACAAGAACCAGTTTAATATGTCTCTACTCCATCATGGATCTCTTATTAGTTTTGCCTCTTTCTTGTAGCTTCTTCTTACAAGCCATTTGCCTTGTAAATATGCCTGTTGTTGAGGATAAAGTCCAGATAGCACACTCTAATATTTCAGTAACTTTGAGTTTTTAAAAATCCTAGTTTATGACAAGGGCACTTTACTAAATTGTATCTTAAAAAAAAAAAAAAGAAAAAAATGCTGTCAAAACCCCTTAATAACTGGGTATGTCCCTTTCAACAGATTTCTTTCTACTTGTCAGCTGGGAAGGATAAAATATGGCAGGTTTTTTTATTTGACACACAATAGGCTCTGAGTGACTTGTAATGTAAATTACATTTCATTTAAGTTCAGCTTTAGAGTAAAGAAAGAACAAGGAACTATTTAGATGAAGAAGGAAATGTACAGGCTTTTGGTAAATACTATTCAATGAATAAGACCCCCTAGCAGAGAGAGTATATTATGGTGCAGGAGGTTTATGTATTAAAAATCTGACCAGAAAGTCAATCTGTGTCATGTATTTTTCATTGAAAAACACCAAATTTGGAGTGTAACAGAAAAAAAAATAGTCTCCTCAAAAAATAAAGCCTCAGATCACCCAATCCAACCACAATAAATTAAGCTAACAGCTTTAGAAATATCTGTGAGTCTGTCATAAGGTTGTGTTACTAATAGCTTGTTGAGACAGGCTTTTTCTGAAAATTTTTCATGAACATGCTGCACAAGCCCTTTTCAAAATAAGAAAGTCTACTTCCCTGAGGACATAGGCATTAGACAGCACTGCAAAACTGCACATTGAACTCAGCATTATCACAGCCCACTGACACGTTTCCCCCCCTCCACATTTGCTTCTTTGTGCCTGCTTAATGCTCTCCCCAGGATGTCTGTGCTGACAACGTGGGATGAGGGGAGGCAGGAGGAGGCAGGGTGCAGTGCATGCCCCAAATTTGCTATTGTTTCCATCAGAGGTTCATATGATGTTTACTACCAGGGTAGCTGTGTGCATGTGAGGCTCTACTGTGTAGAGCAGACAAGGCTTCTGATAAGAGCAACTGACAGAGATTTAGTTTCATTAATCATAATTGGTGTCAATGGTAAGACTCTTCCTCACCCCAGTGGAGCCAAGATTTCAATCCAGACAGTCTAAGCTTGATCAAAGCAAGCCTAAGTGAGACAATGCTTAAATCATCAGCTGAAACCAGTTGACTATGAATCCTTCTTGAGCAGATGAAAGAAATAATGAAAAGTTGGGGGTCAACGCCTGTAAAGGCAAGGGTTCACCCTTGTGCTTTGTCAGACTGGAGATTCGTGAATCTCCACTCAATCCTGCAAAATCATAGAACCATAGAATGGTTTGGATTGGAAGGGACCTTAAAGATCATCTAGTTCCAACCGCCCTGCCATGGGCAGGGACACCTCCCACTAGACCAGGTGGGTTGAATCATTGTGTGGCATTAGGTAGGTTAAATCACCTCCATCTAGCACGATTTTCCCACCCACAAAGTGGGAATAGTCAAATCTGAGCACTTTGTTTTCTCCTCTGAGAATTAACAAAACGGCTTGAGCCATACCTTGTGTAGATGAAGGACCACACTGGATTTCTTCAAGCCATGTCTTCAGTCACTACCTGCTGTTGAGATTCAAGTTCTGCAGAAGATGCAGCTAGAAAATACCTGTGGGTTTCAATTTGTAGAAAAGGCAGCTGTGCACATACCAAATATTGGTTCTCACTTAGCAGTTCATGGGAAGTCATGCTGGAAAGCTGCACTTTCACTACCATTGACACCAGAGTCTTTTATTTATGGTTTGTTTTGCCAGCATAGTCTAAATTTTTGAGACTGTGTATACAGGAAGGAACGGCAGCTGAGAAAAATATTAAAAAACACCTTGACAAGCCCTGGTTCTTTTTTTTTTTTGTACAGAATTGTCAAAAGCAAAAGAAGACTAGAAGCTAAAGTTACAGATTTAAACCTCATTTTCTGCCTTTATTAAGGCACCCAGTACACATTTTTGCACTGCAATGGTCCATAGTCCACCCAAGTGAAAGCTTTAATAGTGTTCAGTTAAAGCCCTAGATTATGTATTTTCCACTCTTTACAGTGCATATTTACTGCTCAAAAGCAGGCAACGTTCTTGCCTTCCCATCTGTTTTTGTTTATCAATAAAGCCCTCCCCTTTGATAGTTTAGGAATGACTGTGAATTCCAGTCGTTTTTCCTTGTCGTTTGTTTTTTGGTCTGAAAGAGGTATTTAATCTGGCATAGAATAGACAGACTCAGTTGCTCTCAGTTACATACTATTATAAATTCTCCATATCTCACTGAAGCCCAGGGCCTGGTTTTTCCTGCACGTACAACAGTAATTACTGATATTAGTGGAGATCTCTCCTGAGCTGCAGCAGGGTCACCAGGAGCCCTGCAGGCTCAGGTACCACGTGTGAAGAAAGGCTTCTGTCTGATCTAAATCAAATGCGGACCAAGATTAACACCGCTGACAGCAACGAGATTATAGATGCACAACGACACCCCAGTCGGTCACTCCAACCCACACTGCACTCCTAACAATACAGCTCTGTCAATTATATTTCAGTAATCTATTACTAAAATAGATTACTTTCTATAGTATACAAAGCAGGACTAAAACCGGTATGATGTGCAAGTGAATAAAACTGTTAAAGATTTACATTAGCTGAATATTATAATGAATAATCCTGATCCTAGAAAATGATGAAAACATCTCTTTTCTTTTCCCCCCCAGAGCTTTAAACCCTCCATCTTACTCCTCCTTTGTCAACAGCACTAAAAAAGTGAGTGAATACCCAGAAGTAGGTCATGATTGCTAATATCCAAGGATACCACGTTTCTGTGGTTACCTTAGCGCTCCCTCCCTTTCTCCCCCCTCTCTCGAACCGCAGCTCAGCCCCCGTACCACCAGTACCACACCAGTGCTGCCTCACCCACTTGGAAACCACTGCTCCTGATTGACACCCACGTTACCACCCTGGGGTCTGCAGCAGGACCCCGGGCTCGGATCCCAACCTGTGATGCTCACGTGAAGAGAGCTGGGAGCCACAGGGTGGCAGGGCTGGGTGCCACACTCTGTCAGGCTGTCTGTCCCCTGCCAGGCTGCATCACCACCTTCCCAGGATGACGGAGAGGATGCAGCAGCAAGGGCTGCCAGACCTCAGGACCCACAGCCCAGCCATACCTGATGGGGTGCTGGGTGGGAATAGGTGGGCTGACAAGAAGGAGGACACCCCCTTGCCCACCCAGAAAAACAAGGTGCAATTCCATGGTGTTGCTGCAGCCCTGATGCAACTGAAGGGGATGCCTCCCTCACACATGTCCCAGCTAGGATGGACATAAAATAGATTGAGGACACACAAACAGGGAGGCAAAGCTTGAGGCATCAACACAAAGCAGATCACACCGTGGCAGCTGTGTACAAAACGGGCCGGCTGTGCATTTGAAAGCATGAGAAAGGAGCAGGCTGTGCACAGAAAGGCAGGCTTCTGAGATGAGATGGTTTTAGCACTGATTCATCATGGGGTAAATTTGTCACAGGTGGGGCTGGGCCACAGTGTTTAAAGGGCTCTGCATCGATTCACATTTGGGCAGGTTTTGTACCAAGCTTTTGCTTGAATGGGATGTCCCCCCCCCCTTTTTTTTTTTTGACAGGAACCATGGGGTGGTAGAAGTCACTGAGACAAACAGCCTGGCAGCTGGGGTTCATTTTCAGCAGTCCTACAAAGTACTGCAGCTAGTAAACTTGCTGGCCCTAAATATGGCACATAGTTGCCCTCATTTGTTGCCCACATTGCCGAGATTCATGCCAACCAGTTCCCTTGCTGGACTATTCAGGGAGTTCCCACAGCAATGGGGCAGGCACACTGGTCCAAAAAAATACCCTTGGAAGTTCAGCCTTGATTGAAACTGAGCATGTAAGTCTTTTAACGTTTAATTACAGATATTTAGCATGTGAATTGAAAGATCTCCAGGATTTGGGCAAACTGGTATGCAAGTGTGTACAGATCCATCAGCTTTCTACCTATAAATGGGTAAAGAAGGAAGTTTAAAGTGGGTAGACTAAAAAGCTTTGAGGTCTTGTGGATACATAGGCTGTGGAGTTCTAGACAAAAAAAAACCAAAAAAACCCACCAAATTATATCACAAATCGTCAGCCTTTCACCCAATATCATCTGCACTGACTCACAAAAAATGTGTGTTTCAACAAACCTTTCAGAAAGGAGCTTAGTTCTTATCTGACACACCCAGAGGTGAAGCATTTGGCATTTAAAATTTATTGTTAGAAAGCAAATTATGCCTCATTTCTCATTTAAATTTCTCTGGTCAGCTTCAGTTTGCAACTATTGTTTCTTATGCTTTTCTCCTCTAAATTAAAGAGTTCTTTAATACCTGGTATTTTCTCACCGTGAAGGTACTCACACTGTAATCAAGCCACTTCTCAATCTTCTTTTCGATAAACGCAACAGCTTAAACACTCAGAATCTTTTACTAGAAAGTATTATCTCAAATTATAACTCTAATTTTCTCAAAGCCTTCTGAGAAATGTCAGGGTCTATTCTGCAACCTCACTTTTTTTTTTTTTAGCATTCCACTGAAAATGTGGACACGAGAGCATTATCCAGTTGTCCTGGTTTGAGGTAAACCAGAACCAATTCACTTTTCAGTAATTTCACTTTTCAGTTAAGCCTCTTCTAACTAACTGAACTCTTTGGAAGTAACAGCATACTTTTCAGATAATGTTGGCTTCTAGTAGAGATAAGGCCTGATGTTTTTAATTAATACCAAGGGATGGTTTGCAGAGAGGCTCCTACTTATACTTATTGCTTTAACAGCCAAGCACTCACTTTGTTATATGCCCCATGTTGGAGGGTGTATATAGAAGCAGCAGAGCATAAAGGGGTCACACCTGTGTGGAGGAGAGGACAGGAGAGGTGACCCAAACCTGACCAACAGGCATCATGCTCAGTATAAAAGCGGAGGGATCAAAGGGGCAGGCTCTTTCTTCAATGGCCAGCATCTGAGGAGGACACTCTTCATCTGCCTTTGATCATGAATCCAGATCTGGAATCCAGTTCCTCTCTGTTGCCGTGTCCAGTCTGGGACTCTCCCTGTGCCTGCTGCATAAGCTCAATACTGATTTTGTATATATTGTATATATTTAATTATTTTCTTATTAATATTAGTACCTTTTCTTTTTATTATTTTATTATTAATATTTCATTGAAGTAGTTTAGTTTCTTTTCAACTCCTACGTCTCTCTCTCTTATTTCTCTCTGTCTCTTTTATTTTCTCTTTCTCCTTCTAGGGAGAGAAATTAAAAGACAGCATCTGTTGTTAGTTTTAGTGGCCAGTCCAGATCAAACCACACCACCAACAGTCCAACAGAAGTGTCACCAATGCCATTTGCAAAGGAAAAATCCCATTGCTGCAAGTTATTATTCCCCTCTCTACTCATCCAAGAATCACATTTAGCCCTCTTTTTATATTAACATCTGTCAGCTAACGGGTTGCCAAGCCAATTCTTTATGGAGATTTATTTGTAAATTGTCCAGACATACTGATTTAAATTGTTAGCTAAGGCACACACACTGTTTAAAATCTCCAGCTCCTGGAAGTCAAGCAGTCACTTCAAGCACTTCTTTTTCCCTCTGTAAGCCTATATCATACAGGAATGCAATTGCACCTGCCCTCCTGTCATTTCCTTCCCAGGTCACACAGTCCACTTTCCCCACCATGCCCTAGAGCACCCCAGATCTGTGTTTTCCAGACCTGAATACACAATATTTAGTGCTAATGCAGCTTTGGAGTTTGCACGGTTCTGGCATTACACTCAGACTCTGCAACTCAACACAGATTTCCCGAGCCAGAGGCTACAGGCTGCCCTTTCACAAGGTTTGGGGTGATCCTCCCAGCCCAGGAGAACACGGCGAGCAGGGAAGGAGGCATCTTTCAGACAGAGAAACGCTGTGAGGGAAGGGGAGAGAGGGCCAAAACGTACAGCAACAACAGCAAGCAAAACAGGCAGGAGACATGCAGGCTGGGAGGATCTGCTCCTCTGGCTGCCTTTCTGAGCAAACCCTCCTTTTTTCCCCACCATCAACCTCTGTTCTTCACTTACTGTTTTACCTTTCCCTCCACCCTCCTTTCCCCTACAACGTCCTTCCTGCGGCTGCTTTTTATTCCCAGTTGGCTCATTCCCACTTAAGCTCACCCTCCCCTGCCAAAGCTCTTCATGGAAACAGCATTTCTCCTGCTGCTTTCACACCCCTCTCTTGTCTCCTGTGTGTTACCCCCTCGTCCTCCTTCTCCAGGAGGTTTGAATATCTGTGGGGCAGGGACCACCTGAACCCCTGTTCACCCAGTCCCTTGTGCAGCTGGGTCCCTGCGCTTGCTCTTTCTTTCTTTCTTTCTTTTTTTTTTCTTTTTAGCCAATATCCTACTAGATGTGACTAATCGCAGTAGCCTGTGATGTCTAGTGGGAGAGACTGATGAAATAATTGTGTAGCAGGGATGGAACAGCCGGGCTGATGGCGAAGCAGAGCAGGCATTAGCTGTGCCAGCCTTACATAACATTGCAGGCTGAGTGAGAAGCACCCAGAAGGAACTCACTTCTTATCTCACCCCTTCCTCCCTCTTTATTAAGAAAAAAAAGAAAAAAGAAAAAAGAAAAAAAAAAAAAAAGAAAGAAAAAAGAATCACCAAGGATAAATTTTCCCTTTCCTGCTGCTGCATGCCTGGGTGCAGGGCCCTCTGCGCCGGCTCGGGACTTGCTCCAGCTCTGATCCCACACGGTTTGCTGGGCACAGAGTCAGGTGTCACTGTTTAAAAAACGGTTCCCTGCCTTCTGAATCATGATGGCTTTTTTTCCCATCTTGCAGTGGATGTGAAATACAATTTGAGTTTCAATATATGGCTGGGGGTGCCTTTCTTCTCTCGTTAATTAGTTATAGCCCTTGCCTGGTCCTGACGCTTCTGTCACTTTGGAAGGCTGATGTCTGCTACCCACCTTTCTGAAAGATTACAAAAGAGCCATGAAAATGAGAATGGGGAGATGGACGGATGGATGGACGGGTGAGGGATGCCTCTATTACAAGGAGCAAGCACAGAAAGCTTGGATTAGGGTGAACAGCTGGTGCGGATTCAATAATCAACTGCTCTGAAAGAAAAGCCTATTTTTTCTCATCCCATGGCATTAGAGAACAGGATACCAGAGCTGCCAACCTTACAATTGAAATCTGCCCACACAGAATAGCAAATTCCCCTTGGCTTGCATTTAAATGCTCCTGGCTCATTATAACTCCATACAGCCTTTAATACATACATGTGGTCTGCATATTACCCTGCAAACGGAGCGCAGCACTGCTTCTCCCAGCATGTCTCTGCCTTCATTTCAACACCAAAGGGAGGGACGGGGCGGGGGGAGAGGAAGGAGGACGGGGAGCTTATCGAGTTTACAGCTGCTGCTGAGAATAGAGGTTTGGTTCTCGCTGCCGGTCAGGATTCATTGCCACAAGAGGCAGCAGGTTGGGGTGGTGAGTGTTGGTTTAACAGGCTTAGGAGGTCGTGCTTTGGGGAGAGGTCCTTGGGAATAACTCAGCTGGCAGCTGGTAGCCATCCCGGCGAGCCATGGCCCAGGGAAGGGCTACGGCACCTTTGGCTGTCAGCATCCATGGGGGAACAGCAGAGCCAATAGATAAAGCTCTGTATGAAAAATGGGGAGGCTTGGTGGCTGTTGATTTTCCAAGGTATTTTGGTGACGTGAAGCATGGCAGGGCTACCAAGACTTCCCCCAGTGTTAATGGCGGCGGCAGCAGTGGCTATAATTTGTTCTTCTTCCCCTCCATGACAGCACACCTCCATCTCAGCCTGGGGAGTCAGCCCTGGGAGGCCAAAATAAAGCCCCTCTCTTTCTTCACGTGGCGCCTGAGCCCTCTTCTGGGGCTGCAGACCTGGGGACAGGCTGTGATCTAGAGAGCAGAAGTCCACCTGAACGCGGTGATGACAAACAGGACAGCAACCATCTGCCGAGTGGGAACGTGCTTCTCTTTGTTCTGCCAGATGTGAATAAGAGGTTAAAGGCTTGATCCATCCCACTGGATCCCACCACTCAGCCAGTCTCTTGGCTTTTCAGTAAAAGCAGAGGAAATATTTTGTTCTTAAAGGCCTCTTCTTTTTGGAAGATCAGGATAACAACGGTGACCAGAACTCTTGTTACCAAGCAGTTTTGACCCTTAGCAGGGTACTGAATATTCAGAGGGAGAGAGTTAGGTTTGCAGCCAAACACCCTATTAATAGTCACGTTATACTCCTGCTTATTGAGTGGCCTGTTTTTTAAGGGAAAACACGGCTTGTCCCTGCTGCCCCAAATGCAAGGAGAAGAATGGAAGGGGCTGCATGAAAATGTGTCAGCCTGGGTCCCTCTTGTGCTTCTTGCAGAAAGGAAAGGAAGATATTAATGCAGATGATTTTGTTACATAAATACATGTTGTATCAGGGCCATTTTTAGCATTTGTGGGGGTGTGAAGAACTTCTCCAAGCTGCGTATCTATTTCATAGGATTCAGCTGAACTGAGGAAAAGGACAGAGAGTTTTAAGGTAAACTATCAAGATACATTTTATTTAAGCCCACGCAATTCTGTACAGGGCTCTGCATGACAGAAAAAAGATTTTGCTACCACCTCTCTGGCCTTAGTAGTGCTTTTTAATGCTTTGTAGCAGAAAGACCTCTTAATATAATTGGATAAAATTAAGGAAAAATTCGTCATCAAATTTCAAATAATATGCCTGCCATTTGGCTTCAGAGAGTTTCAGTTTCTGTAAATTCCAAAGGGCTGCAACTTTCAATTAAAATGGTATTTTAAAATCCAGAAATCTAATTTTTAGTTTAATCCCAAAGTCATTTAGACTTCAAATAGATAATTTTCTAGTCAGGAAGGAGCCTGTGTTTGAATGAAAAATACAAACTGGGGCTAATTTAACAAATCAGGTTGCTAACATACAGAACTTGTCTTCATTTTTGAGCAGTTTTCTATTACCTCTTCCATTTTAGCCTCATTTCCCATCCAACTCCAGGGGGTACCTATGGCTCATTTCTCTCTGATGGATGATGTGTCCATCCATACTGAGGGCAGAGAGCAAACTGTGGCCATCAACATGTAGGGGACATTACACGCACCCTAAAAATGGGCCCAGGTTCTGGGGGGGCAGGACTGGCATGGATGAAACTGGATTTTGCCCTCCTTCCACATCGGAATAGTCCAGCTCCACACTGGAGCAGCAAGCAGATCCTCTGAGGTTCTTGCCTGCCAGTGTTTCCAAAAAACATTTTTTTTATATTATCTCCATGGCCATCTGAGAACATTTTCCTTCTGGAAACCAGTTTGGGGGACTGTGTTTTACTTACAGGAAGGTATCGCCAAAGGGAAGTTTTCATGGGATTAGCTAGTGCTGCAGTTTTTGTTTCACGTGCTCTACAAGGTTGTGATCGCTTTGAATGCAAAAGTTTTTTAAAAGGACTTTAAAAGCTAACTTTTTATAAACCATCTGAGCTTAGCAATTTGACTCATTTCCAAACAGCGTCTACACTCAGTATTCCTCAGAGCCCACCATTCAGTATTACATGGCAGATCCTAGCTGGGTCACTGGTAGCTACAAGATGCCCAAAACTAGAGGGAATAGAAGAAGGTTAAGAAGGAGAAGGGTTACCTAAATAAGTCTAATTTAATACTTGGCATACCCATGGCAGCCTTGATCCAGAGTATTTTACAAACATGGTAAAGAATGTTAGTCCCATTTCATAAAATCAGACAGAGATATGAGTCCATATTTTGGACACTTCACAGTTTAGGAACTCAACTTGTCTGCATCAGGGGTCAAGTTTCTCAAACCAATGTTTTTAATTCACTCTGAATCTGCTGCCACCTGTGAAATGCTGCTCTAAAGGATTCATTTAAAGCTTCCCTGTGAACTGTGGGTTTAAATGGAAAAAAAGTCAAGAATTAATTTCACTGGTTACACTAAGGCTTTTTGATGGTATAACAACAATAAAAACTCAGAACCCCCTTATGCTACCCATATTTGCTCCTCAACACTCCATTCCCTCATCCTGTTGATTATCTTGGATTTATTTTGGAGAGACTCACTCCAGATGAAAACCTACCCTGCTGTTAAGGGAAGCAAGGTCTAAAATTATTGCTCAGCATTCATCAAAGAAGGAGAGAAGACAAATGCAGTATATCATAATGATAAATTCCTGTGTGACCCCTTAGACTGAAAAACTCAGCTCTGGTCACAGTGCTAATAGTAGGAGGATATTCATCAGTTCAGAGAGACTTCGAGGGGTCATAATCTGTGGGGAACAATAAAACTGCTAAAACTATGCTTTACACAGGCTGACTGCCCAAAGGCATGGTTTCTCTTTTTTTGGAGGAGGAAATAAAGATCTTTGGGACAATAGAGATCTTTTGGGACAAATAAGGATCCTGAGATAAAGAGTAAAATTCATTTGCAGTAATAATGCACTCAACATGAAAGAAAATAAAATAAGGGAGGTCTCATCATCAGGAACATTTAAACTGGTCCAAAATAAGATATACACTGGAGAGAGGCATCCAGTACCAACTGTGGGGAGTTGGTGCTGGATGGAGCAAATAATACAGAGACAGGTCTTTTCTACCTTTTGTTTCCATTAGAAACACAGAGTTTCCCCAAGACATTTGTCTAACTGCTTGACACACAACAACCACCCCAAAAGCAGTTTTCAGTTTGTGGCAGCTGATACTTAAAAGAGGTTTGCAAAACCAAGACCTCACCAAACAAGTTAAAAATTAACAGGACCTGTAAACAATAAAACCTATGAAAATCATCCACTTTGACTGATGTTCTGCATTAAAAGTGAGAAAGTAATGAAAATATAGAAAGGAGGGAGAATGCAGTTCCATGCTTTCAGCATGTGGCTGGGAAGCATGGATACATCAACATAGGATTTTGTGAAGGCTTCACTGAATTCAGTATCTGTACCAGCAGTCCTATCCTGGGCCAGCTGGGAGCCACCACTAAGGACACAGTGGTACCCCCTAACACCTCACCAAAGTGTCCTTCTGCAGCCACAACAGTAATGGAGGTATCACAGAATCACAGAATGATATGGGGTTAAAAGGGACCTCTAGAGATCCGCTAGTCCAACCTCCAGATCCTCTAGTCCAACCCCCATCATCATCACCCTTCACCATTTTTTTTATTGCTGAAGAGTGAATCAACACAACAATAATTTTTATGTAACTGCAGAAATGTCTATTCTCTTTCACCTAAGCTCCTTCAGTTAGGAGCTTTGAGGTTCTTGTGTCCCTCTCTAAGTAAGAAAGAAATAGGTTGCTTCAGGAGGTGGTTTTGGCTTTGTCTCTATGGCCATTTTTCCTGGCAGCTAAAGCAATGTCACGGAATCACAGAATGACAGAATATTCATGGTTGAAGGGACCTTTGAGATCATCGAGCCCAAACACAAAAAAACATCAACAAACCAACACACACACACCACACGCACCTCAGAAAGACACAAACCAAAAATCCCGGGCACTGGAGCATGCCCTGAAGTACCACGTCTATACTTTTCTTAAATACCTCCAGGGACGGCAACTCCACCACCTTCCTGGGCAGGCAGTTCCAGTGCCTGACCACTCTCTCAGTAAAGTAATTCTTCCTAATGTCTAATCTAAATCTCCCCTGCTGCAACTTTAGACCATTTCCTCTGGTCCTGTCATTATTCCCTTGGGAGAAGAGGCCAACACCCACCTCTCTACAACCTCTTTTCAGGGAGTTATAGAGGGCAATGAGGTACCCCCTCAGCCTCCTCTTCTCCAAAATAAACATGCCCAGTTCCCTCAGCCTTTCCTCATATGACTTCTTCTCTAGACCCCTCACCAGCTTGGTGGCTCTCCTCTGATAGTGGGAGCATTTGTTCTTCAGAGGCATAAATCATCCTCATGCATTTACTTTAAGAATATAGAGGTGCACAAGAGGTACTGACCCATTCTACAGGATTCCTCAGGGACCAGGAAAGTTTGAAGGACTGCATGAACTGAGACAAAAGGGAAAAGTAAAAAGAGGTAAGTCACAAATTCATAGTAAATCTATGAGAAGTGGAACAACCTTCACTCTTCTTCTCTCATCTGTCATCCTTACAAAGGAGAGAGAAAAAAGTTGATTTTACTATGTTTCTTAGGTCTTTTTCAACAGACACAATAGACTGTATTTTGTTGCTGTAAACCTGCTGCCAACAAAGGATATATTTGTCCTAATGTGCCATTTTGTTCACAGTGCTATACAAAAATTACATTATAAGGTCACAGACACAGGATCTATTTAATCACTGTAATACATTACATCCCTACTCAGTGATGTTTCAATATACCCACACAGGAGTTTGGAACTGGAAGTTTCCTTCAGTAAATGCCTTCCTCTTTATTCTTATGCCTCCATACTGGACTGTTACCCAGGACGCTAATATATATGTATAAACATATATTGCATTGTTTTGCTGGTGCTGTACATGGTTGTACACACACGTCTTTGCCTGCTCAAACAGGACTTGCAGCCCAGCTGCATTTGATAAATATTGCCTAACTCTATTTGATAAATGCTCCCCTTAAAATCTTTCCTCTAAAACATGAAAAGTCAATGCCCTAATTTTAAGTTGCCCTTTGAAAGCGAGCCAGTATTCAGATGGATATCGACTCTGGGCCTGCTGGTTGTTCTGCAGCAGTGTTTGGAAGGCTGCTGTTCTAATGAATGTGCTAACATTTGATACACACACTAACAGAATCAATAGCGCTATTTTTAAAAAAAAGCATGTGGCTTTACTGAGTACACTGTCACTACCCCGCTGTGCAGAAGTTTACTAGAAACCTCCCTATATGACTAAATTGATGCATCTGGCTCATTTCTCTACTTGCTTGCCAGAATGCATAATACTTCAAGGACATTCAAAGTCAGCCTCTGCAGCAGAAGAAACAGTGCTTATTTAAGTTTGAAGTGTATGCGGTAGCCAGTACCTGAAACTCCCATGCAAGTGTCAATTTTTCCTCATTTCTGCCCTGATGTTGGCACAGAAGAGACTTAGGGGACCTAACACAGCTTTTCACATCAGAAATTCCTGCTTCTGTGGTTTCTGAGACATAAATGAATGAATTGGGTGACTACAGGCAGAGAATAAAATGTATTTATAGTCACTGTTGAATAAATTAAGCCCTGCTCTTTTGCTCCTTGTCTTCAGTAAGCAAACACATGGAGTAGTTCTTGAATCCAAACCTTAAATCTGCTGCAGCCCATCTAAGTCACCCCATTTTCCAAGCAGCTACTGAAAATACCCAGTCCATGTGAGTGAAGAGGCTAGAAACCTGCAAGGGAGAGGAACGTCTGTAGGAAGCAAACCCAGATGCAATCCAAATGCAGTGTATATTCAAGCACTTCTAGTCATGTTGACTTCATTCCAGCTCTGAAAATGTGTCTTCTCCTTCAGGAACTGATTCAACACTGTAGTATGTGGGCATATTCTTGAACCAGAGACTAAATATAACACTAGAGAAGTCAACAGTTAGGGCATGATAGAAGATGAAACAGGTAACATTCTAATATTATGTTCAAGTATGTCTTCCTTCTCTGAAAAGTTCCGTAATTTACGATTATAGAACTATGTGAATCAATCAAAACTAGTTGTTTCCATCATTTGAATCTTCAGTGTTAGTTAGTTAGTTAGTTGCCAAAACATGGCATCATCCTCATCAGAAGGAATAGAAATTTCTTCCTATGCACTTGTATGTGCCTGTACCAGGCATAGGTTGGCTGAAAAAGAAGCAAAGCTGTTATACAAATTTTAAGTGAAAAAGCTTCCTTTTTCTCCTAGCTTGAGCAAGCATTGGCCATGGTAGGAAAAACATGACCTTTTTTTTATTCTTTTACTTTACCATATCCCACTTCAACACTAAGGCTCCCAAAGAAAACACAATACTGGCAAGTTCTTACAGTGCATGGGTATCTCTCCAAAATTCTGTAGAACTGATACAGAAAAGATAGAGCATTATTATCAGAGATTCAGAGGATATTCACTAACGGGTAAGTTTGGTAATTCAGAGCCTTTCAAAGAATATTTTTTCATACAATGAATAATTAGACAGGGAAACTCATTGTCACAGGCTTCTGTCTGAGTGGAGAGTAGAGTCAAAGAATACGTTCAAAGGGAGAACAGACACTGTAACGGGTTAAGAGTACATAATAAACACAAATCCAAAGAATTTTGGAGCGAATATAAATCAAGTTCCATGTATTATCTCATGGGGCCATGGGGAATGGGCTTTTCTTGGTGCCAGATTACCACCGTTGGCCTTCTGTGCTGCTTCTTGCCTTGTCTTCCTAAGCGCCTTGGGAAGTGTCCCTGCCAGACAAAATAGAGCAGCCACATGCAGACAAGCTGCTGGCACCCAGCAGTTACAGCAGGCACAGGCTTCAGGATAAATTATACCAGTCCAGTGGGCATCTTGGACCATACCTGTGTGAAAGCCTGGGCTGAAATTTCCTCCCTTGCTGCCAGTGGTAGCGAGCTTAAAGTTGTGATGGCGATACCCACTGCTGCAGCAGTCAGCTCTAGCCTGCTGAGATCCTACGTATCTGGATGGCATTATCCCCATTTTAAAAAGACATTTGAGATAAAAAAGAAATGAACCTAATTATCCAATTTATCTGTATATCAAGTGAAGAACTATTCCTGGTGTTCTTGAGCCCCAGTGAACCGTTTTAACCCTACCTTCCCTCCTACAGAAACACTGTAAAATTAGACCAAAGTGGCCTCTATGCATCTATAAATGTCTGAAACTGGGAATGCAGAGAAGAAAAGGACTATTCTGCCCAGCACACTTAAGCAGTATCATGTAAACAGGAAAGAGTGGGAAGGCAATCTCCGCTGCGGGCCTTTCTAATGAAACTGTACTTGTGAAACTACAATCCAATAAGGAATAGGGAAGAGAGCACAGGAAACCATCTATCGATCCACGGCTCATTCTGATCCCACATTATTCCAACTGAAACAGGAACCTCATACAAGAAATCCAGAAGCTGGGGGCTGAAAAGGTGCTACAGGCTGATGCCATGCGAATGACAGCCAATAGAGCGGCAGGAGAGTCAGGTTTGGTTTGGAGGCACCACTGACCATGTCTGAAGAAGACCCCAGAAGGTGGGTCAGCTAGAACAGCCATGAATGTGACGGCTGGATGGAGCAGCAATGAGGTCTACAGGTCATACCAAACTTCACCCAGCTACTGCAAACATTTGCTGAATTCTTTCCCACATTCTTCTGTCTCATATTATTTAATCTGCCTCAGTAAACACAGCCTTTCACCAAAAAGTCAAGCTATCACAGGCTGTTCTGTGGCTTGGGCATCATGTCAAGGTGTCTAAGCACACAGATATTAGGTTAGCCCCTGGGCAGGTATTCATCAGGTCTAACCTGATAGAGTACCAGCTATTTTTTCTCTTCAGATGACATGCCTTTTCACATATAAGTAATATAAATGTGCACATTTCTGTGCAGATCAGTAGACAATATTACTTTGCACCCAGAACATGGGCTCTGCTGACTTTTCGAGCTTCTTCCACTCCTTGGGCAGTTCATTCAATCATGATTCATTTTAAGCAGATGATTTCCACAATGCTGGACAATTTCTTCCTTTTTTATTACGTGATCCCACCAACTATAGAAGATATTTTGGCACCATGCAAAATTTTATTATGTGCATGGGTACATCCTGCATGTTGTAACGATACCTCTGGATAATCAAGGAAGTTCCAGAAAGGGATGAACTTCATTATTTATAGACTCAGATTTTTATGCGAAGTACATCACAGCTGATCAGTGTTTCTCTAAAATCTGATACTTTACCCATTGCTGTAAGAGAATTAACAGCAACGGAAGGCGTTAATAATGTCTTACTGAAAATCATATACTTGATTAAAGCACCAAGAACATTTCCTTCAGGCTCAGTTAAGACTCTTTGTAGGATGAAACACTTGATGGAACACCTGATAAAAGTACCAGCCATCCAATGCAGTGGGCCAACCTTTGAGCCTGATGATGAATTGAGCAGAGGGATTCTCTGGCCCAAACCAATAAAATTTCAATGTGTGTATGGGTAAGAGAGATGGGGAAAACCAGCTAAAACCTACCCAAAGAGCAATGGGTGATGTTGCAAGAATATTCCCAAGTGGGAGTCTGCAGGACTCTGTGTCTGTGGACACAGAGTACAGGCAGATTTGTGGAGTGAAAATGGTCTGGATGCTTTTTTATTTTTACTGCAAGCACACAAACAAGATTCTGTGTGCATTAGCTGGAAATAAAATGTTTTTGTTTACGATTAAACCTCATGAGAAATTTCCGAAGGGAAAAAAACCCCAAAACATGTAAAGTCTGTGAATATTCACTGACCACTCCGAGAGACCACAGTGCCCAAAGGATGCCTGGTCACCCCCTCCTGCCTGTGCTACAGACACTTCCAGCTGGCAGCCCTTTTCCCTGGCACCTGGTGGTGAGACAGGTACCAGTGTGGGATACCGACCTGTTGTTAGGTTCTGTGGGACTGAGGG
This sequence comes from Scolopax mira, assembly GCA_004320125.1. Taxonomy (NCBI): domain Eukaryota; kingdom Metazoa; phylum Chordata; class Aves; order Charadriiformes; family Scolopacidae; genus Scolopax; species Scolopax mira. Next base: position 305,001 of record BJBW01000905.1, read on the forward strand.
AGCGTGGGCTGCCTCAGCGTGGGCAGGACGACAATGCGCACCGCATGCCGCAGTGCTGACTGTGGGATCTAAAATCTACAGGGGAAAAAAGAAAGGCCCAGGGCTTCTGGTAGATGAGACACTTTAATTTACACAAACACAAGTGACAGACACTTTGGAAGTTTCCACTTTGTACTCTGCTTTCATCTTAATGAGTATTAACTTATTTTTCCAGCAGGGGAAAACCCAGACTCTGATGAAGAGGGGGAAACTGCAGTATTTCTAACATTCCCCTTCACCCACCTGGTTATACTTTATTTAGGCGGGTATGTACGTAGGTGCACATTATCTCTAATAGCCAGGTTTTACCAAAAGGAGCTAAATTCATCACTGTGGCAATTATCCAGGAGGATCACACCCTAGCTGAATTAAGCCACAGGACTCCTTAAATCTGTTCCCCTCAAACTGAGAGCAGCACACGGATGCTGTTGCTCCTCAGCAGCCTGGACCCATCTGACTGCTACTTCCTCAGGCTTGGCTGCTCTCTGGCCAGCTCCCGTGACTTTGGGGATGCCCCTTAGGCCTGGCCAAAAAAAAAAGAAAAGGATGAATAGCTTTCTGCCCATTTAACATGCTGAAATGGATGGGTACCAGGGCTGATTAGTACTGGAGTTGTTTGGGGGAGAAGGCAGGGTCCCATGGCCACAGCGGGAGGAAGACTGTGATCATGGCAACTAGCTGATATATGTATGGCTGAGGTACTCATGGAATTACAGCCTGCACTGTGAAAAGCAACACTTTTCTTTCAGTAAAAGGAAGGCACTAATGTCAACAGAGGTGTGGCAACTTTTTAGGTAACTGCCAGTGATTTAAACATCTGCTGCAATAGTACAATAGAAGAAAAAAGTGACTTGGTCTAGCTAGCATCTAAATTACGTTTTTTCATGTTAACTGATCAACTTCTCACAAGAAGAGGGCCACGAGGATGATCAGAGGGATGGAGCACCTCCCCTATGAGGACAGGCTGAGAGAGCTGGGGTTGTTCAGCCTGGAGAAGAGAAGGCTCCGGGGCCTTCCAATATCTGAAGGGAGCCTAAAGGAGAGCTGTAGAGACACTCTTTACAAGGAAGTGTAGCGACAGGACAAGGGGCAATGGTTTTTAATTGGAAGAGGAGAGATTTAAATTAGACATCAGAAAGAAATTCTTTCCTGTGAGGGTGGTGAGACACCGGAACAGGTTGCCCCGGGAAGTCATGGATGCCCCATCCCTGGAGGTGTTCAAGGCCAGGCTGGATGGGGCTTTGAGCAACCTGCTCTAGTGGGAGGTGTCCCTTCCATCTTTAAGGTCCCTTCCAACTCAAACGATTCTATGATTCTAAGATATGCTCACCTTTTACCGAACAGCATATTGTGAAAACCAAGCAATCCTTTCACAAGCTGCAAAATACAATCACTGCAAGGGGGGGGCAGTGCACATGAGGGAGCTGGCGCCAGGACATTGTACCCCCTGCCCAAGAGCCCCTCTTTGTATTTATTATATCTTAAAACAATCTGCTCTCCACAAGCTACATTTCAGAGCCTCGAGGTGCAGGATTGAATCGCACACTCTGGTACAGCAGAGGAAGCCTGACTCTGTGCTGCTTCACCTGCAGAGTGCAGGAGGACCAGATCTCAGCAGTGATGGGTACTCACAGCTGGTGACAATGGCAGGGCATGGCGCAGCTCCTGGCACCACACTCCGAGGGCATCTCCTGCTTCTCCCCAGCAGGTGCTACCTCCATTTCCAATAAAACAGAATGTCATGTTTACAGTGATGTTCATTACAGCTCTTCGTGTATTTTGAACCTTTCTGCTCCACAGAAACAGCGGTTTATGCAGGCATTTGGACATCTCAGGGCACCTCATCTTCTAAATGAATTTAATCTCTCAACACCCTTCTCCGGTAGGTACTGTGTCATCAGCTTCCCCAAGCAGAAAACAAGTGCTTGCTGCTGAGTGGGCTGCTGCTGAGACAGGAACATGTCCCTGGCACAGCAGCAGGGGAACCACCCGTGCACTGAGAGGGCAAGGACTCTGCTGTGTCATCAGGGCACCATGGCCTCCCACAGCCCCAGCTGAGGGTCAGCCCCACGCTGGCTCTGCCCGAGCACTTCAATAGGCCCATTTAGAGGTACCAGAGAGAGATTTGCCCTTACTTTGTTCTGCCGAATTAAGGTAACCAGCAACAGAGAAAATGCACAGAAAAGATTTTCCCAGCCTGTCATCCAAGTAGAAAAAAGGAATAGGAGAAAAAGAGAAGTAGAAAGAAGGGTAACAGAGGAAGTCAAGCTGAAAACAAGAAGGCCAGGTAGGGTGAAAATATACCTCCTGGGTGTTTGGCCCAGGTTCCTCACTATTGCACAGTGTCACATAAATCTCCTTAAACTCAATCTCACACTTGTTTGACTTCTTCTGAATCCCCCTACTCCCATTGGAAAGCTATTTTGGAACCCCACTCCTCTTGTGGCTAGAAGCCTTTTAATTTCCAGCCTAATTTTATTCATAGCCATATGTCCACCTGTTCTTGTGCCAGCCTTGTACCATAGCTTAAATAGTTCTCCCTGGATGAGGTTAACCTCTCAGTTCTGGTTTCATGCTTAGCTTAAGCTGACTCCACGTGTGAGCTGCTGCCAAACAGGCTTACCCTCACCTCCCTCCAGCCAGTGGCACAGGCGCACCCTGCATCTCTGCTCTTCACAATGGTGGTCACACCTTCTCCACTGTACCCCGCTAGTGCTCACACTACTGCTGAGCTCACGGTCAACCAGTCTTGGAAAACTCATCTAAACTGAAAATTAACTCAGAAAAGTTATCCAAGCATATGGACTGGGCCAAGGGAGGTGTCAGGACTATGCAGGAGATAAAAAAAAACCCCTTGCTAAAATAGTCTGGACGTTGATCTGTTTAAACCAATTGTGAATCCACATCCAAAGAGAGCAAGACTTCACTCTCTCCTTTTAAATTACCAGGTAGTAAGCCACACTTCTAATTTAATAGAAACATAGAATCATAGAATGGTTTGGGTTGGAAGGGACCTTAAAAATTACCTAGTTCCATCCTCCCTGCCATTGCCGTGGGCAGGAACACCTGCCACTAGAATAGGCTGCTGAAAACCCCATCCAACCTGACCTTTAACACTTCCAGAACATCCACAAACTCTCTGGGAAACCTTTTCCAGTGTTTCACCACCTTCACAGAAAAGAATTTATTCCTAATATCTAACCTAAAGATCTTGGACTCCACAATTTCATGGTCCCTACAGCCAAGGCTGCCCTTCACCTTCACATTCCTCACCAACCCCTTCTGGTTTATGAGAACAAGGTCCAGCATAGGACCTCTCCTTGTTGGCTCTTCTATCACTTGGAGAAGGAAGTTACCATCAACACATTCCAGGAACTTCCTGGATTGCTTATGCCCTGCTGTACTGTCCCTCCATCAGATATTAGAGTGATTGAAGTCATAAGAACCAGGGCCTGTGAATATGAGGCTGCTCCTGTCTGTCTATAGAAGGCTTCATCTGCTTGTTCCTCCTGGTCAGGTGGCCTGTAGAAGACCCCCACTGTAATATCACCTGTCTCTGCCCTCCTTTTAGTCCTGACCCATAAGCTCTCGGTCTGCTCCTCATCCATCCCCAGGCAGAGATCCATGCACTCCAGCTGGGTGATACCCCCTCCTCGTCTCCCCTTTCTGTCCTTCCTAATGAGCCTGTATCCTTCAATTCCAACACTCCAGTCATAGGAGCCACCTGCCCACATCTCTGTGACTCCAATAAGATCATAGCCCTACAAATGTGCACGTGCTTCTAACTCATCTTGTTTATTCCCCACACTATGTGTGTTTGCACAGAGGCATTTAAGTTGGGCCCCTGATGAAGCTGACTTACTGTCTGGAGTGGCTCAAATTCCTTTGTGCTACATTTGAGGTGCTCTTCACTGACCTGCGATCCTTCTCCAGGCTCTGGGCATCTATTGCTTCTTGTAATTTCTTCTAGTCAGATAGGTTGCCCATCCTCCAGACATCCTCTGCATTTATTTCTGCTGGAGTTATTTTGTCTGGAGTAGGCAATGACCAGACCTAGACATGCTATTCTGGAGGAGACATCACTAGTGCCCTCTTCATGGCATTCATATTTTTCTTTCCTGGTTAGAAAAACCTTACTTGACATGTCCTGAGTTTGCAAGGTTTTTTCTGTTGAGAAAGAGAATGAAAAGGTCTGAAAGATCCAGTGAGGTGGGCAGAGAAATTGGACACAACTGCTACCTGGGATGAAAGCAGAGCCTAGAGGTCTCTGCCAGTCCTGGGGCTTCATGTGCTGAACCCTTCCCTGATGTGCTGTTAGCACCTTTGCCTTCCCCAGAGAAGTTCCTATGCAATTTAAAACCTTTTTTTGGGTGGTGGTGTGAGGATCACAGTGCCAGGGAGCAAGAAGAGGTGACGCTGACAAACCAGGCGATAGCTAGTGGTTTCCTCACATCAGACAGATGTGTCTGTTGCTAAGCACAAGAGCCATCTAACCATGTAAACTTGCTGTCGGGCATATGTTTACACATGTCATTGACATAGAGCCTACATGTCTTTTCAGATGATATTTTGTGAAATGCAATAGGTAAAAAGATGAAACAGAACTCAGAAGAGTAACAAGAGGAAATGGAGAGAGAAAACTCTCTCTCCAGACTAAAAAAGAATAAAAGAAAATAGAGTCCAAGCATTCTTTAAATGATTTTGCATTTTAAGCTCCGATGGGCTATCTGGTCCTTGGTGTCTGGTCCCTCACCACCCTCTTCTAAGCCCACCGTGGCACAGCATGAGTGGCACAGGGTCTGTTGTTTTCAGGAAGGATGTAAAACGGCCAGAGCACCTCTGGGAATTCAACACTTAATCACTTTGCGCCTGATGACAAATACGTGTTCAGATGAGATGTCCCCTGGTCCGAAAGGCATCCCAGCAGCTGAATCATGTAAACCCTCTTGCAGCTTTGACACAGGACCTTGATCCCAGGAGCCAGAAGCCAGGGCCTGCTTGAGGTCCTGGGCTGGCACCACAATGACTCTACAGCTTGTGTTTGCAGAAGCTTCCCCTGGATCATGTCAATCCCATCTTAACACCACAACCGCTTCCTTCCTTCCCTCTCACAATCCTGCCCAGCACAGGGTTGTCCCTGTCACAGAGCCCAAGGGTCCCTGTCAGAAAGGGGGGTGCAAGTGTCGGATGTTTCTCTGCAAACACCAGTTGGCCTTCTGGGGTTCCTGGACATCTTACTCTGGGTGAAAAATATGGGCTTGTCCCACTGAGGTTTTGCCCTTGGGAATACCAGAAATCTTCCCTTTAAACTACGTTTGCTTCATTACAGAAATAAGTAATTCATGAATAAAAATCTGGAAAAAAATGTAGGAAATAAATAAGAGTTACTTTTTACATTGTTTTAGAAAACCCTACAAATGACCTGATCCTTAGATTAAAGCCATATTAGGAGACCGGAGGAATATATAATTGCTCTGCTGGCTGGATTATCTGATGGAGTAACACTCAGAAGTACTGCTTGCCAACTGCATCCATAAACCTGGTTTATCACATCCCCAACAAAGTAGATTATGTTTTTGTGGTGCCCTTATCCACATGTTCAATCAACAGGACTGCATTACCTTCCTCAGTGACCTTCACATTGCTCTTCAGGATTAAACAGCCAGGCATTAGTCCTCAGCTCCAGCCAAGGTAATTGGCTGCAGTGCGAGTGGTACGACCTGGGGCAGTGCTTCATGAAAGCATCAAGGTCAACTATCTTGAGATATCTGGGAAAGAGGAAAAGCCCTAGCAGAGACCTTCACCTTGAATCTGCTGTGCATCACCAGGAAGGCTCAGCCTCTCTGAGCACTCCGTGTTGAACTGTGGTCTTGCCAAGAGCAGGGTCAGGCACCAGAGAGAAAGGGAAGCCAAACAGCAGAGTTCCCCCAGTGCTGCTCTAATTAAGCAGTTAATTAGGCATGAGCTGAGATGGATGTGTTGCTGCAGACTGTGAGTTTGAGGTCCTGGTCCCAGTCAGAACAAGGGCAAAGGTACAGATTTAGGCTCAGTTGCAATGAAGCTGGAAAATCATGATTTGATTGAGCAAGATTTTCTCCACTGCTGAAGGACTTCACCAGTTTTACAGGTCACACGGACCTGTGTTAGAGCAACCTGTCTCCTTGATCTCATCTGATATTTCAAACACTGTCAAATCCATGTTTTAATCCACCTGCCTTTGGCAGCCTGTGGCTTCCCCAAGGCAGACTTCAGTTCCTGGAGAGACCCTCTCAGAGACCTTTCCTGATTACCTGAGCCCTGGAGAAAATAACATAGGGAAAATTTTCCCTATTTTACAATATTTTAGCATGCATTAAAGAAAATAGGTATATATTTTTAACTGAGATAAAACCATTTAATGTTACAGTTTGCAATTATTGACAACTATCTTAAGACAGAAATCCCTAGATATTTTAAAACTTTAACCATATTGTCCCAGCTGTGCTGCCCATAGAGAACATGATACAGCTATGTAAGGCTGCTATGATTGCCAAACATAATTATCTCTCTTAGTTTTGTGTGTCTGTTCCCATACTCTCCATTCAGCTCAACGTTCACTAAATATTTTAACTGTGAGTCCTTGCGTGCACCACCAATAGGCACTTTGGGGAAAAAAATACGGCTATTTTATCCATCTCAATGTATGGGCATGATTGTACCACTAATCTGCACAGAGCTGTGAGACGTTGTCCCTTGTCCACCTACCCTCCCCCTTCACAAAAAATACAATCCCAAACTTTGGAAAACCATTCATGCGAATGCAGTGATTTCTATAGGGAACCCGAGGAACAATGTACATATTTGTGGCGTGTAGTGGGCTCCCATTGTCTCGTCTTCCCACACATCATGGAGGCTTTGCCAGTGGGGAGGGTAAATGGGGAACAAATGGATGGACCGTAAAGATGATGTCGGCAGAAAGTGCAAGAACCTCCTCCTGCTTCTGTTTCTTTCAAAGCCTCGTGCATAATAATTCCTCTCCATTGTGGTATAGGTAGGGTATATATTCATGATATGCTTGTTAAAGAAATGCTGGCCTTCAGTAGAGAGGCCTGTGCAAATGCCTTTATTCCACCAGCCCCTGGGAGTTCAGAGAGTGTGGCAGCCCTGCTGGGGACCCAAACACCAACTCTTATGTTAATGAAGATTACAGTGAAGAATGAAGAGGCTGAAAGCCCAACCGCTTACCCACTGACAGCAATTCAGGGGATTTTCCCTTACAATGCCAGAGTGCTCCACTACAGCTAAGTTTCATCAGGACTTTCTTTACAAACCATTTCAGAGGTTTCCTAAACGGGCTGGAAAAATTTACATGGAGATAAATCCTTCAGGCCTCAAATAAACATAAAAAAGGGCTGTTACTTTTGACTGAAAGACCCAGAGATGAAACCAGCAAAGTACTGTGAATACACCTACAAAAAGCTATATAGTTAGAGTTCTGAGTTGCTGTACATTCAAAGAGTTGCAGAGAAGTCAGAAAAAGTTAATTTACCCCAGCTGACAATGTAGATTGTGAAAATTAACAGATCTTTTTTTCTAGCACTTTTAAGCCAATTATACCAAACTGAAGCTAAAAAATTATTTTCTGTTAAATTCTGTGGGATGACTCAAGATATCTGTAGGGAGGTGATCAGTTCCCATTCACTTCCAGAGAACTTTTCCCCCAAGGATTTGAAGTGGCAATCAGCAGCAATGGTAGTTCTTCCATCTCTGCCTCCACCAATCTCCTCCACAAACCACAAGCTGTGAGATTTTAAACACTCTATTTCTACAAGTGGAGCAATAAAAGATATTGCTGAAGCATCACTTTTCATATCATTCGTCAGTTCTCCATGTATTTTTCTTTCGGGAGGAAAAAAAAACCCAACACCTACATTAATTCTTTTTTATCCTGAACTTTTGTTTTCATACTGCTTGATAACAAGGTCCATTCCAAGCTCTTGTACAAAGAATTCCTTGAAAACTATAAAAGGCATCTTCCTATTGATAAAATTGGGCACCAGTGGGAAGATGCAGTGTTTCCAGTCCACGTGTCCCCACTGGTTCCACCCTGGGCTAAAAAAGATGGAGCATCTTTACTGCTGAAGGATGCAGTGGTGATCCTGTGTAGAGCACCTTCACAGCCTTAGCAGTTAAAGGCACAGATCTGAAAAATGGTTTCACCATGGAGAAACCAAAGATCACAGAAGGGATGGGATATCTCTTTCCTCATGCGAGTTGGCCCCTCTGTGGAAGAAGGAAGACTGTGGGGAACCTGACAATACTGCCAACATGCTACCGACTGTGAGCATTAAACCTGTCTTAAAGAGAGGAAATTAATACCAAGCAGCTCATTTAAATGGCATCTCATTTGGGACAAAAGCCAGGAAATATAAACGTTGGTTTGCTCTGTTCATCACTCACATGACTGTGCCTTTTGTTTTTCAGCGTGATGAGCAGCAAAGATAGAAAATCAGTCCCAGCTCTGAATTTCCTGGCTTTTGTCAGTTGATGTCACACCCATAACATTATTCAAACGGGAGAGTTTTGTGTGTAACTGATAAATGTCGACAAAGCCCTGTCTAATGCCTTTTAGGTTGCTAGGAAACCCGTCTGTGTAGCCACCACAGAGATATCTCTGGCTAGGGGCTTAGATAAGCTCTGACTTGTTTTGATTAGGTGAGCTTTATTGCAGAAAAGACAGCAGCATGCTTGACATCACAAAAATATGACCCGCTACAAAAACGATGGCCCAAAGATCATTTACTGCATACGGTGGCATCCATGGGAGGACACTAAGAATACCTTTCTAGCCCACCAAATCACTTCCCTCCAGAAAAATTCACACCTCCTAATTAAGCTCTTCCATGGTCTCCTAGGACCTGGAGCAGCTACTGCTAACACCTCTGCGTTGAATAGTACTGTGGTGAAAAGTCATTATTAGCCTGGCTCAATGTCATGTTTCAGGAGAATGGCAGTATTTACAGTCTAGTGGGCAGAACAGATAACTAAGAATTGGAATACCTGCACTCTTCTCTCAGCTCTGCAATTTAATGATGATGCCCAGGAAATAGGTCTCAATGAGCTATACCTGTGGCAGATATTTATGCAACCCTGTTAATGGAGGAGCAAAAGGGATGTGAGCTTCTCTGCTGTTGCTCATGGTGACCTGGGATCTGCTCAGAGGTGCTGGGTCTCCCTTCAGACCCAGCCTGTCTCTGCCTGCTTATGCTAGCGCCCTGCCAGTGCCCTGCCTCTGCCTACGATGTGCCCAACAGGCATTTGTTGGAATGGTGGAAATGTCATGTCCATCCAATAACTGGCTTCCATCCTTCACCTCCTTACCAATAGGAAGTTTTTCCTTTGATCAATCCGAGCATCTTACTTCTTGTCTTGTCCATAGCACACATAATCATAGCACATATAATCCTTCCCCATCTGCAAAGACCTTTTTTGTGTTTGCAACCAGCTATCCTTTCTTCCTGTCAACCTTTCTCTAAACAAAGCAACCAAAACTTTCTCAGTCTTTCCTCATAAAGCATATTTTACTGAAGGTCTTTAACTCCATGGTGTATTGCCTGCAAAAGCAGGGCAGATACACTGCAAGCTATAGACAAAACCCAACAATATAGAGTTGAAAGCACCAGATTGACCATAGGCTTAGTCACGCTGTACCCGTGAGCTAGGCAGGCTTTGCCCAGTTTGCTGGCAATAGCTTGGGATCACATAATCTACTCTTTTAATCAGGAAGGGATGAGGCAGACACATCTGATGAGTTATAGGGTTGCCAGGGGGTAGTTATATCCTACATGACAGAGTCCCTGGGTTCATGCTGGGGTGTAAGAAGACTCAGGATGTTCGGTTTGGTCTAATTTTACATTTACATATTTACATTTGATAACATGCACGGCTCAATGAAGTACCCTCCTGTAACAGATGCAAGGCATACCAGTCAGAAGAGACAACCCAGATGAATTGCTAATGGGGTTTAAAAAGGCTTTCCCTAAATTCACACCCAATTACACAAGAAGTTTTATTCATACAGAAAGTGTAATCAGTCCGTAATCACAGCATTGTTAAAGAAATCTCTGCTCATCAATCTATCTCAGGTAAAGCTATTACAGGAGTTAAAATGTGATCCAAAAGGTGAAAACAATCAGGCTCTTTCCAGCTAATTGGGAAAGCAAGTTTTAGAATAAAGATTCTCTGCAGAGAACTCTGCAGCTGAAGTGTTTCAGTTGGGAGAGCTCGGTACAAAGAGGTACTTTCCAAACCATTCAGTATATAGGTTAATATTAACATTAGACATTGCACATTTAACTCAAAGTCTTGGAAGCAATGATCTGGTGTGCTTCCCTGCACCCATGATTAAGCCTTGGCTTTGTGTACTGTGCTCAAACACACCATCACGTACTGGGACGTGAGGTTATAGAGGAGGCAAAAAGCCTGTTAACACTGTCTTTGCAGCCCACACCTGGAGCAAGCCCTGGTCCCCTGGCTGTCCTGTACGATTTGTCCTGTGTCCCTCAGGAGCACATGAACTATGACCACACTGCAGCACTCTGGGAACAAACCTGGCATCCTCCCAGTCTCCACTGATGTCTGCAATGGGGGGTGAGAGTCCCCCACGTCTCCACAGCATCGGGGACAGAATACACTTGCCCCCTGCATGGCAGTGGATCACACCAGCATCCTCCTCACGAGGTGACCAAGCCCAGTAAATGAGTGTGGAGGCTGTTGCAAAATTACTTGCAAAAATACTGCCTGCTTCTGCTGTGACTGCGTCTGCTGACATTGCTTCCTCAGCACAGGATGTCAGGGTCCCACCATGGAAAACCTCACGCATTGGGGTGCAGGCAAGGCCAGCTCAAACTAGGGCTACGGATGGCTACACACAGATGCCTGCTAGAGCTGATTTTGGCCAGATGGTGTTTGTGCACTACTGTTGCCCCAATTACGTGCCTGGCTCTTAGCTGCCAGCCAAGCTGTGACATGGCAAGTTGTTATGTGCAAGTGCTCTCAGGGCCTGGATGTCGTTGTTGGCAAACAAGGATGGGAGGCTGCTGGTGGAAAAGGCTGCTCGTGTGTGTGTGAGTGGTACCCAAGGCATGGGGTGAGATGACTCTCTTTTGTCCTGGCCCCTCAGCTGCCCCATGTCTGCTGAAGAATGCCTGAATCACACAGCGTATCTTTCCTAGACATAGTTGTACCTAAACATTACTTTTTACGCTCATCTCTCCAGTAAATACAACTTAGGCAAGACACCCACCAGAGCTAGGGGCAATACCAGAGTCATGGCCTCGTGTCTGGGACCCTTCCACTTCTCCTGAGCGTGGCAATAAAGCCAGAAGGGGTGAATAAATGGTCACAGTGAGTCTGACCTATCTCAAAGCTTGTCAAAGTTGCAGAGCTCTTAGACTCAGCATGATGGTCAAGTTCTGGCTGACCATGAAGCACAGAGCTTCATGTTAGGGGGATGCATGTCAAGCTGCTACCAGCATTATGGTTGGCTTCACAGTTCTTTCTATGTGCAGTCTTTTTTTTTGATGAATCTGAGGTCAAATTATTTACTGCTGCAGGCCAAACCCACAGCAAGAACTAGCCTCAGACAGTTCATGGCACGTGGACAACCTGGAAATCCTGAATAAGCAAGTCCTGAATTCCTTTTTGTACCCGACAAACTTTTAGTTTTTTCAATCACAAGGCTCCATACAAAAATTCAAGTGGTCAAACAACAAGAGAACTGATTTAGAGGCCCCCAGATTTGTACTATTCATGCCAACTAGGAGTCTTGTGAGTACAGCTGAGTGACATTTGTGCTCGTGAATATAAGCCTATGGGCGCTGGAGAATGCTCTTGTGGGGAGCGAGTGAATGTGCCCAGGCCTGTGCAGGTAGTGTCTGTGGTGTGCAGATCCTTGAGAAGAATCCACTCAAATGCATCCAAGTTTCTTTACAGCAGTAGTTATTTAACTTGCGTCAGGTAGGAGCTGGACTGACATGGTTGTGTGTAGATGACTAGGACACCAGGGCCAACTAGCAAGTCTGACTATAAATGGACTGTGTGGATATGCCCAGAGCCATCGGTTGTGTTCACAAGATCTGGGAGGAACAAGTACAATTTTTCCAACTGTACTCTGCACAGCAGTAGTTTTGGCAGCTGCATGCATGTTCTTACAGTTCTACAAATAGATACTCAGAAATACCCTGGATGCACTTGTCTACCTCATGAAAGAAGAGATAAACCATTCAGGCATATGACAATCAACTTTTTCAATTGACTAACAGCACTTTGTTGGGCTTTAAAGTCTACTGGTTTGCATATCTTGTTATTGGAAAACTGGGACTCTGTACTGACTGGAAGCAGTGTAAATGAGTTATTGATCTGTATCTCAACTGTCTACTGATGGCATCTCAACCCAGTTCCTCATAGGCTGTGGTTCCATGAGCAGGTGAGAGCCACCTCCTCACATTTATTTCCCTTTTGCATTCCTGTTCCTGACAATTCACTTCCCCCTCCACCTCATGTGCAAGCTTGGACACTTGGTCTTATAGAATCATAGAATCATATGGGGTTGGAAGGGACCTCTGGAGATCATCTAGTCCAACCCCACCTCCAGAGTGGGTCTACCTAGAGCAGGTTGCACAGGAACTTGTCCAGGTGGATTTTGAATGTCTCCAGAGAAGGAGACCTCACCACCTCTCTGGGCAGCCTGTTCCAGTGCTCCACCACTCTCACAGTAAAGAAGTTCCTCCTCACATTTAAGTGGAACTTCTTATACTCAAGTTTGTGCCCATTTCCTCTTGTAACTCATGTAACTCCATGAGCCAGGAGAAAGCTATCCATTTTCTTTTTGTGGGGTTAGGTTTCCTCTGGATTAGCAAGTGGATGTGGATCACAGATGCCTCTGAGAAGCACCAGAGCTGGCACAAGGTAAACAGCAGGCAAGCACAGCTGGAAATGCAAGAAGCTGGGGGACAGTAGGACCTCTCCCTCCAGTGGTAGATGGTCATCCTGCCTTGCAGGATGACACCTCTCTGTTTTGGCCACACACTAAACAAATGTACTGACAAGGTATAAAGCAATTTCCCCTCCAAAATTCCAGCATCTAACAAAAAGGACCCCTCTCAACTCATCCTTTTTATACCAAAGCCCATAGTGAAGACAACAGAATCCCAAGTTCATTGACAAAATAGTCTCTGCCATAGTTAAAAGGATCAGCGTGAACAACTGACTTTCTTTACTGTTTGTCATATATCATCCTCCAGAACAATGCAAAATCTTTGGATTCATAGAAAATCACAGTTTCTGTGTACTCCCACATGCCTTTCCCAGCCTGTTGGCCAATCACCTCGCCTAAAGAGTTTGGACAGCAGAGAGGGCTGTTGTCAGCAAGATCTCAATATCAAGAGGTGATGTACCGTGCCCTTTGATTCAGATCTTCCTTCCCCAACTTGAGTCTTATAAACATGGCTCAATAACAGGCCAGACGCCTGTGGAGACTGTACAGAAGGTCTTAAAGACAGTATCTAACACAAAGTAAATGGCTGAAGTTCGACCAGTCAGTGAAGAGTTTGCCCAATTTAGAAATGGAGCTCTCCTCAGGGATGCCAGCCAGACCTGTTCAAATTTGTGAAAGCATATCTAATTTGCACACTTTCGGTGTGCCTGCTATTACTTCTGCCTTGAGGCTGAACTTTTTAATGAGATTAATGATCCATGGGTCACTGTGATCGGTGATTGATGAGGTTCTCAGGAAAATCAATTTACTGTTTCTTTCTACCAAGGGTTGCTGCCACTCTACTGCATCCCAAACTGGGTCACAATTAAGACAATGTAGTTTGGTCTGGTGTTCCCTGACCAGATGCTTCAATTCAGTGCCTACAGTTTGTCGAATACAGTTTTCCGATAACCCCAAGGGAGCCTAATGGTAGCAGTGCATTAACCCACTGATGCTAATCTGCAGGATTGGATGTCAGGATACGCAAAGGAATTGCATTAGATCTTGTTTTCAAAGGGTATCATAAGATGTCCCTTGAGCTTTCTGTGCTTTTGGACATGATTTGATGCATTAACATTTAATTTCTGCCAGGTGTGGTTCACCTTCCTGTGAGGTAAAGTGCTTACAGTGTGACACAGATCTTGTGCCACCCTTCTTGTTCTGCTAATAAGAAATACAAGATCCAGTTTCTCTCTCCTCTTCCTTCCCCCCACTGCTTTCCTCCCACAACGTTTTAAAAATCTGACAGTAACGTGGAAAAAAAATAAAAAAGGGTTTTAGGGCTCTGTTTTTGCTCAGAGTGAGTGACTCCTGGATCATTTTTGCTACCTTGATGTGCCAGCGCTGGTGGGAGATGAACAGCAAGACACCTTTCTTGCCTGCTGTTCTTCACCCTAGCGTAGCCCTGGGATTGCTGCTCCACCTTCACCCGGACACAAGAACCACTAAGAGGAGATTTTTGCTGGAGTCCTGGACTCGCACTGATCCTATCGCATGCTGGGATGGGATTTGGGGATATTAGTCAGCCCAGAGTGAATATTTGCCCCGTGCAGGCCCTCGGGACAGTCCATAGCTTTGCAGCTCACCACACTATTTGATTTATGGAGTTCCTAATGACCTGGGACATAACCACTGCCAATATTTAAGATGACAGATTTTAAAGGTCAGTAGGGTCCACTAGCCTTCATTATACCGGAAGCCAAGTAATTTAATCCTGTAAATCCTGCCTCAAATCCATATCTTGTGGTTGAGCTGGAACATATATTTTCAGAAGGCTGCTCCAAACTCCATTTAGCTGTTTCATTTTAATGAGGCATCCCACAGAGCTCCCCGTGTCCCTGTAACCTGCCCTGTGTGCGGCGCTGTGTGTGACGTCCTCACATCCCCGCTCTCACTGTAGAGTTTTGCTTAAAACATCACTGGTTTTGGTTAAAGCAGCATCATTTACTGCTGCCAGGGCTGCCAATGCGTTCTGCCTTGCTTAGATCTTGGTTTTATGATGTAAATTAGACAGATAATACTGTCCGTAAACCATACTGCACGATCAGATGGCGGACTAAGCTAACTGAGATAGAGATTTCCTTTTTAATTAAAACTACAACACTTCTGTGTGGTAGATTAACACTGAAAGGGTCACTGGAGGAAGTGAATTAAAGTAGGATTTGGATGATGAGAAAGTGGCCATTGTTGAGCAATTTAACAGCATAACAACTGTGTCGCTTCCCAATGTCTTCCTTGCAGGACTCCTAGGATTACAGTATCTTTCATTAACCCTTAAAAGCTCTTTAAAGGTAATAAAATGAGGATTTCATTTAACTGGTACGAAAATTGGGATGTGGAAGGTTGAAATCATATTTGGCTTTTCTTTTGCGATCTTCATCTTGATAAAGATAATATGGTTTTGGAAGCACCTGGTACCCAGATCTCCCACCAATTTCTAGGGGAGTCAAGGGATCTTCAGCAGCTCCAAAAGTCAAGCCCTGGTAGCCCTTTTTGGGTACAACATGCTCACACAATGTGTGCACTCGCCAGTTAAGCTGCCATATGGACATGGTGCTTTAATTCCCACGATTGGGAATTAAAGGGACAGTTCAGCTTGTCCCCAAAGACTGTCAGTAACCAGTGCTGCCACAGATGTCACACTTGCACTGAAACATCCTGGCTTTTTGACAAAAAGCAGCCTAGAATATTTTCTTTTCCCTAAACTCTCCCAAGCTACAATTTCTTACATCAGACTGATGGGACCCCACCTTCA
Organism: Scolopax mira; assembly: GCA_004320125.1. NCBI lineage: Eukaryota > Metazoa > Chordata > Aves > Charadriiformes > Scolopacidae > Scolopax > Scolopax mira. Next base: position 320,810 of record BJBW01000905.1, read on the forward strand.
CATAGGCCTCAGATGAATTTTTCCCTGTTAGACTGTACCTGCTGTTGAGCTGACATCAGTTAACAAAGCCGAGCATAATGGATGGTTAACTTCAAATCTAAAACTTTCACATGAATTCTTTTGCTAAATACTCTGCAATTAGACATAAGCTGAGTAAGGCAGAAACCGCAGTTTTGTATCACTAGGAAACAAGTAGGGAGAAGAAATCTGAGCCATCCTTGTTCAATTAAAATAAAAAAATTAAGCAGCTGAGATATTTCCTCTCACATTCCTCAGGTATGTAAGAAATCCTGAATCAGCTCCTCACAAAGAACAAAATTATTAAAATTAAATTTCCACATTCATATTTACAGCAGTAAATCAGAAGTGCCTAACAATTCTTAAGCAAATACCAGCTTTCTTCCAGAAAAAAACTGTCTGTTGAAAACAAGAAATCCAATGTGGTTATAGACATTACAAAACAGATCAGCTATTTGGTATTAAACCTCAATAAATGATTCAAATAATCAAATATTTCTGTGCTGGCACAAAGTAAAAAAAAAAAAGAAAAAATCATAACCCTGCAGATGGGATTATTTTGGGGAAAAAATGAACAGAATTTGTCACCTACAATTGCCTATGAAAGTGATTTCACCCTGCTCAAGCTTCTATATGAGGCAAGGTATAGGAAAACCAGAAAGCCTCTAATACTCAGGCTGCAAGCCCTTTGAAAGGCATCTGAATTTATTTTGAATGCTTTGACAGCATCCTCAGCCTTTCAGAGGGCCTCTGGGCAATGTTAGTTTAAACAATAATAAATAAAATTATGCTTACCCCACCGAGTACCTCAAAGGAAATTAATTTTATTTGTATAGAATAACTGCGAATAAAAACCACATTAAACAGCCCAGACCACGCTCGAGACTAGCACAAGCCACGCCAGTCACCCAGACATTTAGGAGCTGGAAAGAGAGCCCTAAAACGTGCATATTTTGCCCCCCAGCCTTCCTCGTATGCCCTGTTAGAGAATTCCACGCGACTGCAGATGCGGGCTGGCTGCGGGAGGACCCGAGCCTCCACCTGCGGTTACCTACCCCCATCATTTTATGCCAGTAACTCTGCAATGCAGCAGCGAGTGCTCTGCACTGGGGTAAGTGTTTGCTTGTCTCTCGGTGTCTGTGCCAGCGAACGTGTACAGGCAGCAGGGAGCTTTAATAAAGCAAACCCCGCAGTCGACTGCAGAGCAGGCTGATTAACAGTTTCGGTGGTACCGGGGAGCCTGGCGAAGAGCTCTGCTTCCCCCTCCTCCACCCAGCCTTAAACCCGATAGATCAAAGCTTTGACCAGCATCAGGTGGTTAAAACACAGTTCATTAACTTGTGGTGCTTTCTGTCTGCTCGCCACAGAAAGGCTGCAGGAGCTGCTGACGATGATCACATACTAAATGTGTTTACTGGAGTTCAAAACAGCTTGTCTCCCTCATGCCAAGACCGCCCTTTAAAACGATATTAATTAAGCAAGCAGCTTTAATACAACAGGCAAATGGCATGTAATCAGTGATTATAGCAGCAGGCAAGGACATGATTTCCCAGAGATTCAGAGAGAAAGGGACAAAAGCAAGACCTTGTCTTCCTCACGTGGCTTTTCCCAGGCTCGGACCTGCCCTGTTCCCCCTCCCTGTTCTCACAGGTCCCAGGGGTGCCCCCCAACCTTGCCCCAAGGTCTCCAGAGGGACTTCTGAGTCGGAGGGGAAGAAAAACAGTTTCCCTTCCCCTTCTGAACCAAACCAGAAAGAGACGTGTTTCGCCAGCCAGGTTTTCAGACCGAGGGAAGGCAAGGTGACACCGTGACAGCAGGGTGCAAAAAGTCACCATCACCCCCATTGCCCTCACGGGGCGAAGCCGGGGGGGAGCCAGCCGGGCTCAGCTCCTCAGGGTGGGAGGAAGTGCCACCAGGGAGGGGATGCTGGCAGGCAGGGCACAGGGGGCAGCCTCCAGGATCAGCATGAGCAAAGTGAGTGATTGCAAAGCGGATTCACCCAGCTGTAAGTTGTTTACCAGAACGAGATGGAAACCAAATTAATAAATTGTCCCAACTCCTGTCCCCACACTCCCACTCGGTGTATTTGCTTTTTTCCCTTCTGTCTTTGCTCCCGCCCTCCCACATGAAAAAAGCAAAGTTATTTGTTTATCTTCCTCGTAGTCCTTTATAATGCCTTATAAAACCATTACCCAGGTTACTGGTCCAAAACCCGGTTTTACAGCTGTAGAAAACACAGCTCAGAGAGGCAGAGTGAATCAGTGGGGATTTTATAGCCAGCCCGCATCAGAACCAGCTTTCAGGATGTATTTTCTTTGCTTCCTGAAATGAACCTTCTTCCACCAGCACCAGAACTTTCTAGCAGAGCGGGAGCTACCCATCACGCTATCTTTAGCCCCTTGGCCATGTCTTTATTCTTTGTTCTTCAGAGTCCTGGATATTGCGGGATGTAAAGCTGAGTGTATACTATTCTTCACTTCAGCTGTGTGCTGGTGAAAGAACAAGCACAAAGGAGGGAGAAGAGAAGAGAAGAGAAAAGGGGGCACCTTCTTGTATAAAAGGCTCTGAAATCCCATATGGAAAAACTCTATAGAAGTGAATAAATGTGATTCTAAAAGCCCATTGAATTTAAGAGAGAATGATCTCCTTCCCATATAGACTGGTGCAGTGTTCAAGTATCTAGAGAAAAGAGATCAGTCTCTTTTCAATACTATGGATTTATCTTTATAAAACTATTGCTTTCATTTCCACTAAGTACTTTATGGAAAAGGCCTAGGGAAAAGGATGAAAAGATAACTAGGAAAACAATTTTGGTTGGTTTGTTTTGGATTTTCAAATGGTTGCAGAATACAAGGCATTACTATTGCTTTCTTCTCCTGGTTCTCAGTGGTATTATGTTTGTTTATTTTGTTTACAGGCTTTTCTGTGGCAATTGCCACTACAGTGTTGGACAGGGAGTTTTTAAAATAGTGTGAATGCTTGCCTAGATGTTTTTTGAGATGAGTGGCTTGCCTGAATATTTATCTTCACTACACATGGAAGAGGCTGTGCTCAAAGGAAGGCAAAAGTGAGTCTTCACGATCATTTATCTTGCTGGATGAAAAAGCAGGAGCAAGTGAAACGGTGGTATGTATCATATCATCTAAAGCTTCTTAGGGGAGGGAGAGGGCTGCAGAAGGTGGCAGTGCAAGCAGAAGGCCTTTTCCACATAGCCAGAGAAGGTCACAGCTGTGCCAGCTGTGCGGGGAGATGAGTGCAATGAAATTCAACACAGCATTCAGGTAGACTAATTTTTCCATGCAGAATTCAGTGAAACTATTCCCAAATCCTCCTGCACATATGTGTGTGTGCATAGGTGTGTTACATAAAGGCAGTGTTTACCCTGGGAGCCCAGAGGAGACATTAAATGAGCGTGTGCACTGCTGACGATGGACACCACAGTGCCCAAAGGCAGCTTTTCTGTCATAAATTTGTGTCAGCTTTTATACGCTACAACATCTGGGCCCAAAACTGGAGCTACCAATCTAATAAGACAGCTTGGTTATGAGCAGTCACTCCAATGTCTTGACTCTGATTGTCTCTCTTTTTTTCCGATGATGAAAACCTTGGTCCACTCACTTACAGACCCTTCTTTCAGCTATCCCCAAGTGGCACGGTTTCACCAGCGGGGGAGAAGATGGTGCTGAGAGTCCTTGGGTACCCAGCCCTCAGCCACAAAAAAACTCCCTCCTGGTGTTGAGCGAATTGTTTGTCAGTGGACACACATGCAGTTTTCCCTGTCCCATTGAGCAGTCCCTTTGCTGCTGGCACATGTGTGATGGGACACACAGTCCCATCCCTCTGGGAAAACCCTTATCACACGGTGACAGGCAGATACCCCAGGGCTGCCGAGCTATCTCCTGTGAGGACAGCTGGGTTTGGAAAGGCCACACAAGAGAAAAGGGGAGGTTTTCCCGGCCCCTGCCTCTCCCCTTGCCCAGTTGGGCAAGGCTGGGAGCAGTCAGCCTTTCATCTCCCCAGGCCTTTGCTTAACCAGCCATAAAAGGTGGGTAGCGATTGCTCCTACCTCCCAGCAGGGTTTGGGAGCTTTGCTTGGTAAAGCTTATAAAATGCCATGAGAGAAAGGCAGTGCAGAAGGGTAAGCTTTGATTAATTACTATTAAATGTGTGGTCATCTAAATGTGTGGAGGGAAAGGGCTGTTGTGGGGAGCACAGTGACACCGTGGTAGGTTACAAGATGGTCCACAGCACTTTGCTTCCCTGCTTCCCAGCCCAGGAAGGCTGCTCCTATACACCCTGTCCTTACATAGCAGCCCCGGCTCACCAGGAAACCACACAGTAAGGTCACGTGCTGAATCGTTTGCAGCTTCTCACCTTTTGGATGGCATTTTCCCACATGCTTGTGTGTTGTTTCCATCTTATTCTGGCCGGCAGAGACGCAGGCTGGTGGCGAGGACTGAGCCCAGCCCTGAGCTGTGGGGCCGGGTTGCATCACAGGCATGTGTGGCCTCTAGAGCAATGGGTGCTATCGTGGGTCACCTCAACAGACACATCCATGGTGGAGAGAAGTTATGGTAATCACACCCTAACACAAGAGTTAGAGCATCTTTTGTCTTATATTTGGGGCCCTTTCCACAGATTTCCCTGTGTATCAGGTCAGCTCCCAGATGCAGCTCCTGCCTTCAGGCTGCTCCAGCTCTCCCAGTGGCTTTCAGCTCCCTTAGAGGTGATACTGGTGAGCATACCATCCCCAAGCCTGTTCCAGAGCTGCCATGGAGGCTGCCCAGATCTGTGGTATTCAATTCAATTAGGTGAGATTAGGACTCCTTCTCCAGCATCATCATCCACACCGTGAGTGCCCAATGTGCCTGGACTTCAATGAGTCAGTGCTGGTTTTTAATAAATGATGAATTCTCAAGGTTATTAATTAACCCTGCTAATGTCGTTGTTCTATTTCTTAAGGGGAAAATCCAAATGAAAGTTCTGGACTCTTTCCTGCACCAGCTTTCCTGCCTGCAGCAACAGGCAGCTGCACCATCCCTGTGGGGTGCACTCACAGGTTTGTGCTGTGGCTCCAACCCTGGTATCCATCGCCTTGGTATTCGCCTCTTGTCTTACCTTGACTGGTTTTATGAAAGACATTGATGGAGCACTCGCCAGCTCCCTTCACGCACTCTGACAGAGCCACTTGTGTCACACTGTGAGCTTCTCTTCCCACCTCTTTGCCCCTCTGAAGTGTTGCTCTCTGCTTGCAAAGGCAGGGGTTGTAGTCTAAGCATGCATATTATTGTCTCATTCTTGGCAAACTCCGAGGGATGTCTGTGTATCTCATCATACAACCTGACACAATATCCTTCCCAGATGGTCCAGATACTGTTCTGTTTCATTAACATGTTTCTCACTACTGCCAGAGCCCAATAGAGTTGTAGGAAATGTGGCTAGAGAGCCCAAAAGGCAGTAATGAGATTTTTTTTTATGTGCTTCTTTATGATATCGAAGAGCTTTATGTATCATCTCCCCATGCATCGCTCCCGCTCAGGCTGCTGCTGGTGAACATGTTCTATCTGACTCTTGCATCAGCCACGCTGCGTCTTGATTTCCACTTAAATCAGTCTCCTACCATTTTAACCCCCGGCAGCCTTTGAAATCAGGAGGCCACTGGAACAATAGGCAGAATTTATACTGCAGTTTTCATCTTCACAGTAATTTTCAAACAAGAATGAATCAACCTTTAATGCTCCCTTATGCGGGACATGACAAAAGACTGCAAGGCTGGTTTTTACAGACTGGGCTCAGAAAACCCAAGGGACTTGCTGAAAACCACGAGAAAAAATATGGCCTGAACTGCAAGAAGAACAGATGAGTCTGCAGTGCCCCGTACCACTGATTTTCTACATCCACATCATGTTCCCAGACAATGCCTTTTAACTATCAGGCAGTTTATTTTCTGTCAGTGTCCTACATTGCATCGCTAACAGCAGAACCAGGACATTTACCACCACCTCACTGTGTCAATGATATTCATTAATGTAACATATTCTTTCAGTGGAGAGGGAAATTAATTACTGGAACTTACAGGGCATGTGGTGACCCAGTGCCTGGCAATGCTGAATGCCTTGGTGGAGTGCAGGATGTACTCAAGGATGTACACAGGGAAAGGTCTTTGTGTGGAAAACAATCCCTCAGGCGTCGGATACACACTCCCTCTGTCCCCCATCATTACAAAATGCTACCAAGTGGTTTCCCCATGTCTCTCTCCTTCTGTTAATATCACTGAACAATTTGCAGTTTAATCGCTGAACCACGACATATCCTGGTTTTAGTCTAATATGAGTAGGTAGCTCTCTCATTTTGCAGACCAGGGTTCATCTGCACTTTGGAAACTACTCTGGAGTTTGGATTATCCTTTACAAACGCTGTCCACAGGTCATTGATGAATATATTGAAGAGGACTGGACCCAGTACGGACCCCTGGGGAACACCACTTGTTACAGACTTCCAGCTTCATTCTGTGCCCCTAATCACAACCCTCTGGGTCCTGCCTTTTAGCCAGTGATAAAAAAAAAAAAAAGATTTAACAAATGTGAAGGACTGCTGGAAGTTCTGGAAGGTAAATATGGTTTAAAGTCTAGGAAAACATGAAAGGAAGCAACTACCTCAATCGCAGCTTGGACACCAATATGGATAAAACAGTTGTTATGCTTTGCCGCAATAAGCTTTTGAAAAATTACTTCAGTTTTCTATAGTTTAAAGGTGGGTTATGAAATTAAATTATTAACTGTGTAGAGTGTTCTTACCATGTAAAATCAAGAGAGGGTGATTTTTAAAGAAGTTAGCTTTCAGGTCATTGAGAAGCCCTACAAAACCCTAAAATGTCCCCCTAAATCAACCGCGCAGGTTTATAACGCAGCTTCTGCCTTTAGGGAAAAAGGACCCCTACAGAAGAATGCAGTGGCTTCTCCCTGACCCCCTAAGTATTTCCTGAATATTCACAAAAGTTAGGGGTCAGGAAGAGATGAAAACCTCCAGAAACAGCAGGGGCATCTTATGTTCTGGGACAAGTGGAAATAGTCTGTGATGGGCTTTGTCAACATGGTTTTTCCTCAACAGATGTGATGCCATATTTTCATTTGAGCGAAGGGAATGACTCTAGAAAAAAAGAGGGAATTCAACAAATGCTCCAGGACAAAGCCACATCATCTTCTATAAGCTAATGCATCACACACAATCATGCTTCCTTTTCATTCTTTTTATTAGTGCTCACACCCATGGTACACCTCACTTCAGTTTATTAAAGACCAGAGACCTTGTTTTAACTTCAAAGACAGGGATATTAAAAAGATCCAAAGCTGTCAGAAAATCCTAAAAGAATGGTACTGCTTTTCTCCATTTAAATTTTCACTTGCTTTTATTATTTTTCCTACTTCCCATCAAAGCCGTAGGAGGCAGTGATGCCTTTGGACTATTGCCCTATATCTTTTCATTCTGCCTTTTTCTTTCCTTTCTGGTCCATTCTGGAACAGGAAAACAATGTGGGTGGCAGAAGGGCAGCTTCCACCACTTCATTAAAACAGTATTTTCTTTTTAATTGAGATGTCTTGCGGAGGCTCTCATTATACCTATTAATACATAACTTTACACCATTCTTAACAGCATTCGGCTATTATTATTTTAGATTCAAACCCATGCACTTTTGATTTAATACATTAAGCCATCTATGTCCCACTATATATATTGTTGTTAGCCAGTTGGTAGCTGAGTAATGTATATATACATCAATGATGTTTTAATGATGCATTGTTCTAATATATCACGAAAAAGAGTGTGCTCGCATGATGGATTAGTGCCGTACATCACTGTAGTGAGGCTTTTTTTATGATGTATTGCCCAAACAATGACATTGGAAAGGAAGAAGAGACACATAAGAAATGGTAGGGTTTAATTTACTACATTTTTAAAAACACTTCCAATATTCTTAATACAGTAATAGCTGACCTAGTCTGAAGTGGAAGAGACAAGATATAAAGAGAAGACTGAAGCAGATATCTCAAGTGCAATCCAGTGGGTCAGGAGGCACCACACAAACTCTTAAGATATATCCTGTATCTATTTACACCAACAGTCACAAAGGCAAGTAAATGCAATGAAGGGGAAACCTAATTTTATGTTTTCAAAATGGACATATGTCTGATTAGAGAGGTGGGGTCCTTTTGGCTCCAGACAGGATGCCTTTGTGGTACAAACTCCAGCTGATTCCAGTTGGGCTGATTCATGAAACACTCCCTCATTGAAACTAGGGGTAGAAGGAGGTATCATTTTTGATTAGATGAGGTATTTATTTCCCTTTTCATCTTTTTTTTTTGGTTTTTTTTTGACAGTCAAGTAATGCTGATCCACCAGAAAAGAAGAAAGTTAACAGGAATACGGCTGTGTCAATGGGGCATAATGCCAGGCTACATGTTCTCTAATTAAAAAAGACTCATATCTGGGGGTAAGGCTTTTGCCAAAATCCAACTGCTTTGATCCAACTGCTGTTTGGCTTGGCATGATCTGAAGCTGGTGACTTCTGCAAAGACAGTGTTTCAAGAGGACTTCTGAAGGCTCTGATAACTAGTCATGTAGAGCAAGAATGCATATTGGGGCAACAAGAAAATAAAGGGGGAAAAGGAGACAAGACCAAGTGAGCTGAGAGCATCCATCTGGGCAGCAGTGGAGTGAGCCATCAGTAACCATGTGCTGATTAAAACTTCTGAAAACTGACATGACCAAAACTTTTCTTACATCCCATGGCAGCATGTGCCCTAGTGCTCCCACTGAAGATGTGGCAAGACAAGAAATAACATAAGCCACCTAAAAACTAAAGCTGGTGTGCAAAAAGCATTTTTTTCATCAAGAAAAACACTGCTGCACACAAAATATGAAGTGCATTGAATTGTCTCATCACACTTTTCCTATATGTGTCCTTCCACTGACATCGGCTGGAACATGGTGAGTGAATAATAAGGAAAAAAAATAGAATTATTGGTATTAAAGAATAAAAACCTTGTTCACTCTTAATATCCAGTTAGGTAGTTAATGTATCTAATGTCGAAAAAAAAGCACTAAGTAGATATTGTACTCCAGGCAGAAAGTATTAGACTTTAATTAAATGAAGTAAACATCTCATTAAATGTCTATTTTTACAGACACTAATGAACATTATTGCTGAAGGGGCAAAGGAAATAAGACAATGAAGAAGGTAAAATGTATTCCTTAACAAATTTGAGTAGTAAATATTTCCTGTGATCTAACAAGATATAATAAGAAAACCTACTTTATTAAAATACCTTTAAGGATGTAAGAAAACTCTGCTAGAAATTAGACCACACATTTCCGCTTGGCTTTTTAAAAACTCCTACTCTGATTATAATGCACCATTGGAGAAGATAGCATTATTTATTTTAGGATATTTCACACTAGGAGAGCAAATCTCTCAACTGCAAGGCAACCTTGAAAAAGGTATAGAGAAATTTGAATGATAAAGACCTCAGTTTTAGAAGTTTTCTTTAGCTTCTTTTCAGGTGGTACCTTTTATCCTACTTCTTCCTGCAGGATGCATGGCAAGATTTGTATTCCTTGCGTTCCCCTTTACTTGCAAAATTCAGGGCACACAGTATTTTTGCCCAAAGCCTGCCTGGTGCTGGGCCTTGAAGTGGTGCTGTGTTTCCCCCATCCATCTTGGGATGGGGCTTATCCCTCCTCATATCTGGTGCCTCCAACACAACTTTGAGAAGGTCTGTGCTCACCACCTATTTCCTCCTTTCCCGGTTTCCCTTTCCCACCCTCCCTACTCCTTTCATGACATGCCACCAGACCAGGAAGCTCCCTGAAGCTGCCACATCCCAAGTGTAGGTCTGGACCAGGATGGGGCTCTTTCAGAGCTGATGGGACCTTCTCTTCTGCTCTGTCAGCTTTCACCTTTACCCGGCTCCTCAGTTGTAGGGAACATGACTTTTGCTCTCTGTATATTTTTCCCCCATAGAATGGTTTGTGGTAGAAGGGACCTTAAAGATCATCCAGTTCCAACCCCCTACCATGGGCAGGGACACTTCCCACCGGACCAGGTTGCTCCATGCCCCATCCAGCCTGGCCTTGAACACCTCCAGGGATGGGGCGGCCACAGCTTCTCGGGGCAACCTGGGCCAGTGTCCCACCACCCTCACACGAAAGAATTTCTTCCCGATACAAATCTAAATCTCCCCCCTTTTATTTTAAAAACATTGCCCCTCATCCTATCACTCCACTCCTTGATAAAGAGTCCCTCCCCGTCTCTCGTGTAGGCCCCCTTTAGGTGTTGGAAGGCTGCTCTCAGGTCTCCATCATACCCAGCACTGTTCACCATCCACGATTTTAGAGTTTCCAAGGCGTTGGTGAGCTGCCTGCAAGCCCAGAGAACCCCAGGAGCTGTGTTTATCCCAGCACCCTGCTGCAGGCAGCCGGTTCTCCTCTCCCTGACGTGCTGCAGCACCACCAGCTTCACCACTGGGTTTTGATCAGCCATAATTCTTCTGTGCAGGAGGAGGCATGGCTTTGGTATGTACATCTCACATATTACTCATTCCTCAGCGCTCGCCTGGGTGGTTGCTGGTTATTTACAGGAGACCCTGTCTTTCTGTCGTGCCCAGCGTTGTTTTTCTCTGAAGCAAGGGATACAAGGCATCGCTGGGGGCACGATGCCCAGTGTGGGTGATCAAACCCTCTTTGCTTCTGCCCTGGAATCAAGAGTGGTCATGGTTTACGGTCCTGCGAGCCAGATGGCTAGCAGGGCTGTTGCATTCGTTTCTTGGTTCTCTCTGTGCATAAATCCAACAAAATGCTTTTACCTTCCTACAGCTGGCACACGGGCCTAACAATTTGATCTTTTTGCATTTTAAATATTTATTCAGTATTTAATTTAACCCCCCGAGACTAATCCTGGTACTTTTACTTAGCCCTCAACTGGTTTCACCGAATCATCCCTATCACAATTCAGTGATCTTCAACAAATTGGCTTCGCATACTAGTAGGGCACGCTCCTTTTTCTATTTGTATTTTGGGGGTATTTTGGAAAGAGCTACTGGTGATTTTTTTAAGTATTACAAGGCATTAAACTGTTGTTTCTGTCTTTTAAATTATAGATGGTCTCCATAGAGACACTGAAGTTCTACATTGCTCTCTTGAATTGCCTGAAGAAGTGGCACTTAGAATTACATTCGGAACAATGCTAATTAGCAAATGCTGAATTTTAAACAAGCTTCACAGCAAGGTTTTTGTCTGATAGGAGCAGCAACCAGCAATTGACTGACCAAACTGACAAAGCTGAATTACAGACAACATGCTATTTAATTATTCATTAGACATTTTACAGGGTTAATGACAATAGGCACCATTCCCTTCCCGAGGAATCACCGAGCCAAGCACAAGTGCCTTAGAAATCTAGCATAATAAACAGTCGGACAGAATCAGCAAAATGAAATCTGCTTCCCAAATTGCAGATTTATTGAGGAGGGGAGAGGCAGGAACAAACCTTTGCAGCCATTTGATGAGAATGCCCCAGCACACGCGCGGAATAGAAATAACTTGTCAGGAGCCCAGTCCTGCAGACAAAGCCACTGTAGGAGGGTTCTGGTGAAGGGAACCGTTGCTGAACTGGGAGGAGGACAAAACACACATCCCCAGTCCAGACTCGGGCCTGAGCAGTTCTAGGAGAAGGGAGATGGAGAAGAGCTCCCCATGGCAAATCTCCCATTTTCGCCCAGAACCATGGGTGTCTTTGAGTTGGGGGGGATGGGGGTGTGTTTATAGGGGTGCAGGTCTCCCAGCCCCCCACACAACTCCCCTGCACACCCACTCCTCCTCAAGAGCTGGCTGGGAGGTAAAACCAGGGGGGATATTGGGACCACAGCAGAGCTCAGAAATTGCCAATAACAAAAGCCAGATGTTGATGCTAGAACTTCTTAACCTGGGCAGGGTGCATGTAAGGAGACAAAGAAAGCTTTGGAGAAGGTTTTTATATTAGCTAAGACCTTGTCACTTGCAGAACAAACCATGGTCAGAGGAAACAATTGCAAGAAGAGGGGAAGATTTATGGATCCATGCGTAAGCCACAAAAATGTGGGGAAAGATCTTGGATAGATGCTCAGATACATTTGGGAAATGGAGACTGGGAAATAGATGTTTATTCCACTGTTTGGTTTTGATCTGTGTATTTCTTGTGTTAGCTAAAGCAAAGACCGAGTCTGCTCCTGCAAAGCCAGTGAATGAGGGTGATGCTGCTCACATGGGGAAGCCCAAAGGCAGGAACTTCACCCAAGTCCCTGTGGGCAGCTCTGCCAGGAATGCCTCAGGTGGGACTCGGGTGACTCTGGGTGTCCGCGGTCAGATGCATCACAGAGGAGGTGAATAATTTTGGGCCACACTTTTTGCCAAGTTTTATACTTGGAAGAGGACAGGTGGCATACTGGCGTGCTGTGTCCTTCTGCTGGAAGGCAGGGGTGGCAGTGGTGTTGCAGGCAGGACACTCCATCAGCACGGTTAGAGGTGTACCTTGGTGTAAGGGATGTTGGTGGAGAGCACTGATCCTTAGAGGGAGATGTATTTGTAAAGAGCACCAGAGTGATGGTTCAGTGTCGGTAGTAATGTAGCGAAATCTCTTACCTGTATATCCTGTATCAGTCTTTGCTGTGAAATACATGTGTGAAACGGGAGAATTTCAAACCAGGGCATGCTCCCTTGCCTGGGATCACGCATTATATATCAGGTATTTGCATAAGGTGATTATGTTTTTCAAATGAGACGAATGAGTGAGTAGGATGCAATCTCCTGTCTAATCAAACGGAATCAAATGTGGCTGGTAATGCCGTTCACAGCTGTGGTGATACTTCACCATCCTTATTATAGCATAGCTACCTACATACAGGCTAAAACGCAACTTAGCATAATAAAATCTATTTATCTAAAGTGGCTCACAATCTGCAGTCAGTTATTTTCCTACTACCACTTTGTGATATCAGCAGTCACTGTACTTGCCACAGGCATTTGAATGATCTGTCGTAGGAGAGACTTGCCCTGCAAACAGTCCCTGTACACAGTGGTTCTGGTAAATAATACCTGTACTGAACCTTATGACAAGAATGCTCTCATGCTGTGTATTGTTTTCTATGCAGCATCCACCGTTATTGTGACTATGTCTCCCAAAACACAGAGAAAGGCTCAAGTAAGGATGCAATTATTTCCCTTTCCCTTTCAGCCTGCATATTTTATTCCTGCTAGTTTTGTCAGCATCATGAAAAAGCTGGGTGCTGGAGCCTGCAGGCTTCTTGTTCTCTCCTGGCACTGAATCCCACACGCACCTCAGAGAGCAATTGGTCTCCTTTCATGTGTCCACCGAACGCGGCACTGCAGGAGTATATGTAAGGGGAAGGTCCTGAAATAGGACCTTTTAATTTGACAAATGGAAAATACAAAGATGCTGGGTTGCCGCTGTTGCTGGATAAGACAGCTATTCTCAGCAACATCCAGGCAGATGAGCTGAGCTCAGCACAATTATATAGGTTCGAGTGAGCGTGCAGTTTCTCTTCATCACCAAAAGGTTCAAAATGATCACGCGAAGAGATTTAAAAAGAGAATCTGGTGTTTACCCACACCTTTTTCTCCCTTTTTTTTTTTTTTGGTGACAGCTATATAAATACACACTTCTCCGTTATGTGATTGCTTCCTAATTTGGGTAAGATCCTGCCTCAGGGATGGCATCCACAAGCGGATTTGCCCTGCTTGCATGGAAAGATAGTCGGGCATTTTGTAATCGCCCCAAGTCTGTAGACTCTCAATACTATTTCATGGTCGTGGAGCAAAAGAAGGTGGCCACATGAAGGAAGGCATTGGCATGCTGGTCTGGGAGCCTGCACTGTGCTCACTTCAAAGTGGACTTTTTTGGGGCTGTGCAACCCGAGGGCAGGAGTCAGCAAAGCAGCCCTAGTCCACCCCAAGCTGTGGAAGGGCAGGGGGCTTGGAAGAGAGGGGCCCAGGAGAGGGCAAACACATGGAAGGTGCAAAACAAGCAAGGTCAGGTGCCCTCATGAGCTCTGAGGATTTTAAGGATGTAAAACCCCACGGAGTCTCAGCTCCTTCCTCCTGTATTTATTTCCCCGGGATCTGGGGTTGGACTACTTGGCTGAATGAAATGAACAGAAGTGAGAATGAAACGTTTGTTGAATAGCTTTATTAGCTTTAATGTGTTTCCTCGTTACCTAGGAACAAATTAGCAATTACTTCAGATGTGATTTCCAAAGAATGCACCTCTGGAACTGACCTGACCACATGGGTTCTGGCAGCACCTCAATCTGCATGTGGGTTTGAGCAGTTTGGTCTGTGTCCAGAAATAATTTGAATCCAAACAGGTCTTGTGATATTATAGGAGTGGCTCTAATTGATGAACTAAGTGGAAATAAGGAAAATAAAATGAAAGTGAGCAAAGGAATTTCTATCTGCAATATAGGCCATTTGACATTTCTGTATTTATTATTGTAGAGATCCATCACTTGGACCCATCATTTCAGTCTGCATTGGTCCAAGAACTGTGAAGCAACTGTACTTTCTACCAAAAGCTGTATTACAATACATTAACAAGAGTTCTCACTCTCCCAGAACTGCAGATGTCTCCTTAGACTAATGTTCAGCTTCTGTATTTTTTGGCTTTTGGCTGATTTAGCCATGCAGCCATAATATTACAATGCTGCAGGCTTACATGTTTCATTTCTTACCTTTCTAAATGAAACAAACAAACAAAAGAGGTAATTTAATGCACTCCACAATTAGTATTTAAACATTACATCATCAGAAAGGCTGTCACTAACTAGTAAGTGGTCCCAATGACAAGACAGCATTACCTAGCAACTGCTGAGAAGTCATTAACCCTTTTGTGAGTATCCACCACCGAAACTGCAAATACGTTGCAGGGAACAAATGCATATGCCTAAGTGCCTGAAAAAACCCCAGCTTCTTCCATCTTGTGATTATGGTGTGAACATTTTGCTCTGCAATTCTGAAAAGATGCCCAATTCATTTCTGTGAAAGAACATATGAAGACCAAATGGCTGTGAAGGCA
>BJBW01000906.1:0-27732 GCA_004320125.1 Scolopax mira
TCATCTCAATCTCCGCTCTTTCAGTGTCAAACCTTTCCCTCTCATCCTATGGCTCCCCTCCCTGATCAAGAGTCCTTCCCCAGCTTTCCTGGAGCCCCTTTAGGGACTGGAAGGGACTATAATATTTTATACACTACAAGGAAGTTGCCTGTTTTGTCAGAAGGGAATGGAGTGACCAGTACAGGCACTAACCAGCTTCAAACTCCAGACTGGATGAGGACTATCAAAAAAATCTGAGGAATTTCAGGTGGTCTATAGAAAGGTGGCACAAAAGTAGACAGAACTAGAACTAGAAAAGTAGATAGAACTGAAGGAATGAAGTACTTCTAAGACTTCCTTAGATATCAAATTAATCCTGGGGGAGTACAATTCAAAGAGCAAAATAGACAAACAGTGAAGACTTCTCAGTGCTTTACACACACCAGGATGACACACACATGGTGCTGATTAGAGCGTCAGGCTACAGTTTGCTTTTTAATAAGAATATGTTCCCAAATACAATACCCATGGCAAGGAGACACTAGAATCCCTTCTCAATGTATGACATACATGTATGGCAAAGACCTTGTCAAGGGATCAAAAGGCCCTCTCCACCATCAAAGCAGGAGAAATGCTTGTACCCAATAGCTTTGGTTTCCCTACCCCTATGGAACTGGAAAATCCAACTGGACAACATGGCTCTTCCCTTCCCAAAGGGAAAAGCAAACACACAAAAAATCCTGCAGCAACTCCTTCAGGCGTAGGGCTTCCCTCTCCCATCACTGCTGTCCCCTCTGTGTCCCGCCTGGTGGGAGCTGATTCAGTCCCCGCTGATTTCTGTGGCGTCAAGAGCCAGATGAGTCAGTTCCCAGTTGAACCGGGACTAATAAACTCTCTTGCTTTTCCCCTTTAATCAGTAATTTCCCAACTGGCGCCCCCTACTGACTCATTCTGATAGAGCTCTCACCCCTTTTTCCCATCCTTTTTAATCCTACCGTGCAGATCCCTCACTTCTCCAATAAGGAAGGCATTGTGCAAGGGCAAGATATACCATGCATATAAAATAAGAAAGAATGCTGAAATTACTTCAGGTAGATAAACATCCTCACAGAATGCTCAGTGAAGTATTATTTCACAGAAGAGGAAAAACACTCCTAAAAGAAAGAAAGAAGGAACACTAATTTTTAAAATAAATGCCCTCTTTTTATCACAGAAAAAAAAAAAAAAAAAAGAAAAAAAAAAACAATACCAAAGAAAATAACATCAAAGATTCAAAACTCTTTTCTGCAGAATTACCTGAAGGAAAATTCGAAGTTCAAAATTCAACATTAGCCGTTGCAACAGCCAGGATGTATGTATCCTGCTATCTGCCAGCCTGGTTAATGTAAAGTCAAGGGTTAAATTTCTGCTGCCTTCTGTTGGGGCAAGACTCAACTAACCCCTACACACGCCTTCTTTTCCCCCTCTGTTTCTCTCACAGGGGCAGAAAGCACTTCCCCGTGCCGATGGAGAGACACCCCCTTTTAAACAAGCTGCTTTCTCAACCTGGGTGAAAGAAGGCCAAAGGATGGATTTGGAAAGCCCCAGCAGAAGCCTTTCCCCCCCCGGCCCTTGCTGCTGCAGAAGACACTGGAACTCCTGCCCCCTCGAAAACATCTCCCCGAGGTGCCAGCCCCCCCAGTCCTGGGGCACTGACTGGGTTTCCCACAGCCAAGGAGGGGGCTGAGCTGCCACCTTCCCACCAATACGCGCCCCCTCCCACGCTCAGAGGCCTACACACAATTTTCAAGCTTCTGTCCAGCTCTCATCCAAAGACTAAAATTTTAAATATGGTGGGCAATGACGATCAGCTAAGCATTTCCTATTAATAATTACTGATTTTACTGAGTCTGACAATTTGTAATTATCTAGTGAAAAACACGGGAAGAATCATTCCCAAGCTTTAAGGGCCTCAAATAAAACACTAAAAGCAACCACCGAAAAGGTAAACCATTTTAACAGTTTTTATTCCCACTGTGCAGTCTATGAGGATATATTCTGAACACGAGCTCTTCTCTTTATAAGCTCAAGAAAAAAATGAAATTTCAATGGCTACTATCAATTTAAGTCCACATTAAGGCTGTAGATTTTCTTCAAGTACTTGTTTAAATTAGAGTTGACACCTATTTCAAATCATGCCTTTCTGAAATCCTTATTAATAAGTCACCACTATTTTAAAATATTCATCATCAAAATTAGGTCAGATGATTAAGGGATTACTCCTACAAAGCCTGAAATTTAGAGTGTCTGAACACCCACATCTTTATGACTTCAGTGGAAGAGGTGCTTCCTCCAAAGCCACGGGAGCTCACGGATTAACTTCAGACCTGGGAGCTGTAAGATTCTGGTCCCTCATGTTTACTTACTAACATTAGCAATTTTTTGTCCTTAGCATTAGTACCATTTAGTTAGAAATTAGGTGTGTATCACTCTGCTTTACTGATTGGGACACCGACAAGGTGATGATGTTAAATGACACCCTCACGGTGTGAGACACAACATCCCAAATTCTCTTCTGCGTGTAGCTGGGACTGATGGGAGGAAAGGACGGGGACCCTGCTAACTCTGAATGTCTCTGTCCCACCAAAATCAAACCAAACACAATGGAAAGCATGAGCTTTGAGCCTCCCTAGTGACAAAATAAACACCTAATTCCTACAAAATTAAGAGAAGACGACAGGCAAAATAAAGCTCTGACCTGTACAATGATGACCATTGGTAGACGTGCTGTACTTCACTCAGAAAGTATCAGTTGTTCCACAAGAATGTACGAGCTCTGAAGGCAGACCTTTACAAAACACGGACGCTCAAAAATATATTCCTTTACACTGAAAAATTTAACATACAAACATTTTTGTCTGAGGGGTATTTTGATGAAAATCAGAACATGGCATACTTCTCCCCAGCACCTCATGGTTTTTCTTACTGTCTTGGAGCCCAAAGGATTTCCACTGATCTTTTGCTGCTTGTACTAACAAGATCAGAGAATTGCCTGGGACCTTTCAGATCATTGGGTCCAACCATTAACCCAACTCTGATAAAAAACATCCCTAAACCATGTCTCTAAGCACTGTGTCTACCTGTCTTTTAAATACCTTCAGGGATGGTGCCTGGGCAGCCCATTCCAAGGGGCAATAACCCCTTCAGTGTAAAAATTGTTCCTAATCTCCAATCTGAACCCCCCCCCCGGCACAACTTGAGGCTGTTTTCTCTTGTCCCATGGCCTGTTCCTTGGGAGAAGAGACCGACCACCCCTGGCTACACCCTCCTTTCAGGGAGTTGGAGAGAGCCAGAAGTTCTCCCTTAGCCAGGCTGAAATTCTCCAGGCTGAAATCCAAATCCTGAATTCTGCAACAATATTCCCAGTTCCTTCCCAGTAGCCAGTTCCTTCTTGCCCTGAAGGTCTTTACAGAATTACAGGATGTGTTGCTCTCTCCCTTAGGATGTATAATCACAATTCCTTATAAACATAAAGGTGAATGGATAGCAGGGATGAATAACACAGTGCAGTAACAGCCCGCTGCTACAGGGGAAAGTGTGAGCTATTTGGGATATTCACAGATTACTAGTGAAATAAAAGTGCTGGACAAAATGTACAGTTTCCAAAAGGTGCTTATATACATACACACATCTGCACACCCAGAGCAACAAATTGCGTGTACGTCCAGGCACATGCACAGAACATGGCACTTTAAAATATAGATTACCGCGCTTTACAGTATTTAAAGGGAATAATTTCTGAAGAACGATCTAATCAGCCCGGCAGGTTTAAAGGTGCCCCACAACTCCCCGTGTAAGCGTGCCCTTCGCACCGACCTTACAAGGCACTTAGGATCTGGTACTTCACTAATGCTGCTTCCACCACTACAAGCAATTTATTCTACCTCATGTTCGTCAAGTGCTCATAAATCAGCATTAGGCCACTTTTTTACTGAGTTGCTGATTTTTAGCCAGCAGACAGCAGCAGCGCTTGGATTCAAAGTCTAATATTGGCACACATATTGATTTTAATTAGTCTAATTAGTTCATTACACTAAAAATCAAACAGACCATTTATTACATTCCCAACTAATAACATATGATCAAGGATTTAATATGATAATGAGCAAGATCAATTATCACTCATAAAGGAAGTCATTAACAAGTGTAAACACTGCCAAACCGAACACCATTACAAATTATGAAGTCATAGCTAGGTCATTTGCATAAGCATACTAATTTTATTTCAGGATGTTCCTGCTATTTAATACTCCCAATACCTTTCATAAAGCTCCTTTTTTCTGGGAGACTCGATCCAGAGCTGTGAACCCGATTCTCGCTGCCAGTGAGGCAATGGCTCACGCCACGCTCCTCAAACTCCCCACCATTAAATCAGGGTTCCAGCAAACCAGACCACATCTACACTCTCTCTCACAGAAAATCTGATGGAACGATACACGAAGGAAAGGAGGTTCCCAGGTGCACCAAGGTGGACCCAGGAGTATTCCTCCAACTGAGGAAAATTCAAGAACTACTTTCTTTGTGGTCTGGGATATTGCACACGCAAAGCTGAGCTAGTGCCACAAGTCAGCCTTCCCCTGGCCATCTACTGGTGCAAAGAGAAGGAAGCAACACCCACCAGGGTACTTGCATTCTGCTGTTCAAACTGCAGATTTCAAACTATTAAAATTAAATTTACAACTTGAGCTGCAAGTAGTTAAATATTCTAGTATCCTTAAAGTCTCAGTACTTAATTCTCACCTTAATTCTATTTGGATTTTTCCAAGTTCCCTCTCCCCATCATTATCTATTCTTCATCTTACAATAGCATCTAAGATGTCAATCAAAATCATAGCAATTACACTTTCTATTACAGCAGAATCACATCTACGTGGTGCACAACAATCAAGAACATAAAGGACAAGCCCTTGATCTGCCAGAATTATTTTCCTGCTGATCTGATTCACGATGGTGACTTTACTGGTCACAGGCACTTCTCTGCACTAGTGTACAGTCAGTGCATACGTGATGAGACACCTGCATATCAGGTCTATCTATAACACCTACCTCAGCATGTTTGAAATTCATAAGGAATTTTTTTTTTCATTTGTTGTACTTTTTATAAGAAACTGTAAGAAATCTCCATTTTCACAAAGCTGGTGAAAGATTTCTAAGTGCAGAAGCTGGAACTAACATATCCAGCCCTGTCAGCAGATGTTTACATTCAATGGATACAGGAAAAATTGAATTTACTGCTACTCAGATTAGAACTTAAGTCAGGAAGCGAAAGCTTTTCAGTATAAAACTGCATTTTTATTTCATCAAAACATCTTGCTGATTTTGAAGCCTGGTTGTTCTAGAAGCAGCACATACTAATGCATTTCACAGCACCCAGTCTGTGTCAGTGATAAGTGACTGCTACAGATACTCTGTTCACCAATAGCTGAAAGCTGTATCTTCAGATTCTTTGATTAAGTTCCTTAGAAGTTTTCAATCTTTGACAGCATCATCAAAAAGTAAATAAACTCAATAGCATTAACCTTCATTTTTTCCTTAAAATATACTAATAACATAAGAAACATGCATTTACCTTCTACTAAATTTCAAAGTAAATAAAAACTCAATAATAATTCTTCTGTCAGGGCATCCCTGTAGCTAATCATTTAGGAAATGTGCAAAACACTGAGAAGTCGAATTGGCCACAGAGCTTTGGGGCCATAAGGCTGGGAAGAGCTCCCCAGGACCCTGGGGGGCCACTGCTGCACCCCCAGCTCTCCAGCTCCACTGAGCCTGAGGCTGCTGGAAGGCGACTGATTTATGGCAGAGTCATTCCAGATTTCAGGACTTCAGGTTTTATGTGCTCATCTGCATTAGCAGTTAAAATTTTGTATACTTATATGCTCAGAACTTAACTGGATACGTTCTGGATTCTACAATTTGAGTAACTATAGCATAGATCTTGTTCAGTACAGAATTTCTTAGTGTTGTTTTTGTTCCCCCACATACTCTGCCCACTGCCTTTTCACCTCCCTTTCTTCTCACTTCTACCTGTTTGATCCTCCTTTCCACTTCTTTACTCTGAACTTTGCCTTTTCTTCCCTCTTTCACTAACTCTGTGCCTCAGCAGCCTCTCCTCCTCCCAAAGCAGAGTTTGTGCTGCCATCAAATACAAACGGAAGACGACACTGGATTTAACTATGTGTGCAAAGCTGCCCTGGAGAACAAAATGGATATAGCCATAAACGTTGGAAAAAATCACTATTATTCTATACAGGATTTATAGGAATGATCTGGAGTCAAAATTCATAACCCTTTTTTAAAAAGAAAAAGCTATCAATCACCAGTCCCCATAAGGGCAGCTCTGTGCCAGGAACGCTATGATGGGTGTAGGGTCTGGAGAACAAACATCATTATAGATGTCAGATTGGCTAAACTGCAAAGCAAAGGAGGCAATTAAAAAAGGAAAGAAAAAATGTTTAGGTGGAACTTCCTATGTTCAAGTTTGCATCCGTTACCTCTTGTCCTGTCACTGGGCACTGCTGAAAAAAGACTGGCCCCATCCTCCTCCCTTCAAGTATTTATAGGCATTGATCAGATCTCCTCTCAGTCTTCTCTTCACTTCTCTAGAAGTTTCCAGCCCCTAAAGGGGCTCCAGGAAAGCTTGGTAGGGACTCTTGATCAGGGAGCGGAGCTCTAGGACAAGGGGGAAAGGTTTTAAGCTGAAAAAGGGGAGACTGAGATGAGATCTTGGGAAGAACTTCTTTGCTGTGAGGGTGGTGAGAGCCTGGCCCAGGTTGCCCAGAGAAGCTGTGGCTGCCCCATCCCTGGAGGGGTTCAAGGGCAGGTTGGAGGGGACTTGGAGCAACCTGGTCTGGTGGGAGGTGTCCCTGCCCAGGGCAGGGGGTGGCACTGGATTTAAGGTCCCTTCCAACCCAAACCATTCTGTAATTCCATGATACCTCTAAGCCACATGTCATGCTGGACTCATTAGCAGAGGCTATAATCACCTTCAGAAGTAGCAGACTTCTGCATACAAATGAAATACCCAAGTCCTGTCTTCTCCTTCCTAAGGAGCTCTTACGATGCCTTTTGGAGCAGAACATTGAATTCAACAGACTCCATCCCTTGGTATGTTAGTTGTTACTTATAGCACTCCTCCATGTCCATAAGTTCTGGTCCTACTGTTTTCCACAGTAGGACAATATCTAGTCTTAAGAAATGCAAATTAAGGGTAAACAAAGTAGAGAACAGCTTCTAGGCAGCCAGAGACACACTCAATGCCCATCTGCAAAAGAGCCAGCTCAAAGACATGTGACAAAGACTTAAAAAATCACAAGGAGCATGAAGAAAGAGAGCAAGGAATTATTTATATAGCCACATAACAAATGAACTAGAAATCTTCAAATGATTCCAAACAAGGAAATACTATTTTTTGTACCGTAATGAGAGAAGCCTTTCAAAATGCCTTTTGAAACAGGTCCTGGAGTTTGAAATGTTGTTTTAACTCCACAGGCCAGTATGCCCTCAAAATATAAGGCTGTCAGGATGCTACTCTTACTGAAATTTCAGGATTTTTCCCAACCCAGTCCTCTAACTTTATTCCCAATTTGAAAGTGTATGCAATTCTCATTTCATATATAAATGCTAGAGATTTTATTTCTAAGAATTCTGCTAATATTACTGGTCTAAGACTACTTCCTTTGGTAAACTGTGCAAAAGCAGTATTCTACATAAAATGGTACTATGAAGAAATCACGTTGCACACCTGAGTGAGAGAAGCATCAAGAAGAGCATAGCTTTGCCAACACAGAACAATAAGGGTATCTGGCAGAACAGGAGCCTGAAATACACCTTCAGTGCATTTTGTCTCGAAACTGAGGTTGGGAGGGACAGTTTCAGATCATCTGAAACTTCAGCTCAGCCAGAAGCTTCAGACAGGGCTAACTGCAAAGTCAGATGAGGCTGATGGGATGCCAGAAGGGGGTGTCAGACATCCCATTAAACAGCAGACATCATACTCCCAAACTGTAACATGGCAAACCCTAGTGCAAACAGGAGTAGAAAGTTCTGAGGGGTTTGTTGTTGTTTTGGTGGTTTTTTTGAGTATGGCAGAATGTTCTCCAGAGGCCAGGCTGAGAAGCATCACCCAAATATTCCTTCAGAGTCCATACAGCACAGATATTAAAATTTACACAGTAACTTAACGACCACTGGCAGCAAAAAAGTTCCATCGAGTCCTTAATAAACTCTTAATAAATCCTTCTTGTTACCTTGTTTTACCTTTCTTTTTTTTTTTAATTCAGGAAATAACATCCTAGTGAATTGCATTTCCAGTAAGAGACTGAAATTACAAATAACTTTTAGTGGCTGATATTACAAAGCATTTCAAATGCTACCATAGTTTCTTTAAAGCTGTAAAGAACTACAGAATTTTTATGCATGTTACCCTGCCATTGCCTGTCTTACAACCGGCTTTTCTTCAAAGACTTGGCAAAACAGGAGGCTGAGGTCAGTCAGACCGCTTGCTGGTTCAGCAAATTGCTTAGAAGCTCCAAATTCTTGGGAGATTTTTACCTCACTGATTAGGAGGGAAACAAAGTAAGCACTGCAGCTTTGAAGAGAACCTCTCTCAGATACTCCAATAGCGGCTCTCGGCAAAGGCAAGAAGGTCTGTGCTCGGAACGGATGGCCAAAGGCAACGGGTTTTGATTCCACTGACCTTTCAACACTCTATGGACAGGAAGTATATAAATCCAGTGATGAAGTCATGGGCCACTAGACTAGACACTGGAAGACTGCTTTTTATAGGAAACAAAATGAAAGAGAGCGAATTAGTAAAATTTATATGGAATTTCACACAGTAGTTATAATTTTAATGAGGTCTTCTATAAAGTTTAAATATTTGTAATAGCAAATGAAGATTGTTTTTAGGTCACTTGCAGTCCAACAGCTCTCACAGGAACTCAAATAATGACAAAAATCATAAGTTATAGACTAAGTGGTTAAAAAAATGTTTCTGTTATAATACATTTGCCAAAAATTTCACTGAATAAGTGATTGATTTCATCTATACACTTTGCCATACTTATATCCTGCAGGTCAGTCAGCAGTATCATTACTCAGTAACACATATTTTGTTCAATACTTAAATCAAGACAGGTATGAAACAACCCTTTTTGTCTTAACATTTTTAATATTGCACATTTTTAAATGGAAAAAAAAAAGTGAATTAGGTTTCTCATAATGGATTCAATTTTCCTGGTAAGTTGTTCTACTTTTTGTATTATTTCACCCAATGGATCTCCAGTCTATTCTAATCACTGTTACAGCTTCAACAGGAAGAGCAATGTCAACCTGGAGTTTGTGCTGGTGTGGAGGACAAAGGCCAGGTCAGTTGGGGGAAGGACTGCAATTCCTGTTAGAAAATATAAGTAATTGAAGTTTTCCCATGTTTTAAGTACATTAATATACAAGAATCATCTTTCTTTATTTCCTGGCTCATTTCTGTGGTTATGCTCACTGCTTTGCTTTAAACAACACAAGTGTAACTGATTTTACATCAGCAGAGCATCCCCAAACGACTAAACCCTAAATAGTCACACAATTTAGCCAATAACAAGTTCTTAACACCCCCTTTTAAGCTCTTCTCTCTTATTTTAACATTTTTCCACATAATTTAAAAAACTTCTAATGTCAAAGGCCTTCCCCTCTGTCTTTATCAGTGTTTCCCACGCCCTGGCTGCCAGGAGTTGGAAGGCAGTGAAGATCACAGGGTGCTGAGGAGACTGGGAAAGACCACAGGCAGAACAGAAACTTGAGAAAAGAAAAGCACAGGTTTGTGTGATTGGTTTTAAGACCAGAGCTCTTGAAGGTTTTTTTTGTCAATACATCCATCCTGGAAAACTGCATGGAGATAGAAAAGGGAATCACAAAA
Organism: Scolopax mira; assembly: GCA_004320125.1. Lineage (NCBI taxonomy): Eukaryota > Metazoa > Chordata > Aves > Charadriiformes > Scolopacidae > Scolopax > Scolopax mira. The sequence continues at coordinate 9,932 of BJBW01000906.1, forward strand.
GCCCCTCACGTGGACTTAAAGCCTGTAGCAAGAAGCTGGAGGGCTTATGGAGATGGTACCTGTTTTACAACATGTCCCTGGTTTCAACCAATAACAAATCAAAGACTAGGCTCTCCTCTGCTGAGGAGGGAACATGTTGGAATCCACTCAAATAAAAATGAAAAATTACAGTTTGGGCTTAACAAATATAAACCAAGCAGCATGAATAAGAAAGACTTTAAAAAGAAACAGTTGGATCAGATCAGTGTAAGGAAGGTGTTCCAGCCCCTTCATCACCTTTGTTGCCTCCTCTGGAACTGCTCGAGCAAATTCATGTCTTTCTTTGGCTCTAGAGCTGAACCCAGAATTTCAGGAGCCCTGAGACCTAACATGGGACTTTCAGGATCCAAGCTTGGACTATCTTCCAGACAGAAATAATGAAAAAGTCCTGAACAGCATCAGTGTTGTTCTTCGTTCCAGGACATTTAAATTGTGTCTGTGATCCTGTTATTGACCAGCAAGTTTTAAATACCATCTCCACAATATTCCTTTATCCAATGCAAGATGTTAGTCAGGATGTATGGAGAACTAGACAGATTAAAAAGCTTGTTGGCCAGGCAGGCTCAGAGGGTAGCAGTTAGTATGTCAAACTCTACCTGGAAGCCAGGTCCCCTATGCTGGGACCTCTCCTCTTCAACATCACAACCAATGACCCGGAGGAGGCAACCTTTGCTCTGCTAGAAAAGACCTGTCTGGGCAACCAGCAAGCTGAAACAAGGCAGCAGCATCTCTTGGCACAACAGCAGCGAGAACTGTCCTAGGCCACATGGAGTACAGCCCGTACATCAGGGAAATGGTTGTTCCTCTTCAGCACTCCATCCTGGTACTTGCTAGTTGGCATCTGGGACAGCGCATTCTGTTTTCCCACTTCCTCCACTAGAAGAAAGCCATTGATAAAACAGACTGTGCTCAGTGGAGGGCCACCAAGATGGTCAGCAGCCACAGCAAGTACCCTGTGAAACGCAATGAACGTTTAAGTTGAAACAAGACAGGTTGTGACCAGAGATGGGGACGTTTCTTTTCCCACTAAGGACCAGCCAAGCACTGGAACAGGTTACGCAGGCTCCATCCTTGGAGGTTTTTAAGCCCGGAGTAGGTACAGTCTGATTTACAGCCCATCCTGCTCCGAGCAGGGAGGCGGCCTCCTGAAATCCCTTCTGACCTGAATCTTCACAGGATTCTATGACAATCTGTAAGCTTCAAACTCATCTACACGATCAGTCTCAAAATCTAAAGATTTAAGTCATAGCACGCATCAGATGAGCATTCCTATGTAAATATTATTGCCATTCATTGACTTAAGGGGGAAAAAACCTTTTCACTAGCATTTTGACTAGGCCCCACTTTGCGTTAGAGTTTGGGATTGTCTACTGACTCAAACAATGCTTGAAATGGCCTAACGTGGAATCCATCAAATAACATCCCAGATGTGTGAGCCATCATGGGCCCCCCGAGAGCACTGAGACTTTGGTAAGCGTTCAGCTGTGTATGCCTCAGACATTTTGATTAAGACGCTAAAAAAATACAAAAAGAAAAGTGCTCCGAGTCTTTCAATCACAAGAACATTAAAAAATATCTGTCAGTGCTGGGAACTTGCCTTTGATGGCAATATTTCATCATCATCTTGTGCATTAGTACTTCACCGAACCAAAGTGCCTGTTCACTGTGTCTGCCTTTTTGTAAAAGACGGATATTTCCTTCAAAGATTGGGGGTTTTTTCCATGTGATTTTTAACGGCAGAAAGACAACGCTATGTCTTTGAAAACACCCAGCAAATTGAGCTTAACAGACTCTGGTTGCTTTTCTCTGGGTTTTTGGTTTTATTTGGCTTTGTGTTTGGTTTTGGTGTCTGGGGTTTTTTTCCCACCAAGATATCTTCTCAATAAAATGTGACTTCATTTTACAGGAAGAAACTGTAGTTTTTGGAAAAAGAGCAAAAAGTTATCTGTACCTTCCCAGCTACATGCCTGGTCTTCAGTTATATTCTGTCCACCTGCTGAAACCCAAGCTAAACAGGCATTTTGTGAAAGGTAAATCCTGGCAGAAACAGAAAGTATATACATATAAATAAAAAGTCTAAATTATCTTTATTAACCTTAGCCTGTACTTCAGTTTTCTACCTTCATAGCAATTACTAGAATTAATTTACCTTAATAACTCAAAAGTACCCTTTAGTGCCTTGACATATTCTTTTGTCTCCAACAAGGTAGAGAGAAAAGTTGGATTAGAACCTGTCAAAACATTACTTAATAAAAATGTACAGCAAGGTATGACTTACAAAACGGCATCTATTAGAAATTAGCTCTGCATCTGTACGATATAAATGAATTAGTCACCTCAGGTGACATGGGTACCTGAAATTAGACATTTTTATACCAGAGATATAATTACACACAACATAAACTTGTGGCAAGACAAAACAAAACTCTCAAGAACACAAAGAAGGTTCCAGAAAAATATGAGATTCTACTTCTTTGGTGAAACAGAAGTTCAAGCACACAGAGGAATCGAGCAGAGGAGAAAATTGGGCTGGTGAAACAGTGAAACAATGGAGGCTTCAAAACATGTCTAATGTGACCCAATACATCTCTTATGTCCAGAGAACCTTTTGTCCTCGCTGCCCCACGCTCACAGCTCTGCCTGGAAAAAGCCATCAGTCACCCTGGCAGCACCCCCAGTCCCCCCCCCCACACACACACATACCTGTGCACTCACACGAGGCATCTGCATCTTTAATCTGCCTTTATCCTTCAGACCTGAAATCTGTTCATTTTCCCAAATTAGGGTTTTCTTAACCAGTTAAGATAGGTTTTCTGGGTTCTCGGAAGCACTCAAACTGAAAAACAGTAAGAAACATGTTATTGATGGTTTACTGTGGCAGAGGCTACTCTTAGAATGATCAGCTTTATTTTTAATTAATTCCTGAGGATGGTGCTTTGGTTTGGTTTGGTTTTTTGAATGTTTGCAGTTTAAGATTTTTGCACCATAGCTGAAAAACAGCTGCCTAAAATTCATTACGATGCTACAGAGAAGCTACATTTGAATATGTTATTTAGGAAAAAAAAGCCAAACCCACAAAAAAACCTTGGTCAATCAAGTTTAGCCTTGACCCACACTGAAACCCAAGAATCCCAAGATCTATTTCTCTATCTTAAATAAGCAACACACATATGTGTTTGTTCACATAATTTTTTTCTCCCTTGCCCAAAACATGTGCTAGAAGGATCTTGCAATTGCCTGAAATACCATTCTCATTCCTCTTTTCTCTCTCTCAAGCACAGACCCTGCCATTACTGTGAAAACTACCTGCTTGCCCATATGCACTGTAAAAAAATAAAATTATTTGGATCTCTCTCTTAATTATTTGATAGATACTTAAGAATTTGACATTCCTATTGGTGCTACACAGAAAAAGGGCCCTACACAATTACTCTGTTTCTCTGTGACCGGTGTCATAGACACTCACGCAAAACGGAAGGAGCATGAAATAAATATTTGGGGAAAAAACACGCCTATGGAAAAACCTTTCTGTAACTGAAAAACGGGTACATGATACCTGGAACAGGTCCCTGTTGAACACAGGAACTTCAGATGAACCACCACAAGATACAATTCTTCTATTCCTATCATATATTTCATTTTTCCCTCGAAAATAAATAAGTTAAAAAATACATTTTTAAGACACACATTTTTCTATTAAATCATTCTTCAGTAGTAGATATGTTCAAGCTGGAACTTTAGAATAGCTTTATTTATTTGAAAGAAAATGTTAAATTATGACAATTCTGCACACTTTTATGATATATGCTGTCCAAGGAGCACTTCAAAATATCGCTTTGAAGTTGGAATCTGAATGTAAAGTTTAAAAGTCTGAATTTACTTCTGAAATATTTACACTGATGTTTCCAGTGAAATTATTTAAATAACTTCCAAATATGTGCTTATTTTAAATTCATTTATTCTTCTTAAAATCATTAAAAGCAAGCACACATCAGCACTTAGAGGAAAATACTACAGACAACTACATGGTGAAGTTCAGTACTTTAAAAAAATATCCACTAAATCAATCTAGATTTTCCTTATTCCTTAAACATTTATTAGCTTTATGTGCAGCTCAGATATTTTGAAACTACATAAAATACATTTTATAAAAAAAATTCAAGCTATTGCTAAAAACAAGTGAAATTAATGTTATACTTGGAAATGAATCCTCCCCCACCCTGAAACAGAGTTGATTCTATTAAAAGTGATAAATGAAATGGAAATTAAAATTTTAATGAGGTGCTTGTTAATCCATTTGTTCACATCTAATTTGAACTTGGTTAAATTGCTACTTATTATGAATACTATAGATATGATTCCTTCTAAATCTCAAGGGCAAACAAAATGTTAGAGGACTGCTTGTCCCAAGATAGGTCCCCAGTATATTATCCAAGCTTCTGAAATTAAGCACTGGAGCTATTTCCTGTGATACATTTCATTTAAGAAAATTAATGACATTTTAAAGCAGTTGGTTAAGTCCTTTGACACGGTAATTGTCCCGAGCAGAACAATAGGACTAGAACCAAAGGAGTGTGCCTACCTGCCATGGAGCAGCTCCCAGACTGCAACCTTTATTTGTTCCTGTTCCAATTCCCAAGGACTTTATCAAGCACTATCACTTCTCTGAGTAGGATTTGGGGCTATTTTTGCTTATTTATTTCTATTTGATGTATGTACAAGAAAACCAAGTCTGTACCAAGTACCGCAAGTCTGTGGTACAGACTTATCAATTATTTTTTTATTTGACTTTAACAAGGAGTAAAAAAACATAACCTTACCTAGTGGATAACACCGGGACTACAACAGACAGTGCACAGCTCTGGGCATGATTTTCACACAAAACCAAAATGTAGCAATGAATAACACAGTTTCATAACAATTCCATAATAATCTGTGTATTAGAAGGAAAATGTATAGGACTATGAACAAAGGAACGCCACAATTAAGGTTGCATAGACAAGTCCCAAAATGGGTCCATTGGACCTCGGTCTTGTAATAACTCGGTTATTTAAATGGTCACATACGATTTTGCAAATAATTCAACATGTTTATTTTAAACCCACTACCTTAAACTCATTTGACACGAGTAGCACTTTGCGATATTTCATGCAACATTGCAATTTTGCATTTGCCTTATTGTGAGGATGGTAATAAATGAACACTTAGGGTATTTCATCATGTTAGTGAAAGCCAAGCTGAGTTCAAGTCAGCTCCAGACCTGGAGGTTTTTCCTTGAAATATAATGAGTTATCATTTCTCATTGGACTGTATTTTAATTTTACTAACATCGTTTGCAACACTTCTGAAAATCTCGTTTTATAACACATTAAATCCATAATATGATTCAATCAATTGCTATCTTAAAAGCAGCTATGTTTCCTGACATTAGTGTTCACCTTTTAAGGCTTTTCCAAAGTTTCTGGGTTTCCTGTTGAGTTTGTGGACAACCTCTGACGTTAGTTCTGATCAACGTATATCATTAATCCAAAAAGGGTGTTTTCCTTTCTTGGCACTTTCCCTAGTATACGCTACCAGAAAATAAAAATTTAGAAACCACTTACTTCATTATACAAAAATAATTGACCCAGTTACCAAAACCAAAATTCACCAAAGAGCACAACTGGGTGCATTCTGCTGATGCTGTACTTACACCGACTGTTCACCTTCTGGCAGAAACTGTTGTCTTCCTTTACTAAATCCTTAGCCATCCCTCTAGTCCTTTCTGTTCTCTCTGCTTTATTTTCCCAGCTGTACCCTCTAAACTTTACCCAGAACTTGAAATATCTTTGTTGAAGATATTTCACCCTCGCAGGAAAGAAGTTCCTCCTCGTGTTTACATGGAACTTCCTCTGTTCCAAGTTTATTCCCCTTACCTCTTTTCCTGTCACTGGGCACCACTGGAAAAAGACTGGCCCCATCCTCCTGACACCCACCCTTGAAGTATTTACAGGTGTTGATCAGATCCCCCCTCAATCTTCTCTCTCCAGACTAAAAAGACCTAAGTCTCTCAGCCTTTCCTCATCAGAGAGATGCTCCAGGCCCCTCATCACCTTTGTGGCCCTCTGCTGTACCCTCTCCAACGGTTCCCTGTCCTTCTTGAACCTTGAACCTTCTTGAAGCCCCAAGTCCCTCAAATTGACTTAGGATTATATTAAATATGTCTTTGTTCCAGTTTTCTTGCAACCAAATACTGACATCCAGACTGAAGGGATTCGAAGGCAGAAAGGAAGGACAGGGCACTGGAGCCCACTCTCCTGTCCCTCAAGGTCCTGCATCTGTGGTATGAAAAATCATATCTAGAAATATTTATCTGTTGATTAAGTGGCTCAGTCTAGCTTTGTTTACCTGTTTTGATATTACTATTTATACAATTTAATTCCCTATAGTTGATAAAAAGTGTTACATAGATTGACAGATTCCTCACACAACCTGTTGACACAGAATCCATGTCCTATCTCCTTGAATATAAGGAAATTAATTTTCTTTTTCAGAAAGCATTGTAAAAGTCTGGATTTCAGCACAGCTGAAATCCAACTCATGGCGAGTTCACCCTCGATCAGGCAGAGCCAAGGGAGCCAAGTCCTCTTCAGAGGACTTTCCACTCAGCCACCCCAGAACTGCACCTGCAAAGTGGCCCAGCTGGCAAGCAGACCATTCCTTGAGAAAAAAGGTAGGAGGACTGTGGGGCATGTGTAGGGTTGGGAATTGTACCTGTGATAAGTCATTTTTCATGTTTGCTGAGGATTTTGCTTGTTTTTGTCTTTTTTCTTTTGTTTTTATTTTCTTTGAGGGTACACTACACCGGAGGCAGCTCCAGCCAATAAACAGGGCTGTGCTATCATTGTGCCACCATGCATGAGCAGAAGTTCCAAAGCCAAGCTGTGCTCAGGGCTGAGAAGCTGCATGTACTTTGTAAATTTTTTACATTCAAAGAGGCCAGGCTCAGGATTGCCAGTAAATTACGAACGGGCTGCTAGAGACAGCCACACACCGGCCGTGGAGTAAATCAGTGGGGCTGAGGAGAAGAAGACACTAAGAGCAGTCAGTCACGGGCAGAAAAATTTTCCGTCTAATGTTGTGGTTGAGTATATTGAAGAGTAATATTCTCCTAGAACAAGATTTAAGTGGTGAGTCCGAATTCAGCTGACATCCCCCCTTCCCCCAGGTCTCAGCCCACCGCCGGCATTTCCACACAGCCACGCACACAGCGGGCAATCTGCAAATGCACAATAAATCCACCCAGTCCTGACAACCCCTGATTTATGAAGTTGAACTGTAAAGCATGTACACAGTAAATATCTCACCCCTTCTCAGAACTGAGTAGTAAACAACAAAGAAATAGGTGAGAGCAGGCGGCCATCCTCACAGCAATTCCTTCAGCCCACAGCTAGGTTTGGACTGACATCTTTCCTGACAACATCTTCTCCAAGTTCAGCGAGTGCTGTGGGGCAGAGGAACGGCACTGGGGGCAACAGCTGAGCCTTTCCATCACTCCTCATACCCATTCCCACTCTGCTTCCCAGGAGACAAGAACCGACGGCAAATGAGAGAGTGATCTGGCAGCGTGGGGAGGGGTTCAAGGCCAGGTTGGAGGGGGGTTAGAGCAACCTGGGCTGGTGGGAGGTGTCTCTGCCCATTACAGGGGTGGGACTGGATTGTCTTTAAGGTGCCTTCCAACCCAAATCCTTCTACGATTCTATGAAATTAATTGATTCAGGTGAAACACCAGAATACAGGTGGAGCACTTACCTTTCTTTGGTTTGAACTTTTTTGAGCACTTCTGACCAAGAATCATTTTTTGGGTTGATACTCACGCATTAGCTTCAGAGCAGAAACCTCATCCATGATGACAAATTATTCAATAATGACCCACACCAACGACTGACCGTCTGTTATTGCTAAGAAGAGATGTCCCTCACTGCTGGGCTGGTGAGGGAAGGGAATTACTTCAGTATTACTGAAGAGATACAGCAAGGCCTGGACGGGCTGGAGAGCTGGGCAGCGAGGAACCTGATGAAATTTAACCAGGACAAGTGTAGAGTGCTGCACCTGGGGAGGAATAACCCCCTGCACCAGGACAGGTTGGGGCTGATCTGCTGGAGACCAGCTCTGGGGAAAAAGGCCTGGGAGACCTGGTGGACAACAGGATGGCTATGAGCCAGCAATGCGCCCTTGTGGCCAAGAGGGCCAATGAAATCTTCGGGTGCATCAAGAAAAGCATGGCCAGCAGGTTGAGATGCCTCTGTGCTCTGCCCTGGTGAGGCCACAACTGGAGCATTGTGTCTAATTCTGTGTCCCCCAGTTCAAGAAGGGCAGGGAACTGCTGGAGACGGTACAGCAAAAAGCTACAAAGATGATGAGGGGCCTGAAGCATCTCTCTGATGAGGAAGGGCTGAGAGACTTAGATCTTTTTAGTCAGGAGAACAGAAGGCTGAAGGGGAATCTGATCAGTGCCTATAAATATTGAAAGGGTGTCAGTAAGATGGGCCTGGTCTTTTTTCGGTAGTGCCCAGGGATAGGACAACAGGGAATGGTCACAAACTTGGAACAGAAGAAGTTCCATGTAAACATGAGGAGGATGTTTTTTCCTGTGAGGGTGGCAGAGCCCTGGCAGAGGCTGCCCAGAGAGGTGGTGGAGTCTCCTTCTCTGGAGACATCCAAACCCACCTGGACATGTTCCTGTGGGACCTGCTCTGGGTGACCCTGCTCTGGTAGGAGGTTGGACTAGAGGATCTCCAGAGGTCCCTGCCAAGCCCTACAATTCCGGGATTCTGTGATAAGTTCATCAGCATTATCATTTTTCAGCCCTGTGCTATGAAATGCTTCCTATCACTTCAACCAAGCTTTCCTGAAAGAACACCATTTTTCCCAGATGGCAGAGAAGGGCTGATGCACCTTTATCTGCCTGAATTTATACTGGAAATCCCTATAAACAATGTAGAAGTGTTTTAACTAAGAAAGAACAATTACGGTTCACCACAGGTCAAAAGGTCATACATTATAGGTGTTCAATATTACTATTCACTTAATCCTTTTAAAATCCAGTAAACATCATTGAAGAAAATGATAAATATTTACTCTTTCAACAGTGAAAGGTCAAATTATTTTTTCTGCTTTTCATCTCTTAATATTAATACATACTCAAAAGGAACACACTTTATAAAAAATATCCCAAAACTCAGCAGAAATTGAAACTTGCAGAGAAATTACTCTAAAGATTCCTTCACCAAGCCACATTAAAATAAATATTTTAACCTTTACAGCAGCAACCAGCCATCAACAACTTTAGTAACAGTAAGCAAAATCTGCCCAAACACTGTAGATTAATCACTTTGTAAGCCACACACGCTCACGTCATCACTACTGAAAAACCCAGCACTCTCTGCAAACACAAGAATTCTAGTTTCATTTTCATGTTCATCCACTGAACATTAGAACTATCAAATTCCACCTTCAGAAAAAGATACTAAGTTTCATAAAAATCAGCCACGAGTGATGTGCACAGCACAGGTATGGAAAAGACATTTGGGGAAAATTCTCTCAGGTGAAAAAAAATCAGCAGAGTTAGAAACATATTCCCATTCAATGATCATCTTTTGCAAGTAATCTCTCATTTTAGCCCATTTTCTAAACAACAGAAATATTTAACGGCGGATCAAAACCTAGATTATCTAAATGATACCACTACATACTTGGGAGTTTTGCCAGAGCCTGGATATGAGGATGGAGCTAAAGGACCAGGCTCAAGTGCTCCTCAGCCTCCGGGGTGGGGACTGCAGGGCATGACCAAGTGATCTGTGGGTGCCAGGCTACTTCACACATCTTCATGTGGAATTTTAACACTTTCCCATTAAACTGAAATAGTAAAGGAGAAAAAAAAAAAGTGAGGTGGAGTATAGACATATACTTTAGGGAGTTTCTCTTTCTTTAGCATGCAACTTAGGAATGGTGCAAAAACAACCTCCAAAGGGTGCTGGATGCACTGGTCAGAAGTGGGCAGGAAGGGCATGAGTATGTGGGGCAGTATTTTGGGATGAGGACAAAGAGTAGGTTTTCTACCTACAGTTTTTAATCACCAAGTATCAAGAATGGGGATTGCATTTGTCACAGAAAAGGCTTATTTGATTTAGTCAAGTGCAAGAATCCCTCTAGGACCCCCAACACGCACAGCATCTCAAAGCACCGTACCTGCTGACGTGCATCACCAGGGACAGGGGCTCCACTACTCTAAGAGCTCAGATTATATCGAATCATAGAACCATAGAACCGTCTAGGTTGGAAGGGGCCTTTAAGATCATCTAGTCCAACCATCAACCCAACTCTGATTAAAAAAAAACCAAAAAACAAACAAACAAAAAAAAAAACGAACAAAAAAAGACCCCCAAAGAGCAAAAAAAACCCCACCCAGCAACAATTACAAAATCCACCCCACATTACTAAACTATGTCTCTAAATATTATGAAAAGAGAACATAAGAAAATTTCTCAAATCTCAATATACTTGACAGGCAGACGAAATACACATAATTCTCTTGTTTCATTTTCCATGTACTTACACGTAAGTCATGATCAGCATTTCCAGCCCGTGTCTACGACAGGGCACAGAGGCTTTCCTGGAGCTCCTTTAGGGACTGGAAGACTGTTCTAAGGTCAAATGCGCATGGTCCATGCACACATTTGTTTTGTTATAGAAGAATAATGGTCAATTACTACCAATTGCCATTTAATTAAAAATCACTGGGTAATGGGAGGAGGACATGGATATAAAAAATTCTTTCCTGGGTCACTGCACCAATTTCCCTTGGATACAAGGGAAATTCCACTTCCAGTCAAATGTACTCTGTACTGATCTCCATGTATTTGGAAATTACACATTTAATATTGACTAAATCACTGAAAATTAGGATATGATCATTAATAAATTTAATCATAATTTAATAATTTAATCTTGCTGTCACCATGAAACATAAAGTCCTTTAAACTTAGTGAAGACCCTCAAACTTGCTTTCTGTGCTATAACATCCCGTTCTCAAGTAACATGAGCATTATAATGGAATTACAGCCTGGAAGATGAAGGTAACACCCACTTTCGGGATGGTTTCTTCAGGAACTTGCAGTGAATCCACTCTCACTTCTGCCACTTTAGGAGACAGAAAGAAATGGCACACCCCCATATACACTTAGTGGCAAAGACACCACACTGGAGAGGTACCGGAACATTCCAGGATATTTCCAGCTCAAGAGAGGTCTTACTTATGGATTTTTTTTCATATAGGTTGCATGAGCCGGTGGCCTTACCTTTGTCAGAGATGCTGAACACAGCCACTGTGACAGCAAACACCCGAGCTGTCCCCAAAAGAGCAGAAACCTTCCCGAAGCAGCCCACATTGGCCAGGAAAAAGGAGTTTTCTCAGTTGGGTGATGGAGCAAAGTCCTGCCAGGGGTTTGGGGCTCTGCTGGGCACCTCCTGCTTGCACAGATGAACAAACCCCTTCAAACTCCTTACAGCTTCCAGCAGGGAACAGAGACCCACGTTGTGCTGGTCAGAATCCCAGTGAGTTTAGGCTAACCTTTTGGACAGGAAAAGCTTCTCCAAGGGCAGAGCCTGATGCGGGTGACTATGAAAGGAAGGCCTAACTGCTAGTGCAATTAACATTTGCCTCATAATGATGAGCTCCTCCTTTCCCCCCCTGAAACACAGCTGAATTTCTTCCCCATGTGACAGGGAGGAGTCAGCAGTAAGTGTTCCCTGACTCACTGGTACACGACTCCCAAGGACCAGTGACATCAGAGCAGCAGCATCATATGGTTCATTGAGGTTCATTGAGATTCTCCCTCTAGATAGGGGTTTGGCTGGTGGAATCCTTGCAAACCAACCTGTTGATTTCTGCATTGCACGGTCATATCGTGCCCAAAGTACATGAGAGCGAGTTTGGTGTTAGGATCCTTCCTCATATGAAACTCAGCTGACTAGAGCAAAAATGTGAACGTCTCCATAAGGAGAAAACGACTAAGAAACTCATGCCAAACTGCATGGAGAAACCAGTGTCCATGGGGACATCCTCCTTTCAGAACAGACTGATGCACAGCTCCGGAAAACAATTCTGCATGGAGAACAAAACATCAGAAGCACTGCTGAAGGAGACAGACCCCTCATGCCTCCTGCCTTCTGGATTTTTAGAAGTTAAATGTCAGATTGACTAATTTTGACACATTAGCAGACTGGTAATGAAAGAAAAAGACGTCCTTCATTTGCTAAGAAAAGTTTTAGTAAATCTGAAACTGGCCTGACCGCCCCTCACCAACACTTCACACCAGATCATTAGGTTCTTAATATCATATAATGGTCAATGGCATTTCAAGAAACACGCAGCAACTGGGCAAACTGCTGAGGAAGCCTAAGGAATTAATCAGATGTTCAAATCGTACACATACATGGGAATTGATATCTATCTACCTTAAAGAGAAAGCACAGCTATTCTCCCTTTGGAGCACCACAAAAGAATTGTGGGGAGAGAGGTAGTTGCCAGGAAACACTCTGACTCCCAAAGTAATGCAACACCATCCATTTATAAGCATCTGCAACTGTGGTCACCCACACCTGAATGCTGGAACCATAAAGTTTATACCTGGAGCTGTTCAGCAAAAAGCCATTTATTGCCTCAGGAATCACTTCCACACGGTTTCTCTATCGTCACAGAGGAATATCACTAACACACACGTGTGAACACTATGCACAGTCAAACTGTGACAGCTCCTCTGTGTCCGTGCCTCTGTCGCACTGACAGGGCCTATCTCTGACATAATGTGGGAACCCTCATCACTGGTCCCTACCAACACACCCAGAGCACCTCCCAACACTTCAGCTGTCCCCAGGAAATGGTGAGAGGGTCACTACAAAGAGGTGCCCACATGCACTGATAAGTGTGAGTGCACTGAGAAAGTCAGTGGAAGAGATTTGAGCAGCGATGACATGTAAATAAAACATTTGAAAATTATAAATACACAATTTCCCTACAGAGGATTAAGGGTAACACAGTCACTGTGCTACTAATAATTATACATCATAATTCTGTGGCCGATTTTCATAATTATTAAAGAATTATTTTTGAAAAGAAAAAATAAATTATAAGGAGTAATAATAAAACCAAGTAAAGACAAAACTACAGCTGAGTATCATGAAGACCAACTTGGCAACGAGACCTGCAAAGCAGCACAAACGCATCCCAGGGGAAGTGGTGGAATGTCCATCATTTGGGATATTTAAAACCAAACTGGACAAAATGCTGTGTAGGGAATAGTGCTGCATTTGTGAGGAGACAGACTGGATGACCCCACAGCCCCTTCTCCATCTGTAAGATCTGTTACTCTGGAATTGCCTCATGTCCTGGATCCACACACGAGGCAACCCTCACACAGCTCCTGCGCCAGATGGGCCACTTCCAACGCTCCCGCTCTTCCCTTACTCATCATTTCAGACCAGCAGAGAAAATCCTACTTGGGAATGAAAATGTCCACAGCGAGACCAGCAATGAGGAAGAGAAATAATTCTGACGCCCAACCGTGTAATTTCTCTCCCAGCAGCAGTTTCCAAGCTGGGCACCATGAGGAGAAGAGGCTTCAGAAGGTACAGGGCTCACCTCCCCGCTCTGCGGTTCAGTGTGGAGCATTTATTAACTCCTGCTGCAAACTGCATGCACCTCAGAAACTGAGGAAAAACAATTCTGTACAATCCCAACCCAGGTTTCTCACGCTGTATGTTGATGAGTTTCCTTCAGCTACACTACTAATTTAAGCAGCACCTACCTCTGTCTTATCCTCTTCACTCAATCCCATTCCAGGCTATTTACAAGTCTTATTGCCACGCTGTAGGAAGCAGCAGGGAAGAGGGAGCGCTTTCATTATTGCAGACTTTTGCCCTAAAGTTCTTTTCTATAGCTTCATAATCCAGATAATTACTTAAATTTGGAAAAACCGGAAAAAACATTCTTTATTCAGAGTCAGTTGTTGTGTTCTCATAATGGAGAAACAGCCTCGGGTCCCACATTTACAAATGGATGTGTTTCTGAGCACGAGTTTGACAAAGTTGTAGAAAGCCTTTCTGACATTTCCATCCCACACAGGAAGATGTATCACAGACTCATAGAATGCTATGGGGTTGGAAGGGACCTCTGGAGATCACCCAGTCCAACCCCCTGCCAGAGCAGGGTCACCCAGAGCGGGTCCCACAGGAACGTGTCCAGGGGGGTTTGAATGTCTCCAGAGAAGGAGACTCCACCACCTCCCTGGGCAGCCTCTGCCAGGGCTCTGCCACCCTCACAGGAAAGAAGTTCCTCCTCATGTTTACATGGAATTTCCTCTGTTCCAACTTTATGCCTGTTCCCTCTTGTCCTGTCACTGGGCAGCACTGGAAAAAGCCTGGCCCCATCCTCCTGACACCCACCCTTTCAGTATTTAAAGGCGTTGATCAGATCCCCCCTCAGCCTTCCCTAAAAATACCCAAGCCCCTCAACCTTTCCTCGTATGACAAAGCCCCTTACCCTTTCCTCATCATCTTTAACAGCCCTTTGCTGTACCCTCTTGTAAAGCTGTGGGGAAGGCAGCAGAGGAGTCAGGTCACAGTCACACCTTGTGAGCTCCTGCCACATCCTGGGCTTGCCCTGGTTGTTTCAGAGACGGGACTTTCAATGGTGTGTCTAAGGGCCCTGCTGGCCCCACGACTGCTCATCAAAAGGAACATGCCTTATTAAGAACACCCTGAAATAAGAAATTTACTTATGTTGAATGACATGTTATTAAATAACAGTTCAAATCCATGGATTTTGAATGGATTGATTTCAATTTCCTAAACATAAAGGCTTTACTTTGAAAAGGTTTCAAAATTTTGAATTAAGGCCTATGAAATTGTTATTTTATTGTCTCTTTGTAGAGCAGGTAAAAGTTAAAAGGGGGAATAACCTGTTGGATGAGGGAGCTCAGTCCTTTTGGCACATGGCACCTGTTGGCCCGACCGGCCTTTACTGAGGGATTTATGGCACTAGGAGTTTGTCCATGGCCACGCTTATTCCAGAATAAAAATACTCAGACACAGACTTATTGACAGGCAAACAGTGATAAATTTAGATGATAATATTTCCCACTGCAGCCACAGTCTTGTACTTGGTCTAAATTCTACCTTTTTAAAAGAGGGATATTTCCGTGCATCTCAAGCCACTTTGGTTTCACTCTAAGCACAAATGAATGCTGTCTTCCTCTCAAACACTGCAAAGCACACAAGAAATTCTAAACAGTATTGTACATTTAAGTAAGTACCCAATTATTCAACCTCATTACATACATATATCATTCATATCTAGGAGAAATTGATAAAAAATACCTATTTCCTCTTGAAAGCTTAAAAAATGCTACTTAAAAAAATATATAAAAAAGATATGACATGTGACAAGTGAAAAAATCCAGAACAAAATCTCAGGTTAACATTTAAAATTTGAGAAGAGGTACACAATGGGGTTATCCCTACTATCCTGCCTGAAACAGAGAAACATTAGATCTCCTAAAATAAATCTTGTGATTGTCCAAAAGAAGGGCAATACAGGTAGAAAAGCTTTTACTATCTACACAAACCCAAGAAGCTCACTAAACCAAACTGCTAGGAAAATACCAAATAAAATGGAATAAAAATCCAAAAAGCTGACTTTAATATATCTTTTCTATATTACCATCTGTGAAGGGTAAAAAAAGGCAAAAATAACTGGGATGTTACATTGTCTTTTAACAAGACTTATTCCCAATCACTGCATACCCCTAATTGTGTGCTCCAGGGATCACTCAGAGCTGCAGTACCAAATATGGCACTAAGGGCTTGCAAAAGATAAGTAAAACAAAGAAAAAAAATATTTAACTTATTGAATTAATATTTAAATATTTAACTGCTCAACAACATATGGCAACACATAGCAGAAAGTCCATGGCTCTGCAGGCATAAGATGAAGTACTATTGAAAATTGTTTATCTTAGTTTTAGCATACTAGGAAGAGCAAGAAGTGACACCATTTGAAACACAGAAATTATCCTAAATCCACTGACCATGTCTGGGTTTGATGCTAAAGAATGAAAATTTAATGCTGTATAGTGCCGTATTTTCCACTCATGATTTTGCTTCATAGCAAGAAACACAATCTCTGATGGGATCTCATTAATACATCCTGAATTCCAAGTATAAATTACAGAAAATAATGTATCCATATAAAAAGATTAGTGTATGTATGTTATTATTATATGTATTGGATAATTGGTAAATTCAAAATTAAGTGTAAGTTAAAATTTTAAGCTTGAGTATTCAAGCTATTTGTCCTTTAAATAAAAGGATCTGAAAGAAATATTTATTTTTGAAATTTTATCAACATTTTTCACATTTTAAATTTTTTCAGGCTTCAGGGTTAAAATGGGCAAAGTGTTTAAGTGGTGATTCGTCTTCCTGAATCCATCACCCATCACCAGCAACACGGGGCAGACCCACCTGAGCGTGGAAGCGCATCCTCTCCCGAAGGCAAACACCAGGTATCACCAAGGACACAGTAAAGTAAGAACAAGCGAAAAAGAAATCCCTTTTGACATTAAAATATGAGCCATCTCCCAGATCTAACTTTAAACTTACCCCGATGAACACATGCTGCAAGGGCATGAGCTTTAGAGGCCTTGGAGCCATCCCCACCCACTGGCAAAGCTGGCCCTGCAGCTCTGGAACACGGGCACAACTGGTGGTTCCACCCTGGGCCCAAGGGCTACGTGCCACTTGGTAGCTCAGCCAGACCTTCCACAACACGGAGTTACAGCTACAGAAAACTCTAACAAATGGGACGGCACTTGGAGAGCATCTAGTAATTCGTAAGAATGGTAAAATTTGTTTCAGATTTGCCTGTTCCCTGTATTTCAGTTACTTTTTTGATTCCTGATTTGTTAGCTCTTCATTTGAAAGTTTCCTTTGATGAAATCACATTACAATTAAACATAGAGACAAACATGACCACTGCCATGCAAATGCATGTAAAGATTTTTTTATTTTTTTTTTCTGAGAAGACTTTACCAGGTTAGGCTGGTATCCCATCCCTCAGGTGCATCAACCGCCCCATGCAGCCTGGTCTCTGCTTTTTTTGGTTGGTCACTCTTTTATGTTGACTTGAGCAGCAGCAATGACGGTGAACTCATCTGTCAGAGACAACACAGGCACAAAGGCTACCATACGAGGTGGATGAACAAAACCCATTAAGAAACTAAACTCATGAACTCTAGTTAAAATCAAAAATTCCCTAGCAAAATATTAATGTAGTTGCTCTAAAAGAACTCACAAGACATTGTACATTTCACCAGCATTTCTTCCTTGCACAAATGGGAGAAATTCCTCAAAAACTTTCGAAGAAAGGCAGCTGCAACAGCTGGAGAGGGCACAGCAGAAGACTCCAAAGATGATGAGGGAGCATCTCTCTTACAATGAAAGGCTGAGGGACTTGAGTCTGTGTAGTCTGGAGAAGAGCAGACTGAGGGGGGATCTGACCAATGCCTGTAAATTATGAAAGGGTGGGTGTCAGGAGGATGGGGACAGTCTTTTTCCAGTGGTGCCCAGAGACAGGATGAGGTAACGGGCACAAACTGGAACAGAGGAAGCTCTTCTTTCCTCTTCTTACCTGTGAGGGTGGCAGAGCCCTGGCAGAGGCTGCCCAG
>BJBW01000907.1:0-40321 GCA_004320125.1 Scolopax mira
GGTTTTGTATATACTGTATACATTTTTTTTTCCTTTTCTTTTTCCTTATTATTATTATTATTTTATTATTTATTTATATTTTCATTAAAGTAGTTTAGTTTTTTCTAAACTCAGAGTTTTTTTCCTTTTCTTTTCCCCCTTCCTCTCTTCTCTTTTCCTTAAGGGGGGGAGGGAGGGGCCATCTGTCGTTCTGGTTGGTCAGTTCGGTCAAAACCACGACACTGTGATACTAATATTTGCTGCTGATGTTATAAAGACAGGAGTTAGATACAGACCTCATTGTGTGACGGCAGGACAACGAAGACGTATAAAGCATGCAGCAGCCACTAAAACTTTTGAATCAACTAGTCAGCTGCAAGATTCACATCACGTTTGTGTTTCTGGGCTTTTCCTATGAAATATAACATAAGTAGAGAACCAGACTCCTCCTTTATTTCTGTGCATCAAAGTGAGGTCTATTATGAGGCACTTCAACTAAAACCCCTTAAATAACTTCAGTGCCAAGGGTAAGCACCAGCTATTTACTCATAATGGCCACAGTCATTTGGGGAAGCAATAATACAAGTCTAAAAACATGAGAGATTTTACTTTTCTTGTAGCTGCATTTAATCAACTTGTCTTCCAAGCTGTGGTCCCAAAGCCTTTCACACTTTTGTTTTGTTTACAAGAAAACTGTCGCTATTTTTAAAGGCATGATTAACTCTGTAGTTACTGCTGAGTGCCCCAACTTCCTAATCTTTAGCTCTGGCTTTACTCTTGGCAAATACCTACAATATTTAAATAAGCAAAATCATTTTGGCACAGAACTTCTTAACATCCCTACTACCTGAAATTATTATTTAATCATTCGATAGCAACATTTAGTGAAGGCCACACTTTGTTGGGTCTTTGGGCTGTTTTTGGATGTCACTACAGATCTTTCCATCATCCTACCAAAAAACATTTAGACCATCAGATCTTTGGTGCAACAAGCTCTGTTCTCCTTTTATGTTTCTTTTAACGAAGCGTGTCTAGCATAACAGAGTCCATTCCAGGATGGGGGAAAACAGACCGGCCCATGATACTGATATTTTTGACAAATTGATCAATCACTTCTTCAAACTGATCAGTATTATAACAGGACTTTAAAGGAAATAAGACATATCTTTTACAATGAAAGTAAAGAATAGTTCATATAGTTGCAAATACACCAGATTTTTTCATTGTGCTAGTATTTACGAAAAGTTTGAAGATGAAGTGAGAGGCTTTATATCATAAAAAAAAAATAGATTAATAAAGCTGAAAACCTTGCAGTTAAAATGAGATTAAATACTTCAATTTATCAGATTTTCTTAAGGTCATATTTTCTAATTGAAATTACTTGTCAGCACTGACATGGAATTTGCGTTATTTCTTCATCATTTTGAATTTGCAGTTTTCTGCATAGCATTTTTTGGCTGTAAAGTTCATCCCAGATGTAACGATTGATTAATTTAGCAATGAGAAAGGCCTGACTCATATTTTGACTGACTGCTCAGTTTGCATTAGTCACTGTAACAAGTAGACAATCTTACTGATATATCCACAGTTCAATTGGCTCCTCTCTGTGTATAGCATGATGTACAAATGGCAGGAAGAGGCATTTCTGAATATTGTCACAATTAAACTTTTTGGGTTTTAAGGTCAACGCAAGATAAAGTTTCTGTATGTGTCACTGGAAAACTTAGATTGTTGAGAGTTCAAACATGAGGACAAAAAAAGCCCCATTTCTACTGTGAAGGTGACTGAACACTAGAAAACATTTGCCCAGAGACTCTGTGGAGTCTCTATCCCTTGAGATAATCAAAGTTCAGCTTGACATGGCCCTGAGCAACTTGCTCTACGTGACCTTCCATTGAGCAGGAGGGTGGGACCACACAATCTCAAAAGATGTCTACCGATGTCAGCAGCTCTGTGCTTCTCTTTGGGGTTCATACAATTTCACTTAGAAGAAAATGTAACAGGTTTCAAATCTCAGGTTTTCCTCACCCAGGGCATTTAATGGTTTATGTTAGACAGCCTTTAAATTACAGTGGAACAGATGCTAGATAGCACACTGTCACACTCACAAGTGAACAGTTGAACTCTATACCACAGAATCATTATCCTACTCTTTGGTACCCTGATCTTTACACTGTTGGCTGCGCTGTGATACAGTTTTACTAAAAAATATAAAGGGTATTTCCAACCAATGAGTTAACATCCTACTCCCTGTCAGCTTTTTAAATAGCCAACTAGCATTCAAGAAATGAGCAGGACAACTAATATTTTCTGCTTACATGGGAATCTTAAATAGGTATAACAGTCAGCTACACCCAACAGGATTTTCTGAATTTCTAGCTTTGAGAAGCACCCAAGTCTATTTATTTAGTTGTTCTTTTTTTAAATAATCATATACAAGCCTCATGTACAATTTTATGCTTTCTAACAGTTTCATTATTTAACACAGTCTTCCGTCTCTCACTGAAGAAATTGTAGTGCTCTATCTCCATTTCTCCTAATTTTGCTGTGGTGTTGTGAAGCTTCGATATGCAAGTATTTCCCCCTCAACTGAACAGGGATTTATACACATTCTAAATCTCACTTTAGAGACAAGGTAAGAAAACATAGGTATAGCAATGTTCAGTATTGTTTTACTGGATCTCACATAAATAAATGATGAAATCTAATGCTGAAGGTCATTAGTCATCAACTTTTCAACAGGCCAAAAGTAACAACTTTTTTGTAAGCCTATGGGCATCTTTAATACTTAATATAATTATTGCTTGGATGCTTAAATTCTTAATAATGGTATTCACGTGTCCTGGTACACATGAAAAACACGTTCAAGAAAACAGTCTGGATTATTCCTGCCCCAGGAAAAGGCAAATTCATCTGTGGGACTGCTTTGGCTCAAGGACCCAGGCGTACGTGGTGGGTGATGCAAAAGGACAGGGAAGTCCAATGTGTACCTCAAGTTCAACCCACAGACCACGGGCATGGACCCTGACAGATATACCATCTGCAAGGTCCAGATGCAACATGCCACAATTCAATACCACACACCAGCTCTCCTGCCCTGAAAGAATGTTATGGCAAATGGAGCCCAGTTATGGGTTAAATTAACTCAACAGACATTTTATAGAGATAGCCCATACCCTAAGGGAATGATATCTCTGTGTGTACATATATACAAAGACAGGAAAATTGGTGGTGACAAAAGTGTAAGGCCTGGACATGACAGTAACTGGTATAGAACAAAGGGTGGACGCTGTTCTCATTTCAGCTGGGAAAGAGTTCATTTTCTTTCTAGTGTTTGTTAGAAAAGGAATGTCAATAATGCACATTATTTTAGTTGTTGTTGGGCTATGTTAGGGGTGGGGAAGAAAAGAAACATGGTGGGAAATACCAAGTTTTTAAGCTACAAAACATAGATTTCCTCCCTGAGCAATGTCACTTGTAAAGAGTCAGTGTAGCATTTTGTGTTGGAAGAAGTGATCTGGCCCTGGAGACAGATCTATATGAATCGAAGGTCAAAGAGGTTGTATCACACTTTCTTATTTTACTTATCACACCATTCCTTGAACTCTTGTGTATCTTCTAGAGTCTATGTGCTCAAACAAAGTATTGTATCTTCTAGAATCTATGTGCTCAAACAAAGTATTTTGCAGGTCCTTGAATAAAATAAAAAAAAACCCACAAAAAAACAAACCACAACCCTTTAATGTTTCCAGAAGACACGTACACGCAGCACTGTAAAAGTTTGTGCATTCAGAGAATGCAAGAAGAGGAGTAAACCCCTTGCTGATACCTGCATTAGCAAAAGCCTATTCCTTGAGTGCCTTTGTCATTTCATGAATAAAACATGGTATAAAAATTATTGGTGCTAAAAATCCACTAAGAAAACTACACTCTTTAGAGCTACTGACTGACACCCTATGCATTCACATGCATGCAAGTATCCTTCAGTTACAAAGCTTTTTTTTAATAAAAAAACCAAAACAAAACCAAAAAACAACAATACAAACCAGCTCTCAGAGGCAGCTTTCATCTACTTTATCCTTTTACAAAGAGGTCAGTAATCATACTATTTCAGTTCTATTCTCAGTCCAGTCACTTCTGCTTTGAGCATCCATGTCTCATCTTGTCTGTTTAGATTTCACACTCCTAAGTGCATTGTCTATACCTCACTTTATATCAAATTTCAGGGAGATTAAGATGCTGGCATTCTCTAGGTAACTTGATAACTTGGTCTGTGCTTGTTCTGAACCACAAATTCCATATTAAAGATATTCCAGCCAGACAAGGCAAACCCCAAATGAAACCAGTATAACTACTATTATGAGCTCAAGACAATTATAAGAACTGCACATAACAAAAGGAGCATTCTATTAATAGCACCATCCAGAGAGAAAGATACAGTAACCAGGTAAAAGACTAAAAAGTCTAAATATCTAAATAAAGTTTGATGCAGCAGCAAAGTGTCATCCAAAAAAGCAATGAGCAACTAATTTGCTAGCCATGCTTAGACCATCAAAAGGATGACTGATGACAGGCAGCAATGCCAATTGCTAATGCTGAATATCAGGAAGAGTAAAACCTTGCGGCTAGACTTTAGCTTTTTATTTTTTATCATTTTATGTATATAGTTATTAAAGTGACACTTCAAACATTTAGCTGAATTCAGTCTTTTTTCTGCTCACTTTGCTGTGAGCATCATAGAAATTCTTCAGAAATTAGTTGTTATATTGGTAACATCTTTCCTCTTCTTTTACTTGCTTAAGAGCTATGACTGAACCTCAAGCACCCAGACAAGTCCCAGAGACACAGGAAACACACTGCTTCATTATTGTGCTTTGTATTTTATCATACCATCCATTTTTGGTTTAACTGTCACTAACTGGTGATAGAAAGCATTTTAAGAGATGAAGGAATATTAAGAACTATTTAATACAGTAATATTCACTTTAAGAATGGAAATGTACATTCAAACTCTAAAATAACTTAAGCTTATTCTAGGGGATTCATGCTTTCCTTTCTGTTCTTATAATTTGAGTATGTGGAAATAAACCAAGTTAGTGTAACCCCTTTTACACCTCGGTCCAAAAATCTTCAAATAATCTGAACTAATAACATCTCTATGAACTGCAATGACATACAGGTTCTGAATCCTCCACAAGCTATTGTGTCAGATCAAGGTATCCCTCTTGAGACTGCATTATTCCACTGACTTTTGACACCCCCATTTGCTATTTAGCTTGTCTTCCTCTACTTCGGTTATAAATGCCTTATTTGTAACACTAAGGTTAGTGCTCTTTTATCTCTTAGCCAGCCAGTTCCTGTGTCTGGATGTCATTCCTCTCCAGGTAGAGCAGGGAACACTATAGCCACTTTCAAATACTTTCAGTAGGTCCACTTTATAACTCATATTTTCCTCCTGAAAGGACCGGCAAGAACATAACTAAACACACCAAAAAAAAAAAAGCCCTAACCACAAGTCTTTACTGTATCCAGAGACATGTACACACAGCACTGTAAAAGTTTCTGCAGTCAGAGAATGTGAAGGGAGAAAATGCCTTCTGAAATCTGTATTAACAATTAGGCAAATATCTGCATTCCTTTAACATGCTGGGGTTTTTTTCAGGAATTAGCATCCTCTCAGTGGAGGAACACTGGCAACCAGGTGTATTTGATGCTGTTCTGTGCAGTTACTTCCCTACTGAACCATGGCCAGAATCCTGGTCTGATTTTCAGAAATTTTAAGGAAACAATTCTGCCTACTTTGCTGGGAAGCTGGGCTTCCCTGAATTGCTACCTGGTGCAGGGCAGATCCCGATGGTGGCAGTGAGAACTTCTGCAGTAAACGGATCAAACAAAAATTTCTGAGCCAGAAGGAATAAAAGCATCCTCTGAGCTCACATCATTAAGAGCCACATGAAAAGCTTAACCAAGATTTCCTGCAAGTTCAGCAGTTCCCTTAAATCCTTTAATTTAGAAAGGGTGGAGTAAAACCCCAGTCTGCTTCTTTGGATGCAGTAGGGAGTTAGGGAGAGGTAACGTGGACATTGTTTTCTTAATGGACTAGGCACAGATACTCTAGGGATAAGGGCATGAGGTGGATAGGTTGTTTGAGAGCCTGTCAGTCCTAATCCATCAGCCACGACAGAGCTATTGTTGAGAAAATAAGTTATTGCAACACACACTGGTAAGGTGAAGTCATGACTTCAGCTTTTCTGTCTCTCCTTCCCAGAGCTCAGCATCTTGGAGCTGGCACTTCAGACTGGCCATAATTACTGCTAATGTTTCACTAATCTATAAAGATGGTTCTTGAATCTCGAGGCCAGTGTAAATGTTTGCCTGTCATCATCACAGCAACAGTTAAATGTATGCTATATACAGAAGAAATGGAGGTCTTAGTACCTTTACATTCATTCACAAGTTATATCACTTTCTAGTTATAGATCTATTGCTGGTCCTGATGGACCACTCAGTAATCTTGGCTACACAGGTCTCATTGCAGCAGGAATTTGCTGTTTATGATTCCCTGGAGATCAAACTAGTATATCTAATGAAAATCCTAGGCACCAAAATTCAGGTGAGAAATATCAAGTCAATGATTGAGGTGACATAATGAAGCATTTATTAGAACTCACCATAGTTGAAGGCTCCTAAGAGTGTCCATGCTGATCCATGCATTCTTTAACAAAATAACTCTAAAGCTTGAACTGTCACCAAGATTTTAACTAGTTTTCACTGAAACCTGCCAATCAGCAGAGCAAGCCACTTCAGTGATGGACTATGCTGTATTTTTATGTGAAAACCAGCATTATTACCGAGAGAAGAATTCATATTTTAGTAGAAACCATGTTTTACAAAAACCACAGCAATAAGTGTAAAACCTGATTACAAGTTGCAAGGTACATGAATGTTTTCTATAAACAAACATCCAAGAAGTAAAATATATGTTAATGCAGAAAAAAATTTTACACCCATACCTGTCAAAAACAGATGGAAATAATCTGAAGAATTCTGAAAAAAAACCCAAGGCCTTTATGGAAAGCATATGCCTTCTAAAAAACCCAGGAGATCAGCTGGAATCCAGGATTTCATTAGAGATTTTACTCCAGTTCTATTGGGTTATCAGAGCAGAAGTGTCTCTTTACTATTTTATGTGTGCAATGATATATCTATCTAGAAAGTGTAAGGCCGAGTTTTTTCCCCCAAAGTAAAAAAAAAAAGTATAAATTAGTACTGAATAATATAGTGTCTAATAAAGTCAGACAGTAGGGAAGTCCCCCTACCACAAGCAGGAATAGATACAAGACCTGAAGTTTATGAAGCATTTAAGAACAACACAACAATTTAAAAATATTCCCTTCTCATATTTATATTTTACAAGACTGAACACATACATGCATTTTTTGCTTTGTCACTTGTAAAAACAAGATGGAAATATTGTAAGGGAAAATTACATTATGTCTTGCCTAAAAGCTCCAGAAACTGCATGCCTCAAGCTTCTTTCCTATCTCTTGCTTCCAATCTGCCTTGTACAAACAAGACAGAATCTAAATTTAAAGAAATTATCTATCAGAAAAAAAAATAAATTTAACATTTAGAAAAAAGTAGTGTTGAGCTGCTCCTTACTACAAAGCCAAGAATTTCTAGACTTCATAAGCCTAACATTATAGCAAAATCAGTAAGAAAAAAAATCTGAGCTCTTTACAGAAATATAGTCTTCTGCAGGAATAAAAAAAAAGTCAGTTAAGAGATGAAATGCAATGACCAATGTTTAAGAAACTGACCTATGCTATATATGAAACCAAACAGAACTACAACTTACCTCTGCTAAACTTGGCCCCTAACACACTGATACGTAACATCAATATTAAATCTGCTGAGCTTTCACATGTAAAAGTATAGATCAGTAATTCCACACCCACTCGTGAAGACAATATATCTCCATTAACTTAAATGGATATTGGATCAAAGTCCAAACTCCTATTGTATTTAGGTTTTCTCACTAAAGTCTTCAGCTCTAATTTTTTCCCCTTGAGAGATGGCACAGGGAGCTGAGGTAACTGCAGGGCTGCTGTGGAGCTGGGTTTAAGATTATGCAGGTGGCAGCACCACAGCAAAGCAGCAGGAGCTACTGCAGGTCAGAGAAAAAAAACAAAGCAAACAAACCACACTTCTTCCAGGAATACCTACCCTGTACCCTTGCATGAATGCACACACACAGACAAAAAAACCCCAAACAACTCTGCAGCTAAGTACTTCAGAATGACCAGATTGTCAGCATCTCCTACACCACTTAAGGAGAATATTTGCTTGAATTTTCAAAGATAGCCTGCACAATAACCTCACCATATTCAGGATTTTTAAAAGCCCCAAACTTATCTAGTAAATCCACAATAAATTTTATATGAACATAGAGCAAAGGTGAAGAATATGTAAAATTGTACAGCTGTTTGACATAATGCAGAAAATAGATCTGTATCAGGATTTAATCTTCTGCAATAAAAATGTTCATTCAATAAACACACCTGCTGCATATCATTTTTGGTGATGAAGAGGACTTTCTTGCAGAATGTATGCAAAGATGCCAGTTTATTAACTTATCTTAAACCATCAGGTTCCAAGTATCCATAAAAGAAAATTGAGGCAGTTGTAGGAACCAGAGATCTCTTTACAACTTTTGTCTCTTATAGATAGTAACAGTAAGTATGGGAACCTTTGTGTTAAGTATGGTTATCACACATATTTATGGTTATGAATAGTACATACTTCATAAACTTGTTTCAATTAAAAATACCTAAAATGTCTTTCTTCAGGGAAAACTATGTGCACCCTTTCTTTTCCACAGATTTTCACAAGCAAAAGGCTCTTTACCCTAAATAGCACTGTAATAAACATTTGTCATGACAAAGAAAATGCACTTGATCCATCCTTAGTTTTAACTACCACAGCAGAAGATTTATCACACATGCATTATTTTCCTCATCCTCCATAGGTTTTGGAAGTCAGCTCAAGAATCTGCCCTTTCAGTTGCGTTTTTCTCAAAAATCAGATTACTGATTGATCAGTAAGCTAACAAACACTTCATTGCTTTTGGAGGCATAAAGGTAAATATTAGGTAGTGACTGTTATGAAGCTCTAACAAGGCACACAAGGAAATACAGATTTTATAACATAACACATACAGCTTGACTTCCATATTTTATATTCAGAAGTAGGAAATTTAAAAAGATGAATCAATTTTTCCCTTGCTATCATCCAACTCTATATACTAAGAAACAGATTTTATTGCTAGAAATTTGTTGCTAGAAAATAGCTTTCTTACAACACCATACAAAACTTTGCAAATGCACAAATTGCTACCTGACCCAGCACAGATACAGTCCCTAAGTACAGAACCTCAAGGGCCAAGTTGTTTGAAGTATTACAGAGAAAGGGAAAAAGATTTAACATGACATATAGCAAGTTCCAATGTATTACTACTAACCTTTTTGAACCTCTTCTATCTAGTGTAAATTATAAATGACTTTTTCACTGTTCAGAATGACAATCTGGGGTCTTTATTATATCCCACAGAGTTTAGTTTCCCATCTGGAAAATAATTCACTCAATAAGGTATGGAAGGACTTGAAATTAAAAATAATAATTTAATGTGGGATACCCAATAAGAAAGCTTTAAGCATAAAACTATCCATATGTTAAATCTAACATTCTAGCAGTGTTTCTCCCCAGTTTTAAAACCCCAATACTAATTCAGTATTTAATCTCAAATGACCATGTCAAACTATAATCAAGTCATGCTGACACATCATAAATGACCACATCAGACTTCACAAGCAAAATCACATCCCTTTTTTCCTTTCTGTGCTACAGGAAAGGTCCTAAATAAGAAGGGAACACAGGCCAGCCTGTGTGACATCTCCCAATTTGCAGGATTCTACTACTCAGTCAAAAAACTGTCTAATCTAAACCACTGCTAAAGAAGCATAGGGATAGCGAGTCACCTGTTCACTTGTACAATACAGGCTGCTCCCAAATTGGGGCCACTCCCAGTGGCAGCAACTATGTCTACTCATTTAAAGAAAAACAAAACCAACAACAAACCAAACAAAAAATGCCACAAAACCCCAACAAATAAACAAACACTCAGAGAACACAAGCAGCTATACACACTAAACCTCACCTTCAAACAAATAAACGGCACCATACTCCACAGATACATTTCAGAAACCAGGTTTTATGGTCAGCCCAGACTGTGGTACCTCATATAAAGAGAATTTGGTTACCTCTCAACACCATCCTGCTGCATCTTGCTTGTAGCACCCAGTACAGATTGCTGGAGGTGGCTGTGACCAACACAAGGCAGTTCACCCCTCTGAAACCCTTCAATTTATGGCCAGTACATTCCTCCCCGTGCCTCTGTGAAACATAAATATTTAAGAACCGTTTAAGCATACAACCCTTACAAGGTCTACTTCCAGTATCAACACAACATTAATATAAACACGGAAAAACTGTTTACAGACAGCTGCTTACACACTATTTGCACCTATGTTTGTTAGCAAACCGGCAGCCCCAGGCTCTGCCTCGCCCCAGCGCTGCCCCCAGGCTCCAACAGTGACCAACAGTCTCTACTAAGGACCTCTCACTTAACTTACTACCAATTAATATGAACTTTTAATTAATTATTTGGGTATCGAGGAGAAAAAAAAAACCACAACAAACATTTAAGGAAACATCCTTCCTCAGGCTCAACCCCAGTCCAGCAACTTTCCTGTTCCCTTCTAGTCTTACCTTGTTTTCACTGGGAGTCACACTCAAGCCATGTCCATCCTTTCCGTGAGGCAACCGGCAGTACAGGGTATCCACAAATAACCATTGCCACCTGCTGCTCCTGGCTCCTTACTCCTTTCCATCATGTTCCTTGCCTCCTCCTGCTCCAGCACAGGCCATAGCACCTCAGAGTGTCCCATACCCAGCCTAGCACAGTCCCCTACGGACTGCAGTCCCTCAGGAACACCCCTACCTCAGAGGCTGGAGGTCTCCCTGCCCTGAGATGAGTCATCCACAGGCCAAAGCCCCCTCTGAGAGTGCCCTCTAGCATAGAGCATACCACCTGCTCTCAAAAAAACCCCAACCACCTGAAACCATGACTTTTCACACATCTGTTCCCTGTAGCAGTTAACTGCATACACCTGAGCAGCAGCACCATGCACTCCTGGGAAGTTTTGGAGAGGAGGTCTTCCCACCCCTTTCAGAGGCATTGGGAGCAGCTGTGACTAGCACAGTCGCATTTCATGGCCTCCTCCCACGCTCACATGGCTCCCGGCTACCAAAACACTGGCATTTATGCCCAAGACACTTCCATACAATCCAGTGTGACATTTTCCCATGTAACATAATGCTCTTTAGGACACTTGATAAAATGAATAAATAAGTGTTATCACTTATCAGGCAGGGAACAAAAAATGCTGGAAATAGAAGCTAGTTCCAAAATAGCCGCTTTAGAGCTGCCAGGGTCCCATATGCTCTCCCAAACTAATAAGTAATAAATGAAATAAAAGTGTTGGAGGCAGCAGCAGGCAGTATGATTATGCTGAAACCTCTGAAATGACACTGCAGAACATCTGCAGGTGAATCCCCTTTCAGTGATTGTACTGGGGTGGTCACCACCTGTGTGAAGCAGCCTCCCACCCACAAAGCATGTGGTCTATCAAAGTAGGAAATGGTGAAGCACAAGAAGTGAACCAGTTCATCCTGCTATACCAAAATACTGTTAGATGTGACTACAGTGCTGTAAAGAGGCTGAGGTAGATATAACAAGTTGTGCAGCCATTATTGTTTAAATGATAGCGACAGACAGTTGGATACCTGTATTGTGGCAGGGTTTTGGTGGCGGTAGAAGCTGCAAGGAAGTCTGTGAAAAGCACTTGAGCTGCCTCATGCTGCACCCAGCTGGTTTCACAATGGTCCTACCTTAGGACACTGCTGAATCTGTCAGTGATACTGGTGGTGCCTTTGGGGAAAAATACAGAACATTCTGGATGGGTGGAGAAAAAAGGAAAAGAGTGAGGAACAACAGAAGGAACATCAAGGTCAGAGAAGGTGGAAGAGGGTCCACCATCTCAGAACAGGTATTCCCCTACAGCCTGTGGAAGGGCCCACAGCAGAGCCAATGGATATTTCCTGAAGGAACTGCTGCCCACAGAAAGTCTCCGCTGGAGCAGATCTTTTTCTGCAAGACTGCAGCTGGGGAATAGTCCATGCTGGAGCATGAGAAGAGTGTGAGAGGGCAAGAGGAGCTGCTACTGACTGATCATTCTCCTCCTTTTCTCTCTTTCTGTCTGCATGGAGAGGGGACTGGAGTGAAGTTGAGCTTGGAAGAGGGGAGAGGAAAGGTGGTGGTTTAATATTTGGGTTTGTTTCTCACTTCACAAATCTAATTTAACTGGCAACAAGTTAAATTAAGTTTCCCCAAGTTGAACCTGTTTTGACCAAGACTGTAAGCAATAAGTGATGTCCTTCTGTCTATCTCAACCCATGAGAATTCTCATCTAATTTTCTCCCCTGTTCTGATGAGGAGAGGAGCATAAGTGAGCAGCTGGGTAGGAATTTGGCCTTTAGCCACAGTTAACTCACCACAGGAGGACTTGAGACAAGACGAGTCAATAACCGGACAAGTAGTTAAAAAAGAAAAAAAAAAAAGGCTTTTAAGAACACAAAGCACAGTGCTAAGCTGATGATATGTTGTCCAGTCAACAGGCAGAGAAAATCTTCCTTGCATGAATAAAATAGCTATTTGTATTTAAATCTATAAAGGACATCTATTTTATGCAATTCTAAATATAACAAAACATTACATGTAATCTGTTCAATTTATAGCACTTAGATAGCTTTTCGTCCTTCTGTTGTCTGGACTATTAAAATATATAACTGTAATAAAATAATATCTATGAGGGTTAATATTCACAACAGAGATACCATTGTATCACAACTTGAGAGCAGAAAACATATTGAAATTAGATGATATTTAAGTGCCACCTCCTCAGAAATTAAATTTTATCTTATTAATAAATAAGAGAAGCACAAACAGCAAAAATGTTTGCTTAGACCTCTCTGCAGGGACCAGATGTATAATGTGTGAGAAAATATGGTCCAGTTGATGGGCCAATACTGAACTTAGAAAAAATGAGTTTAAGTCCCTTATGAGCCCATTAAGTGATTTTGTGGAACTCCTATAGGTCTGAGTTATTCCCCTAACTGATGATTATAAGAGAGGCACCTATTTAGTCAGGGCACCTCTGCCCTCAGCCAATATGGAGAAGCACCAGGTGTCATGTCACTGCCATGGGCACAAGTGACAAGGTTAATGTTGTGGAGGCTGCAGTGGTGCTGTGTGTGGGAAGAAGCCATGAGCTGCCTTGTGATGGTCATAACTGCTAGGGCAGAATCACCCCTGATGGACATCCATGCAGTGACATTCCCTATGGGTCTGTGTACATCGGTGTCCATGACATGGACACTAAGCAACAGTGCAAGGAAAACCAGTAAGTGGTAAAGAGTGCCTCAAAAACAGGGTCATACATGTCCTCTGCCTTTTGTGTCATACCTCAATGGAAGAATCAATCAATGGAAGAATACATCAAATCAACAGTATTCCTGTTTAAGAAAGGACAGTGAGAACCCAATTCCACTGGCTTAACCTCTCTGTAGAACAGAACAGAGCAATTTAATGTCTTTCATCACTTCTCTAGAAACTTACTGGATCCAA
Organism: Scolopax mira; assembly: GCA_004320125.1. Taxonomy (NCBI): domain Eukaryota; kingdom Metazoa; phylum Chordata; class Aves; order Charadriiformes; family Scolopacidae; genus Scolopax; species Scolopax mira. Next base: position 13,784 of record BJBW01000907.1, read on the forward strand.
GTGGTTTTGTCCTGTAATGAACATGTGAATGTGCCCACAACATTTTTTTTTTTCCCCAGCACCCAAGACTGCCAAATGTCTCAGCATCTTTTTCTGGGGGTGGGGAGAAGAGAAGAGTATGAAAGGTATGACAGAGAAAGAAATGAGTCAGGAAACAAGACTCAAATCATCAGGTGGCAGGAATTCATCTAGTGGAAGAAGTCCTGATGTTTTATTGATATAAAGAAAACTTCTGGTCTACGGGCCTTTCCCACAAACCTTACAGAGAAAGAAAAATCTTGTCTCAATCCACCCATGAAGAAGAGCATGCTGTGCTCAGCAGTCTGTGGTCATCTAAAAGTCTTTATAGAAAGGACTCTTGTCCCCCACTGCTTTGCAGAATACTTAGCAAGGAGCCACAGCAGGCTGCCAGCATCCTGCGACAAAATACTGTCTGAAAGACAGGCAGTGCTGAAAGAAATCTTTTTCTTGTCTTCCAAATTACTGTGCCTCTGTCAGCACTTGTCCACAGCCAAGAAAGAATCCTACCCAATTTTTTGTTCGATGTTGGCATGCCTAGGGATGAGGGCTATCTGCCCAAGAAATGAGGCAGCTGGCCTGGTAAAGCGGTAAAGGGCACTGAGCATGAGCACAGTTCTTAGCTGTTTGTCCCTGGACCCCATGCTTTTCTAATAATTGTCTCCAAGCCACAAGCTCTGGGCTCTGTCAGACCTTGATCTCTGCTGGAGCTGACTTCAGAGGATGTCCAAAATGGGTTTGAAAAATTCTCAGACATACATTTGCTGAATACATAAACCATGCCAAAATACTGCATCTCCTTGAACTGAAGGAGGGATGGAACCCTGATTCTTCTGAGATTAGAAGGCCACTCTCATTTTATAAAAGCTTGAATTTGTTTTGGAGGTTTAAGAAAAGTCACTCAGCTTCTCTCCCTTATAGCTGCTCAAAACAATTTACAGTGTTTGTGAGAGGGTAGATTATAATTATCCAATCTTCAGTTATTTGCTTACCCACCCGTTTTGTGAGGAAGGCAAGGAAACAGAAGAACGAACCTTAGAAACGGGGTATTAAGCTGAGGCCAGGGCTTAAAGGTGAGAGAAGCTCTCTCTCTGGATGTCAGAGAGGTTTAGAGGTCCTATGGCTGAGCTATTTGAAGGAAATACATTCCTATTCTCACCAAATTAATTGGGTTAGGAAGACTTTTCTGTCCCATCTGGTTGTGCCTTTGTCATTAGAAAAATCACCCCAGCTTGCTCCAGTCATGGATGAAAATTACTAATTACAATGATCTGATTTCAGATTTTCATATCAGTAAAAAGATACCCAAATCTCTCCTCTCTTTCCCATTTAATGACACATCATTCCTTCTTTCAACTTCTGCTCACTTGAAATAGATTCTGGGCAGTGTGAAAATCTTTTTTTTTTTTGTCTTTGAATCTCTGAATCTCTGGGAGGTTTTTTTGTTGATTTTTTTTTCTTTGAAATTTTTTTATAAGATTGACTGAAAAGCAAATAAAAAGAAAGTGCAATACAGGACAGAAGCACTCAAATAATCCTTTGTTGTAATTTCTTTTTGCACTAAACTAAAATGAGAGGATAGCAGAAGACCCTGAAATACAAAGATACATAGGATGTTACTCTCTGTGTGCAAGTGTGTATCACAGAGTTAGGAGAGTCATTTAAAAATACATTTGAAAAAGTTCTCCAAATCAGGACTAGATTCAGAAGCATTATAATATTCAATATTAATATTTCTAGGTAGACATAGGTGTCAAGATACTAAGAAATCTGCAGGCTTTGTTCTTTTTCCTGTTTTCAAAAGAATACTAAAGCCAAATTTTACTTTTGAGAATTTAGGTCAGTACAAAAGTGTATTAACTTCTGTTTCTGCTTGCATGAAATTGTGCAAATCTCAGTCTTTCTGCCCTTTATCTGTGTGTAAAACACAGAGATGATGTTATTGCACTGTAAAAATGGTAAAGATGCTGTAAGCTATGTAACAAAGTAGATGATTATAGAATCATAGAATCATGGAATCGTCCAAGTTGGAAGATATCTTTTAAGTCCAGCCATTAACCTAACAACTAACAATGTTCCTAAGCACCACATGTCTTTTAAATACCTCTAGGGATGGTGACTCAACCACTTCCCTGGGCAGCCAGTTCCAATGGTTAATAACTCCTTTTGTAAAGAAATTTTTCCTAATATCCACCACTTATGACCAGCGGCCAACTGGATTTAACTCCCTTCAAGACCACTCTTTGGGCCCAGCCACCCGGACAGATCTTTACCCAGCAAAGAGTACTCCCATCCAAGCCATGGGCAGCCAGTTTCTGCAGGAAAATGCTGTGGAAAACCATGTCCAAGACTTTACTAAAGTCTAGATAAACAACATCCACAGCTTTTCCCTCATTCACTAGGTGGGTTACCTAATGGTAGAAGGAGATTAGGTTTGTCAAATAGGACCTGCCTTTCTTAAACCCATGCTGACTATGCCTGATTACCTGGTTGACCTGTATGTGCCACTTAATGGCTCTAGTTTTGAGAGAATGTATACACAGCACAATTTTTAACGATTCAGTATGGACATTGACGGTGGACATCTCATCTGTTTTATTCAAGGCACTGAACTCAGAATTTTGGTAGCGTCTTGGTACAGGAATGTTTTCCTCCTGTGGTCTGGTACAAAACATAATCTAGGCTCTTTTGGTTGTTGCCTGCTGATATTCTGTGCCTTCTGTTTATAAGTTTTATTCACTTTCCTATCAGATCCTCATTATCTTAGACAGAAAGTTAGTTAGGCAAAAGCTTCCAGGCCTGGGATAAGATACTTAGCCATGGTTGGAAACTTTCATTGTAATTGAAATACAAATGGAAATTACACATGCTAACAAAATGAGAATAATTTGTTATTAACAACAAACTATTTATTAATTTATTGGTAATTAATAACAAATATTAATATATTGTTAGTTAATAATTTGTTATTAATAACAAAGTAATAATTAATTTCTTGTTTATTATTTATAAGTGGATAATTAGTTTGTTAACATCATGGTGGTCTTCTCACAGTCTCTTCCCATAACATAAAATTCCAGTATTAGCAGTCTTTACAATTTTATTTTTGTTTTTCCTCACATCACATATTATGTGCCAGGTTTTCTTTTTTTGCCTTGGAGAATGGCAAAATTGCGAGGCTGTAGGCTATTTAGTTAAATTGCTCTAGGTAATATAACAGACAGTCAGAATTCTGTTAAACACTGACAATTTTTGAAACAACAAAAGAAATAAACTTTGTGACAAATACAGATCCAATAAATAGAACTGAAGTTCCATTAAAATTTCATTAGTCTATTCAGCCATACTCTTCACACTCCATTCCTTCCCTTCATGGGCTAAATCAGATGTTAATGCACATATATTTTTGACAGATTTTTATAACTTTGCTGCTTTTTAGAGATTAAATCTGACAAGCTGGCAGACCCATTCTATGGTTGGGAATATGGAGATGGCAATAACAGGAATTATTTTAGGCAGGGGAAGCTGCGTTAATAATGAAGAGCAGTTTTCAAGTAAAGCAGAAATTAGTGAAGTGCATTAAGAAATTCTTTAAAGTCTCAAAGCATTGCCTCTTTACCATTTCAATAAAATCATAGTGAATTTCTACGAAGAGCTTAATGACAGAACTATTTGCTGGTGCAGTAGCTGTAAAGAAAAATGACTTAATGAACATGAAGACATAACTAAAAGTTGCAACACTAACTGTCAATATAAAAACCTGTTTTTTCCCAGGCCAGGGAATGTAAGTTTTGTTTACTAACATTAGAATTTATAAACTCTTACACACCTTATTACAAATAAATAATTACATTGAAGAACAATTCCATTAATTTCCTGAAGTAAAGCTGCAACGCCAAGTGCAGGAAAGCTAGTGAATATTAACACAGACTTGTGTTTTGCTCCTATATATTTTCTAGAGCAGTTTTCCTTTAAGTAAACTGAATCCCAGGAGACCATTTGCCTTCTTGGCCACAAGAGCACATTGCTGTTTCATGGTCAATGTGTTGTCCAGTAGGACTCCCAGGTTTTTCTCTACAGAGGTGTTTTCCAGCAGGTCAGCCCCCAACCTGTACTGGTGCATGGGATTATTTCTCCCTAGGTGCAGCACCCTACATTTGCCCTTGTTGAACTTCATTAGGTTCCTCTTCACCCAGCTCTCCAGCCTGTCCAGGGTCTTGTTGAATGGTGGCACAGTCTTCTGGTGTGTGGAATTATTTCTCCCTAGGAAGAATAATACTTACCTAAGTATTGCTTTTACCCAGTGCCTCTCTCAACTTCTGGCATCTTTGGCAGGGAAAAGAAAAATCTTTTCCCTTCCCACTCCGAAACCATTTAACTCACTGATTTACAATCTTACTGGACTACAAGAACAGAAAAATCCAAGGCTAATTTCACCTAATCAGTTTGATTTTTTTATTTCCCCCAAGCCCCTTTTTTCCTGAAGCACTCTTTCTGAGAGTCCCCCAATTCTCAAAGTGTAGGATCCATCTTACCTAGCTGTAGTTATGTTAAATTTAAGAGTCTGTTGATGTCCATCCACTGTAATTTTCCAAAGAGTTAGTTATCCTCCTACAGTATCCTCAGGATGAAATATGCTTTGATAGTGTTTCCCTTTCTCCAAAGAGCTAAGAAGCCTTAAAAAAAAAATAGACCAAATATTTAGCTTTTAAACAATTAGTGGTAAGATGAGATCATTTCTCAATTTTTCTGCACCCAGATATCTCTTACAATTCTCTCGTACAATTCTACTACCTAAATAGGATTTATAGGAAATCCCTAGTGGTGTTTAGAATTCCCCAAGTATGACTCCTTTCTTAACAAAGGAAACTTACTTTCTCCTTATATTGTCTTTAGAAACACAAATTAGGACATTTTAGCTGAAATCTTCCAAGATGTTTTTAGCCCAATGTGGACATTGAGCATGCAAACCCATCAAATTGAATTATTTAGGTTTGTCAACCAAAGTTCCATGTGGCCCAAATTAAGATCTTGGTTTTAGAAGATAACCTTGGAAATACCATGTTAAGTCAGATAGATAGAACGAGTTAATTATGGACATGGAAAAATGTCATTTTCCTACCCAGTCATTAAAATTGCAGCCAGTTATAACATTCATCTGTTAATGGTAGAAAGCATTAATTACTGCCTAAGAGCTCTATTATGCACTTTTTAAAAGGTCCTAACCAAAAGCAAATCAAATTCAACAGAAGTGCTTGAAATTACTTTGTTGCACATTTTTAGAAAAAGAAAAGAGATATGTCACTGTAAAGCCTGGAAAGAACATTGAAATCCTTAGCATAGATTAGCAATTAGGGGAGGAATAACTTTGTATTTCCAGTAAAATATCTATTCCTGACCAATCCCATTTAGTCACATATCCATTTAGCAAGCAAAGCTGTTTTTTTCCTGAAGGGTAGCAGTGATGTGAGTTGCAGTTTCCTAAAATTCCAGTTTTGAATCTGCACTAGGGAAGGATCTAAACCCATAGCTGTAGACCATAGACAGAGAAGATTATTCTCCATTTCTCCCTCATTTCTTCTGTCCATAGCACACTAATATATTCCATAGAAAGCATATTCAAAATTCTTTTTTCTCCATCTACCTATGCATATTATTTAAGGAAAGAGAATGGTTCTTTAGGAGTAGATGCTATACTTTCATTTGAGTCAAATTTGCTGTCCTCACTCCATTGAGGGAGGTGAGTCTCTCACTTTGACTTTTCAAAGCTGGCCCATATTTTAACCTAAATAAACTGATCCCCTACAAAGACAATATCTAGAGGTAGCAAAATTTTTTGCTGACTGTTGCCCCAGATGTTCAGCTTCCAGCTGCTTACGACTGCTGAATAGGTTTTGATTCACAAACAGGCAGTATTGACAGTAATCTCTGACAAAACTGTTACTTCATATCAGACATTTGCAGCACATAAATCCTGTTCTCCAAGGAAAATACATTTTCCCCTTTATATAGCCATATACTGCATACTATGTAATATCATTCCCTCATAAAGAAATTTAATAAAACAAGAACATGTAGCCATAACCTGCTTCCATCAATGTGTCCAAATACATCTCATTTACACATCGCTGGGGATATGGACAGATAGAATGAGCAGTTGCAGTAACACCAAAAATTTTACTGACTTGTCCGCTTTCTGAATGGATAGGTTTCAATTTCCACCCCACAGATTTCATGTGATCAGCATTGTCTCTCCAGGAAGTTTGCTGATTCTCAGTAGGACTTTAACATACATACAATTTATTAAGCCACCTCTGTAAATTCTGCTGAATACACAGTGGAAACCTTAAGCCTTTTTTGTAAATCAGGGATTTGAGCTTCTACGTCATTGAGGCTCCTCTGAAGTCTGGACCAGGTATAGATAGAGAAATTGCAGTGAGTCAAAGATTAGAATAGGAAAAAGAGGTGTCACTGATCAAATTAGCTGGTCAAATTTAAAGATGGACAATGAACCAAAGACAAATGCATGTCTTCTCTATTGCACTGACATGTTAATTTCAGAATTTTGTTGTACTTTTTAAAATGAAACATAGGTTGCAGGTATTATTAAAGGATCAGTATCTCTACAGATGAGTAAACAGTGCATAAAATGGATGATAAACACTTGCATTAATGTATATTCATAAAAGTACTTGGCCTGAGAGACAATGTGCTAAAATGAAATAACATTTTGCCAGTTGATAACTGCAAGTGATGAGTGTGTGTTTTGCCTGTGTGGAGAATGAACACAGGAAAACAGAAACAATTATAAAGAAAATATATTTTCCCACCAGGTACAAAGTCAAGAGGCTCATCCATTTTTGTGGTCCAAATAATTTTTACTCTCCCTTGTAAGATGGAGTGAGTTCATTCCTCTGTAAGATTGACCCTCAGCCTATGGAATTCAAAAGAGAGATTTTGATTGGCTTTAGCTAACTTTGAAAAAGATCCACAGATTTTATACTCTTTACCAGATATAGAGGAGAAAGACGCCTAAGTGCATTGAACAAATGGACCTTAAGCTTGGTCAAGTACTTTACCAATGGCTACTAATTTTGTAACAGAACTCCCTCATCTCTTTAAGCAGGAATATATCTTCAAACACTAATAACTCAGACAACAAGATCATAAAAAGTCTAAAAAGAAATAAGTGTAGTGCAGGGATTTGCAGACAGTCCCTATACAACAAGGAACAGTTTACAGAAATAAGTACATGTGCTGCTAACAAGATTGATGTTCCCAACTAACAAACCTGTTTTGAACCTCTCATTCATCACTTGAAGACTACCATAAACCTTGTAAGTATAGACTACAGATATACAAATCCACTTATCACAACTCTTTTAAAAAAAAGGAGAAATACATTAGTTATGAGATTCAGCTATATGGACAGTTAAGCAGTATCCTTTATATTGAATCTGATGCTAAGTCATACACTCTTGAAGTGACTTCCTGGTACCATTTGCATTAACGATCAGAAGGATTTATAAAACAGCTCAGCAAGACATATATGAAATGCATGTCTTAATGAAGGACATTGTATTTCATAGTTGGAGCTCCAAATATAGCATAGTTGCAACAGGTTCTTTGTGAGCTCATGTGGCAAAAAATCTGTGTTCATATTTTGTATTCCCTGAAACTTTTGGAATCATAATCAAACCATTTCCTGTTGGCTTATTTTTAGAGGTTTCTTTCTGTGGTATATATTTTGTCTTTCTTTTCCATACTTATTCTTTTATGCTACTTGCCCCTCCCAATCTGTCCAGCCAGAAAAGGGGAATCTCATCTGTTCCTGATAGTGCTTACCTTGTTTTTGATTTTGACAGTCATCCTTCATGTGTATTAGGCAGGATGTCAAGGATATTTGCAGTACCTTGTGCTTATCTTGTTCTTTGTATGGCACCTTTTTTATCATTTGGGTGTCTTCAGTGTTTCCACCTTTAGTCATCATGAGCCAGCAGTGCACCCTCGTGTCCAAGAAGGCCAATGGTCTCCTGGGGTGCATCAGTAAAGTGTGACCAGCAGGTCAAGGGAGGTTATTCTCCCTCCCTACTCTGCCCTGATGAGGCCCCATCTTGAGTACTGTGTCCAGTTCTGGGCTCCCCAGTTCAAGAAGGACAGGGAACTCCTGGAGAGGGTACAGCAAAGGGCTACAAAGATGATCAAGGGAATTGAACATCTCTCTTATGAGGAAAGGCTGAGGGACTTGGGTCTTTTTAGATTGGAGAAGAGAAGACTGACTGGGGGATCTGATCAATGCTTAAGGGATGAATGTCAGGAGGATGGGGCCAGTCTTTGTCCAGTGGTGCCCAGTGACAGGACAAGAGGTAACAAGAACAAATGTGAATATTGGAGGTTCTAAACACGAGGAGGAACTTCTTCACTTTGAGGGTGGCAGAGCACTGGAACAGGCTGTTCTGAAAAGTGGTGGATTCTCCATCTCTGGAGAAATTGAAAACCCACCTGGACACATTCCTGTGCAACTTGCTCTAGGTGGACCTGTTCTGGCAGGGGAGTTGGACTAGATGATCTCCGAAGGCCCTTCCATCCCCTATAATTCTGTGATTCTGTGATCTCATTGCTCTAATTCTATAGTAGTACTACAAAAAAATTATGTGTTGTTGGTTACACTATTTAATGTGTGTATATTTGGGTTCAAGGCAAGCTTACATTTGCTGTATCCTGATTAGTGAATTTTTAATTTGTGTCACAGTCCTCTGCTTGCGCTACACTAGTCTTCCCTATTTACAGCCAATAAAGTGTATATTAGATAGCTTGGGAGATCTGAAGGAAAACCTCCTGAAGGAAAGCATATTCTCCAATTTTTTTCAGTTTGAAGTTTGGACATCTTCTTTTTTTGTGTGGCAGAAGTTAATGACTCAGACAGATTAATTTAAAAATAGCCATTATAACTCCACATAAAGCCTCGATCTTTATTTGTAGTGTGTTTGCCTGCCCTCTAATACCTGCCCTCACATTTTCGTACTCTCTTGAGAGTCTTTAGATTAACAAACGTCTCACTTGTGTCTATATTGGCTCCAGAGGTCAGTCTGCTGAACAGCATTTCCACTAAGGAGGGATGAAATAGCATAATCCAATCACTACTGCATTAGAATAACAAGCAGGAGACCTTTATTCTTGGCTCTATCACTAACTGTTTGTATCACTTTTGGAACAAATAATTCTGTTTTCTGTCCTTTCTGTTTTCTTACCTATGAAAAAGGAAAAAAAAAAAAAGAAGAAAAGAGACACTGTTATACTAAATAAGTAGTTTACCTGACAAGAAGACCAAGGCCTGTGTTACAATTTTACCCAATTGTATTTAGCTTTCACTAGCTTCATAAATGATGACCTATATTTCAAATTTCAGTGTTTGTGGTAGGTTCAGGAATCCATAGTTGAATTCTGTGGTTGATACCATGCCAAAGGTTAGACTAGATATTTTCTATTGACAAGATACAGTTGTTCTTTGAGTAGTAACTCTTTTTAGGTTTATGAATTGCAAAAATAGAGGCATTGACCCAAGTGTTTCAGTCTAGTGTTTACTGTCTGTACTGTGCTTTGAAAATTACAAATATTGTTTACTATCTGAATTGACTAACTGTATATGAATTTGCTATATTTAGATCTCAGAACATCATTAGTTAGGATTCACCAAATTCAACTGGACAGATCAGAATTTTCAGTGGTGGAAAATCTCAACCTGTCTGCTCCATATTTCTTAGAAAATATGAGATGGACTTTCATTATTAATCAATTTAATCTTGTCTTTCCATTGTGTTTCTCCACTATGAGAGGTCATAGAAATACCTTCTGAGGAAGAAAACAATTCTGAAGAAAGGTATCCAGATATAGTTTGCTTTTTTAAAGAAAAAGGATTCATTTTTCCAGTCTGTGTAAGTTGAAGAGAAAAGTAAATGAGCAAAAAGTGCTGTTCAAGATGTGTATTGCTGACTACAGATCACCTGAAAGAATGGTTCTGTGAAATGTGGCTGTCATTTTCCACAGCCTGTAAGACTTTTAAGTCAAATAATGACGTAATTATATAGGTTTATGCTCAGATTTAACACAGTAGGGCTGTATTTTTAGATAGACTTGAGATATTTTTGAGATGACACCATAGAACTGTTATATGCTTCTCCAGGCATTCTTCATTCTTAATACCAGTTTTAGAGAAAAAAAATCCATTTCTTATTTCCAAATCAAATGTAATCTATAAGAATACCTGTTTCAAGCTCTCAATGCTTTCTGAAATCAATGGGGTTTTATAGCAGACAATGTAAAAGATTGGTAAAGAAGTAATGGAAAGCTGATATTTTTCACAACTGAAAAGCCAGAATATATTCACAAAGTGCTTTTTTCAAGACGGACTCTCACATAACAAGTCAGAAATTTTCATGCTATAATCTATTTATTTGCTGATGTACAGTAAAGTTCTCACGAACTTTCTTACAAAGTTTCTTGTAAATCTGCTGTCAGCTTTACAGACCTTGATACGGGAATGCATGCAAAGACTTCTACTAGCCAAGGTTTCCAATAAGAAATACCTTTCCTGACTGTATTTTAAACTTTGGGAAGAAGAAGCTACCTCCAAGAAAAAAAATAACTGTCATGTTTCTAAATTTACAGAAATGGTGTTTGGCTGTGTAAGAAAAACTTTGCTGGAGACGGCAAAAGAGTTTAGGGGGAAACCAGGGGAATCATACTTCTTACTATCACAAATTGTCAGTTGTGCTATGACTGTGCTGTGGATGTGTAAGACATATCCACAGATGTCTTAAAGAAACCATATAGATGCCGAGATCCTCTAAAACCTCACACTTGTCAAGTTGCTGGTCTTCCTCCCCAGTGTGACTGACTTGGCGAAAGGTGAAATCATGAATAATTGCCTGAGTTTTTCAGCATTTTCAGTCCCAGCTGATACCTACAAAAAGTTCAAATTATATGAAGTACAGGAGAAAAAAAATAAGTCACCATTGCTAGCCGATCTTCTCCCAAGGTACCCAGGATGGCTGATTGTGCATGAATCTCATGAAAAACATCTCCTTCTTTGGTAATCCTATTTCTTAAAAAGCTGGAGAAGAAAAACGCAGTAAGGAACACAAAATGTAACATAAGTTGTGAAATAATTTCTTTCTTTCATTTCTTCAGGTGTTGAGGACTATATATTGGACCATATATATTGCCAGTCACATTGGATTTATATTACCAGACGCTTATTCAAAGCATTGGATCAAATGCATGAAAGTAATCCGGATGGGAAATAGAATTTATCTTTCTCAATCCCCTCGAAACAGTGACAGACAAGACAATGTAGGAAGAGAAAACCATTATCTTTGCTTTCAATATTTGTGTCTTACAGTAATATTGGACACAGCTATCTACATCTTCTTTTGTAGGCCCAGTGCTCTTCCTGTAGAGAGAACATATGTTCTGGTGTTGGTTCTAGTCAGTCATTAGACAATAGAGACTCCTGAAGTTCAATCACAACTCTTCTTGGCTTGAGCAAATAACTTCAATAAAGATTCAATAGATTAGACTTACATTATATGACACAGTTTATTTATGAGGAAGGACTTTAAAATCCTTCCTCATGTTACCCAATGTTACCCAATCATTTTTTGGTGTTGAATTGCTTACAAACTTGATTAAAGAGTACACAATGCTTACTCAGTAGAGAAGCATTATAGCACCCATGGAACATGGATTCTAGAAATGCAAATTTATGCTATGAATACGTCAGTAGTAATTTCATATTCATGTGTGATGGAAGTCTCACTAACTTCAGTATGCTGCAGACACTGTCCCTCTGATAAAAATGTGTCAACATTAATCTGCATAAACCCCGGACATGTGTGTGCTTGGCAATATAAGGCCAAGCTATTCTGTTTAGGGTTTAACCGACTTTGATTTTCACAGATACTTAAAACCATCTTAGATGCTATGAAATCTTCTTTTCTGCTAGCTTAGCTAATGGAAATCTGTCCTCCTCTTCAGTTGAATTGGGAAAAACTATTTACTTTCAAAGTGTATCCAACTTCCATTTTGAAGTAGGAGCCCATAGCATTGAAGAATTTTTATTTTAGCATAAAATTCTGTTCAGAATTGTCATGACAGCCAAAGATACTGAGGCAGAATGTTTTTTTATTATTGTTTTTTTTTAGACTTGAGGATTCAAGAGGATTGAATTGAGGGACAGGGAGGTGAGAAATACTCAAAAATCATTTATTAGTGAGTGTATAAGCCCACTTATATCACTGCAAGAAGATATGGAAGGTTTTTATTTGTTCAGATCTAATGCATATATTAGAAAGGGAGCTGTCCGTTATATACAGATGATATTCTGAAAGTCAAATCATCCATCCATCTCTCCCCATTTTCTTTAAATACTTTCTATATCATGAATGCCATGCCCTGCAGCCCAAAAAAGCTTAGCCGAGAGAGAGGACTAAGACAAAAATCCCACTGACCAAATGCTTACTCAGAGGGTACTTGAGAAGGCTTGTCTAGAGAACATTAGTGTCAGTTTACTTAGTAAGTGAAGAAAGTGAATGTGAAATCAGAAAAAATATGAAAATTTACCTAAAGCCTAGTAATCACTCAACTCAAGACAAAGACTCTTGGAACTATAATTAGCAAATGAAATTTATTTCTGATCTTTTTCTGCAAGTGTATGATGCAGTTATAGACTATAACCTGATGTCAAAAGACAATAACAATTCTGAACAAGGATCATTAGGTGAAAAACATTCATAATAACTAAAAATAGAACAAATTAATTTTCCATAGAAGATCTGTGCCACTGGTAATTTCTCACTGACAATGACAGAGGTAGAATGGTCAAGTGTTGACTCTACTATTTTTTGATATTTTAAAGAGAAATGCTATTCCTAAAGGAGCGATTGCTTTGTGAGCTATTGTCCAGAACAATAGATTTCTTCAAGAAATGAGTGAGAAGATTGTTACAGATGTTATGAATTGCACCTCCAAGCTCATCTAAGCCTGAATGGAAAGGCCATTGATATTACTGTCAACTGCACCCTTTCTTTGATCGAATAAGTCTCACAGTTCCAGGACAAATTCATTCATTTTCTCTGTTATCTCTGCCTGTGCTGTCATCACTCCTTCCTGAGTCCAGGGGGAAAGGTTTTTATTGGCATGTGAGAGTATGTTATTTAAACTCATCTCTGATTGCCATACCTGCAGCTCAAGGGTCTTCCTACAGCAGCCATGGATCCTTATGACTTGTCCTTAGCACCCATTATCAGTCAGAGCCACGCTTGAGTTATTCTGTAACCCGTATCACTTAGGTACATCTTAGTATTTTCTCACATAAGTTTTCTATTACTGTCATGACTTATGAGTCTTCCCATGATGTAGCAGACAAGTAGGTGCCTTTGATCAACTTGTCTTGAGTTTCCTTGTAGCACTGCCAGCAGCTTTGTGTCACTTTTGAATCTTCTGTCTCCGTGAGCTGGCTAGGCAATTAAAAGCATTTTTGCACTGCTTTGTATCAGATTTTCTGAGTTTTTCTCAAACATAAGATAAAGTCTAACAGTCACATGGCTTTGTACCCTGTGTGAGTTGCTTAGCATTTGGGAATTTTAGCTGAAGAAGCTTCTGAGTCCAAGAACTAAGTCTTGCAGTGAAAAACAGGAAAATGTGTCTGGTTGCAGCATTTTCCATTTTTGATTTTTAGCTCTGAAAATTTATAAGTACTCCAGACAGCAGATGAATCTTCCTGACCTGTACAATATATGGACACCTAATTTTCTCTTTTACGAGTTTGTGGGTTGTTTGGTTTTTGTGTTTTGTTTTGTTTTGTTTTTTAACAGATGGAAGATAGTACTCCCAATTTGTCATCAATTCTTAATTTGATTTGTTTTCTATTTTGTTTGTCATTTGGTATATGACCTGTCACTGGACATAGAAGTTCAAGATGGACGTGCTACTAAAACCACATGAAACCTGCTCTTGAGGTTTAATCCCAGCCAGCAACTAAGGACACACAGCCATTCGCTCACTCTCCCTTGGTGGGATAGCGGAGAGAATTGGAACAGTAAAAGTGAGAAAGTTCATGAGTTGAGTTTAATAGGTAAAGCAAAAGCCCCATGCACAAGCAAAGCAAAACAAGGAATTAATGCACTACATCCCTCAGGCAGGAAGGTGCTCAGCCACCTCCAGGAAAGCAGGGCTCCATCACATGTAACAGTTACTTGGAAAGAGAAATGCCATGACTTTAAATGTGCCCTGCTTCCTTCTTCTTCCTCCATCTTTATATGCTGAGCATGACATCATATGGCATAGAAAATCCCTTTGGTCATTTGGGTTCAGCTGTCCTGGCTGTATCTACTCCCACCTTTTTATACAGTCACAGCCTACTCACTGGTGGGGTGGTGTGAGAGGCAGAAAAGGCCTTAACTCTGTGTAAACACTCCTCAGCAGTGACCAAGACATCCCTGTGTTTTCAACACTTTTTTCAGCAGGAAATCCAAAACATTGGCCTCATACTATCTACTAGGAAGAAAATTAACTCTATCCCAGCCAAATACGGCACTTCTGCTAAACAATGAGATCACCACCCCTAAAACTCTAAAAGACTGTTGACCTGGAAACTGGATTTGCGTGAACTGCTACAGAGAGAGAATGGAAAAGAGGAAACCCATGACCACCAATACCCTCCCAAATAAATGAACCCTCTAACTAAAGGTGCTGTCAATGTTGGAAGGTACTCCTACAGGAGATAAAACCAGATATCAAACCTCTTTACGAAATGAGGTATGGCACAGAAGTGATCAAAAGCTCATTTTCTATTTTATTGCACTGAAATTAGTCATAATTTTGTAGCTTTTCCTATTCTGGGTAAACAAAGACCTGATATCTGGGTAAGGTGTTAAACAGAGAGAAGCACTAATTATTGTCAAAATCAGTAACTTGTTTCTACATCTTCAGCTTTATTAACATGTTGAGTTAATAGGTGTCATTAGAAATATGCTAGACTTGTTTTTTCTTTTATATGTATTGATTAGTAAACCAGGATATCTAATTATTATTGCCTGCATGTATTGTTCATATACCTTTCCATCCAGTTAGACTATAGGACACTTGAAGTTTTTGAACTTTTAAATCCCAGTGAAGACCCTGCAAAATTTCTTCAACTTTTCCACAGCCTGCAATTGTAAACCCCTCTTAGAGCTGAATTAGTTGGCATTTGGAAACCTATCCCAAGTTTCAGGTCTCTTCCATCTCTTCTTGCTGTCTCAGAGAATGTAACTCCTAGAGGCATCTTCTCATTACCTTGTTTGCTAAGGCAGCAGAGTAGCTTTGTGGAAATGGGGACCTGGGAAGGGATAGTCACGATCTCATACTTAATGTTTGAAGATATACAGAACTATGTCAATAAGCCCTCATTTATTCTTTTAATAAAAAAAGAACTCAAAAACAATCCCGCTTCTTTAAGAAGCTTTAACCCACTTCTTGGATATCATTCAACTTGTACACCAGACATGTAACCTCATGGAAGAGTTATATTCCTGTTATCTCAGCAGTTGCTTCAGAAATTTCAGGTTATCTCATCTGAATACTCAGACATCATCCTTATTTTAGCTGCAGTTGCTAACATGACATCAAAAGATTCAAGGAAGAGCAAAAAGAAGTTAAAATGCTGTGAGTGTAAAGACAATTAGGGACAAAGGAAGTCACAGAAGCACCAGTAATTAAATCATGGGTAGTGAAATAACTCTCATAGCCAATTATTTCTGTGTACCAAATATCAGTGTGTAAGCTTGGGTGCAAGAGTCTAATGCATAAGTAGCAAAACTAATTTCTGAAGAAAATAGCTTTCTTGAAAGCCCTGATTTTTCATAAGTATTTATTTTCCACTCCTTCTCAGTGAGCATAGCATTCAAATGTAAGGAATTCAGAAAACAGGTAAACAGATTTATTTGAATATTCTGATTCATACCAGGCTTACACCCCCACCCCAACAATTTAGTAGGCGTTTTATAAGCACCTTCATAACAGACTGCTGACAACAGTGAACAGGTAATTGAACCACAGAAACAATCACAAAAGATGCTCAATGTGCACTCACTCAAAGCAGGAATTTATGCAATTCCTAACTTGAGTAATGAGGATTCAGTGTCTTCATCAAACAAATTCACATTTTCTGGTTTTATTTTCTTGGTCATCTGAGCTCGACATGCCCTGCTCCAAGAAAAAAAGATACCTATAGCCCAAACCAAACCCTGTTGAGATTTTATTATTATGATGGACATGGCTCATTTCTCTGGGGACACAAACACATCGTTTGTTTTAAATTACACACCTGCCCTGATATCGAGTGTCTCAAATCCGTAAGTGTATCAGTACAAAATTCATCATGCTTGCCCTTTTTAAAGCTGATTTGAAACCCCCCCAATATGGGCTTGCAACATTCAAACAAGAATAGAAACTGAACATTTCACTGTATGTATAATTGGTACTATTGTATGTATAATTTCTACTTGATCCAGGGTGAATAATTGCCACATTGATAACTATTTTTAATTTCCCAGTGTTATAGGGGTTCCCTCGCGGCTCTGAGGGAGCCATGAAGGTGTGGTGAGGCACTGGAACAGGTTGCCCAGGGGAGTTCTGGATGCCCCATCCCTGGAAGTGTCCAAGGCCAGGCTGGATGGGGCTTTGAGCAACCTGATCTAGTGGGAGGTGTCCCTGCCCATAGCAGGGGGGCTGGAACTTGATGATCTTTAAGGTACCTTCCAACTCAAATGATTATATGATTCTATGTTTTCAATAGGAGAATAAGATAATAGATGAAGACATAATAACACAGAAGGTAGCATCAGAAAAATAAGAAGCTATTATTGTTGATTGCAGTGAAATTGTAATGGTTTTACATGTCTTGCCGTCCATTTGATTTGGGTTCCCTTCAGCTGAGACTCACAGCTAAGATATTGAGATTGGCTTATTGCAAGAGGGATAAATAACATATCATTAACAGTTTGTGCATTGATCATGAGCTCAAACCCCAGATGATCTGAGCCAGCAGAGGAATCAGTAAGGAACTACAGAAAACCTTTAGGTTGTTAGGCATGTGAAAGTTTATCACAAGACAGAAACCAAGGCATCTAAATCTATCCCTCATTCACCTCGTCTTTTGGCAAGTATACAAACTCAGTACTTATTAAGTACAATTTAAAAACAATTTTTTTAAACACATAGATTTGAAATCCGAAGACCTTTGTTCCTCAAACAATTTTTACTGAGAAGACAACTCTTTTTCTCCTCCTTTCTCACTCTTACAGTTAAGTTAAAGGTTATCCAGAATATTTTCATTACTTTCAGCTTCCACCATCATTTTGAGCTTATAATCCTAGGAGCAAAGTTTTCATGTGCAACCAAAGATCATTTGGTTTAAAAGTCTCAGTCTCCCAAGTTGGAGCTCTTTTTGTCAATAAAAGCATCAAATCAGGATGCTAGTATCTACCCACTACTACACAGCAGACAATGAGACTAGCAAACCTCAGATTCACATTAAAGTCCAATAAACAACAAAAACTAAAACTTTTCTAGGTCACAAAAGGAACTATGGGTGACTTGTTGCCCTCCACCCCTCTCCTACTTCTCCAAAGCAAGCTACTGAACACAGAGTAAACCCAGAAGGAAAAACACAATACAGATTTTTGTTAGCCTTTTATTAGCTATTTTCACCTAGCAGACGCTTTTTTCATTAAAAATATGTTTCACTTTTGTATTATTTTAATGAACTATAGCACCCAAGATTAGTGCTTTTCTGATATGTTTGAATTAATTAAAGAGTTGTTCAGGTGTATTCATCTTTAAACCTAATCTAGCTTAATGTAACTGTAGATTATAGAACTCTAAATGGTTTCAGCATTACACCGCTTCACTCTGCAAATATGTATTTAAGCAGATGTATTCTAACTTCAATTTAAGCACCTGTACTTTACGGCAGTAAAACCAGCTTATAACCTGTAGGACTAATGGCACTTATGGCTCTGTGGAAGTAAACACAGAGGATCCTGAGCACCTGCCTCTTCATTTAGGAATAAGTATAGAAAAAACTATTAAAACACTGAAAGTTACAGTAAGAGAGCCTGAATTTATCTCCACCACATTCCTCACCTCAATTGCAAAAAATGAGCCAAACACAGTTAGAAGTAGAGGGTTTTTCCACCCCACACTTTTTTTTTCCTATCCAGTAACCCTTGCAGGAATTTAGCAACATAAAAAAGCTTTGCAGTGCAGCCTACTAGCAGTTCTGCAACTCAGTAGAAGGGATGCATGGCACAGAATCTGGAACATCTAAAACAGCACCAGAAAAGAGCTAAAAATAATGTTCTTTCTGTTTATTTCACACATATATCCTATCAGAAGCCAAATTTACATATTGGTTGAGTACCTGAACAAGGAGAACAGATCCACTAATAACAATAAGGGCTTGCCAACAAGCTATTGATTAAAAAATAAGTAAAAGTTATGCTGTGTTTGATGCACCCCAGGATATGATTTGCCCTCTTTGCTGATAGGACTCACTGCCAGAGCTACTGAGACTACTGTCAACCATCATCTGTGATCCCTTTCTGCAGTGCTGCTCTCCAACCTCTCCTTTCACCAATTTATACTGTTTCCATTGTTACTCTGTGACAGTACATATGCCGTTTTGGCTTCATAGATTTACTGTAACTGACTCATATTACTTTGCTAAAAAATTTAGAAGCATTGCAGCTGTGCAGAGTAAATATGACTCAGAAGTTGGTCAGGTAAAATAACTTCATTTCATAATATCTATTCAATTACTGTTCTTTCCAGGGACAAAAATGTGCCACTTCACAGATACCCCATTGGGGTTTTTTCCCCTTTTACTAGTATCTTCTTATTTTGAGCAATTGATTACCCCTCTAATTGCTAATGTCTTCTGACCTAGGGTCATGAATGTCCTGGATTCATATTGAATACTGGGGAAAAAAAGAATCTGAAAACTTTTTTTCTCCCAGGAAACACACGCTTATAGAGGAATTCCATCACAAGCAAGATAGTTGCTTATTTTACCTCTCTTTCTAAGGAGCTTTAGGAGCTCTTTTTGCTACAGAGCTCTAGGAGCAATTAATCTGTTTTTAGAAGTAAAATCAGTGGATCAAGTTGAAGAATTGTTCATGTTGTTTGTCTTTCTTAAACTTTAAAAAATAACAGTATAAACACATGGACTATTCACAAGGCCAGTTGAGACAGTTTAGAAGGCAATAGCTGTAGCACATTTTATCAATCTGTATCTTTAAAAATCAACAAATTAAATCCAGACTAGTAAAAGAATTATGCAAATGCTCTTGATATGATGATGTAGTCCATCTGATTTACGGTGGGAATAAGGATTCTAAAAGGCTTCTAAGGGTTCAGCTTTGTACTGGCTGAGAATAAAATGTGATAGCAACTCTTATATGCTACTAATCTTTAGCATTAGAAAGCAATAATGCTCTCAGCTTATATGTGACTTTTTTCTCATATCAGAGACATTAAAATACTGATACTTAACTTATCAGCCTGAAATACCTTCAGGAAAATGCTCTTTAGCTGAATGGAGCAGATCATCCCTCCCAGAGAATCTCTTATCTACAGCTGCTACACCTAATTAATGTTTCTGAGGTTTGTTATTTGAAGAAGCAGAATGGAGACTGAAAAATGTGATTGTACACTCCAGCAGAATTCTTAGCCAGAAGGAATATTAGAATATTAGCACCTATAGTTTACTTCTGGGCCCTGATCATATGATTTTCTTTTCTCCTTCTGCTTTGTACAAGGTAAAATAACATGCATGTTCTTTCTCACAGTGATTAGGAACTATAAACAAAATTCAGATGTTTTACTAGTATTTTGTAATATTTGCAGAAGGCTGTGAGTCATTATTGGTATACTTTCCTAAAGGAATAAATATCATACCCATCTCAACTTCTAACCTTGGTGTTTGACTGTGCCCACATGGAACCTCATTTAGCCATCAGCATGGAACTTCTTTCTGAAAATTGGTAAAATCTGTGGTAATTCTTTTGATTGTTCATTGTTTGAATGTTCATCTCTGTACTCTGAACATGTCTAATGCTAGTGTTAGAAATAAAATGAGTCTTTACTGTTCTTTACTAAAACTCTGAAAAGGAAGGGATGAGATAGTAACGTGGCAACAAAGGAATACTCAGGTCACCTCTCTAAAGCATTTTGATCTAAAAAAATGAGAGAAGCTTTTTCCACAATAGCAAGATCTTACCACTTATGTTTTAGTACCTTTAGGAAGGCCGGAAATGCAGTAGTCTTCCTAAAAGTAGGTTTTCCTATTCTTCCTAATATCAAAAAGAAGTTGGATGGTAGATGATATACAAGATTGGGAATCAGGATACCTGGACAACTTTGAGTGAAGAAAGCAGATCGCTGAAGTGTATGAAACACCGCTCCTGGATCTGCAAGAGGAATCACAGCACAAATGAAAAGTGATGTGGTGACTTCCAATATTTCTATTCTACTATTAATTTTCTACTCATTAAAGAAAGTTTTCAGTTTATCAAATGTGTAGTGAGCATCATTTATGACGCACATTCAAGGAAATTGCAGTTTCCACTGTTTAAACAGTCTGCTCTATCAGTTCTTTGGGAAGTGAGTGGCTTGTAATTCACCATCCCAAGAATCAATATTTTACAATTTTCTGTGTCTATGCAGAGTTCTTATCCACTTCTTCCCTTAAAGATATTTTGTATTGCAGCTATTGCGCTTGCAGAACTTGCAATATGATTCATATGTAATGTGGTTTGTCTTCCTACTACAAAAATAGCTAGATTTACTCTACATTTTCATTTGTTTCAAATTTAAAGGAGATGAAACCAATTGTAATCATACCATAAGATGTATACTGAAGTAAGATCTATAGATGTACATTGGTTTGTGACACGTTTCACTCTCAGAAAGTGTTATTTGAACATAAGAAAGTTAAATGCAGCCTAAATTAGGACAGCTATGCCACATCCTTAAATGTTTTATCAGAATACCTTTGTTTAATCCAAGTAAAATTGACAGAATTAATGCTATTCTTATGAAATATGGTGCAGGGGGACTTACAATAAAACCTAGTAACTCCTTAACTCCTATAGATAAAGTAAGAAAAAGTATCTTTATGGATGATGATTAAATGAAAGACATACTTTTGGATTCAAAACAGTATAATGTTATGCTGATTGTTAAAGTGAACTGATTCTTTTCCTCTCATTTTTATAACATAATTGAAGAGAAAAGCACTAGAAAAGTACTAATTTTATAGGATGAAAGAGTATAGTATGATCCTTTGCAAATGGCAATTTGCAGAAATAAGTGCTGAGTTCATAGGCATACAGGGAGTGGGGATTTATTTCATCTGATTCTAGACATCCAGAATCAGATGCCTACAAGTAAGCTAGTAACTTCTATAGCTGACAGACAGAAATAAATACTTTCTGGAAATATGCTTGGGATGTTTTTCTCTTCAGGAAGATATTCCCTATATTAGAAAATCAATCTATTTTCAAACAATTTTGAATCAATCTATTTTCAAACCTTCTGCACAGGCAAACACACAATGTCTGTGTTTTGGGGTCAGTACACCTATTCCAGTCTGGGGAGGCTAATAGAACAGATGAACTTCAAGCCCTTTTCAGAGAAGGGCTAACAAAGTTACACCAATTTGCTCAAGGCCTTATCCAGCTAAATTCTGAAAATCTTTAAGGATAGAAATTCCACAATCTGTTGGGATAACCAACATCACAGCAAAGACTTTTTTCTCGTATGTCCGGTTAGAACTTCCCCTCTTCTAACTTTTCTGCCACCCAAGTCTTTAGATTCTGGTCTCTCCTCAGTACCAAGTCTTCCCTAGATTTGTCCTGTGCTACTTCTAGCACAGGATGTCTGTCAACAACCTAAGCCTCATTTCAAGAGATGTCCAGAGTTCTCATTTAGTGCAAGGAGAGCTTGATAGCTTTGCTTTTACCATCATTGGGAACTGTGAAGTTTGTCTCCCTTTGTGCACATTTTTTACAAGTGGATATCCAGCTATATGAGGACTATCTATGATGTACCAAATATGTCTGTGTACCTGACTACTCTCACTCCAACATAGTACAGCCAATGTTATTTGGAGCATTAATATACTTTTATATTCCAGACATTTGTTTTGAAGACGTCCGTTCAAACTTGTATCAGTTGATGGGCAGCTACAAATTTCAGATAGCATCTGACTCACAGGAGGAATGGCAAAGAATCTGAATGCCTTGTTTGGTAATATTTCAGCAAGAAAAAGGAGTACAGAGTAAGCTGCAACATCCTTTTTAAAATTATTTTTGTCAGAACTGTGAAAGCTTGGAACACATCCTTGAAAGTCCAAACAATTCTCACTCCTCCTGTTCTCCCCCCTCATTTTATTTCTCCCAATGCTAATTCATAAGAAAGATAGTTACATGGAAAGAAATTAAGTATAAAGTCAAATAATGTAAGGGTACTTGTGCTTTGAAGATTCATTGTGTTCTTGTCTTTTGTCTTTCTAGCTTTGTTCAGGAACAGTGAAGTGTGCAGACTGTAATTGTAATAATAATCACAGGCTCTGAGGCCAAATTACATAGAAGGTGTGTGAATGCTGGATGTGAAATTTCCTTCTACGTATAGAATCCTTTTCCAAAGTTGCCATTGCACTGAGTTGGTCATTTGGTACGCTTTTATTTTTATTCAAAAATTCTGATCTTATGAGTCTTCAAAGAAGAGTTGGATTATAAATCCTCCTCTGAGAGTTGTATTCCGAGATATGGCTAAATTCTTTAATTTCTTGTTGTGTTATCTGGCCTTTACCCCTGATCACTCCAGATAAATTTTTGTCACATAATCCAGGACAGTGGTGTTTCTGTGCTGGCATATGAAAATATGCTGTATTGCCTAGGGTGAAGGAAGCAGGTGATTACTTTTGTATTTAAATCCTTACATAGTTAATCTAGGAATTTTCATTTTCTGCTGACAGCGGATTGAAACTTTCAATGTTGTGAATTTAAGTTATATTATTATTCTTATAGCTAGAATCATGAGAAAATTATCACTTAGGAAGCCTGTTGATATTGAAACTGTTCACAGCTTTAGACAATTTTTCACATCTTTTAATTTTACACAACCTGTGCATAATATTAATTGAAATTAAGTCTGAAGAATATTGAGATAGATGGATATTTGTTCTAGGAAGTCTTGCATGGAAGTCTTGCGAAGATCAAATGTTTATATTCTACTCAGTCCACTTTCTCTAAATATGTGACTGCTGTTTGACTACTTCTGCATTTCCCCCCATTTTTTCTACTCTTTATTATTATGAACTAGTAATCTTAACAAAAGAAATTGAAATAAATCACAGAATCGTAAATGTTATATTCTTGATTATGATTCATTTGTGATGAGTTGGCCCTTAAAATCAGATGGTACTAAAAGTTTACAAATTACATTTCCTGTTAGAGATGAGCACCAGCTGTATAGTTTGGACATGGATTTCATGCCACAAAGATGTTAAAATCTGTGGGTTTAGTTTTCTTGTCTATCATCACTCTATATTTAGATATGTATTTTAGAGATGCCTCTCTAAAGCATGTTTTCTCTTTTGTAAATTGCATACTATTTCCGTCCCCCTACACCTCCCTCATTCTGTACAATTAACTGTATTTTAATCTAGCTGTATGATGCATTCTGTTCTGAATAGGGACTGTCATTTATTATAGTCATTTTCTGCAGTGTCTGTAAATTAGATAATTATTCTCACTAAGCTTTCCAAAAGGAAAGAGTCAAGTCAGTTTTTGCTCAGCAATGTACGCATTCGGAGTAATTCAGCAGTGTCCAAATAATTATCTCTCTTTAGAGTTCCGAGGCAGTAGAACAATAATGAAAAGCAACACAGTTTCTTTTCCCAGAAAGGCATTACACATAAAGATGCAGTCTAAAATCTTATGTCGTTCTCCTGCTAGGTCTAACAAGCAAACTGGGCTCTGCGTGCAACAGCAAAGAAGGAGATTGCTAACCCAGGCTCCCAACTCTTTGGAAAGACTTTGGCATCATATATTGAGACCTGACACTAACTCCTAACTAAATCAAAGTTTCTGCTTTTTGAACTGAATTGTTGCTGGAAGTCCCAGAGTCTAGGTAAGAAGACATCATTCATAAAAAATATTTATTTCTAAATCTGATGTTAAAATTTAGTTCAGCATTGATCATGTGTTTCTTAACTTTCCTCTTTTGAGTGTCAGCTCCTTCATGCATGAGTAATTCTAGACAATTTTCTTTTTAATTGACTCATAAAAATTCACACATGCCACTTTTTTTTCTGTAAGGAAAGAAAAATTTCAGTGTGCTTTCATTTGTTTGTTTCATTTTTATTCCTCTGTTTTTAATAGGTGATGATTACCATCATCAGTAATTTTAACGTAGGGTAGGGATTCTGTGGCTCTCAGATTAAACGTGACTTCAGATTTCTTCTCCCACTGCTTGTGATTACAAAATGTTTACTATAGCAAAGAAGCCCATGTCTTTCAAATACCTCACTAATTAAAGATATCAGAGTCTGATTAGGATGATGAAAGTGGTTTATATGACACAGACTTAGGAATTTATTTAGAAATAGAACTTTAGAAATAGAACAGTTATTTAGAAATAGAACTCCATTCTGCAAGTATCCATCTATTCATTTTTCTTAAACACTCTTCCTTTCCTCCCAGAATATCGTCACCATACTTGGCTTAGCTGGGAAACGATATCTTGGCAAGAAATCTGAACTTATTATTGTTGCATACAGCTATGTCCAACAATATATCCATTCAGAAATTAGTGCCATAATTTCTGATCAACCATTTTTTCCAAGATTTTTAAAAATCAAACCAGTACTTTCTAACTCTGCTACTCCCTATCTCAGGAAACAACTTCAGTGCCCTAGAAGAATAGGTATAATCTGGCACACCTACATTCCTTCAAGAGTCTAGATGAAAAATATTGCGGTGGAGGGGGTAAGTCAGTAAGACTGCTGTGTTCCAAACTGACAGAAATTTCTATACTTTTGAAAACAAAGCTAAACTCTTCTCTTGCCTTGCTATTACACAGTTTAGAACTGGTAGCTGAAGGTAAACAAGTAAGAACCTCATATGATAAAGACAGATTTCCAAGCTTATGCATACTAATATCAGCCTTTTTGCCCTTCAAACATTAGAAAGCATATACTAGAATAATGTATTAACAGCACATTCACAATATGCTTTCAGTCACATTTGTAGTGATTGGAGGCATAAAAATTTCACTGGTTTTCTGAACTCTGACTGGATTGGATAACTCCACTTTGATTATGAAAAAAGGTATAATCTAAAGATTTAAATTTGCGTATGATACCTGGTATAAGAAGATCAAGTGTTTTATTAACCAGAAGGCTTTTGAAGAAATGTACTTAGCTTGCATAAACCTGTGTGCTGCATGATATCAGACATATCTGTCGACTACCTTGGGGCATCAGAGCTTGGTTTGAGTCCCAATTTCCTTTTAGTACTGGTATTAAGCCTTTGTTCCTAAAACATAGTATTTTCATGTTCCTTGCCGTGAGTCTTAGTGTTAGAACTTGGTGGAATTTCTAAAATTAAATTAAATTAAATTAAATTTATTACAAAGAGGTAGATAGGAATCCACTGAAGAATTCAGACTGATGCCTGGCTGTGTTGAACCAAGTGTCACAGAATCACAGAATCACCTAGGTTGGAAGGGACCTTTTAAATCATCTAGTCCAACCAATGAAAAAAAAAACCAAAAAAAAAACCCCCCCAAAAAAAAAAAAAACCACAACCCACACCACACAGAACACCACCCAACATTAATCCATATCCATGAGCACCATGTCAACTCGTCTCTCAAATACCTCCAGGGATGGTGCCTCAACCACCTGCCTGGGCAGCCCATTCCAATGCCTGACAACCCCTTCAGTAAAGAAATGTTTCCTAATATCCAACCTGAACCTCCCCTGGAGTAACTTGAAGCCATTGCCCCTTGTCCTATCACCTGTGACTGGGGAGAAGAGACCGACCCCCTCCTCTCTACAGCCTCCTTTCAGGGAGTTGTAGAGAGCAGTGAGGTCTCCCCTCAGCCTCCTCTTCCCCAGACTGGACAACCCCAGCTCCCTCAGCCTCTCCTCATAAGGCTTGTGCTCCAGACCCCTCACCAGCTTTGTTGCCCTTCTCTGGACCCGGTCCAGCACCTCAACGTCTTTCTTGTGGTAGGAGGCCCAAAACTGGACACAGTACTTGAGGTGGGGTCTCACCAGTGCCCAGTACAGGGGGATGTTCACCTCCCAGGTCCTACTCACCACACTGTTTTTGATACAGGCCAGGATGCTGTTGGCCTTCTTGGCCACCTGGCCACACTGCTGGCTCATGTTCAGCCAACAGTCGACCA